>BNCR01000009.1:3707538-3912801 GCA_014656515.1 Oryzias celebensis | reverse complement strand
CATGTCCTCAATTGCACTGTCAGCGGCTACCTGATGAGCTAGAGGAGGCGGCGGGGCGTTTTTTGATAGGACGTGCATCTCTAGAGTCAATCTCATGTTGGACAAGGTGCGTCAGGCCCACCTCATCCTCAGAAAAGGCAAAGATGTCTTCATACTCCAAAGCACCTGCCACACACCCTCCCTCTGTTCCGGCTGCAACCCATCTCAGCTCCGCCTCCAGATCTCCTTCACAGCCACTCAACTCAACTCAACTTTATTTATAAAGCACTTTCAACCAGCAGGAAGCTAAAACAAAGTGCTGTACACACACAAAATAAAAACAAGATAAAAAGACAATAAAAACAAATAAAATAATAAGAGCAATAAAATTTCAGTAAAAACAGCTGGAGTTGTGTTAAAAGCAAGAGCATATAAGTGAGTCTTTAAACGAGTTTTAAAAGTGGACAGTGATGATGCTTCTGTAATATACAACGGCAAAGAATTCCAGAGCCTTGGACCAGCAATGGCAAAGGCTCTCTCCCCCCTGAGCTTCCGCCTGGACCTCTGTGTTTCCAGAAGGAGCTGATCAGCTGATCTGAGGCACCGGGCCGGCGAATAAGGAGAAAGTGGTTCAGAGAGGTACAGTGGGGCAAGACCATGTAAAGATTTAAAAACAAATAAAAGAATCTTAAAGTTAACCCTAAAATGCACAGGCGGAGTGAAGCGCTGCTAAAATCGGTGTAATGTGGTCTCGCTTACGTCCTCCAACCAGGAGACGGGCAGCTGCATTTTGAAGACGTTGGAGACGTGAGAGAGAGACGTCTGGCTTAGTCCAAGGTACAGAGAGTTGCAGTAATCCAGCCGAGAAGTTATGAAAGCGTGGATTACTGTCTCAAAATGTGCAGGTGATAAAAATGGTTTCACCTTTGAAAGTTGCTGAAGATTATAGAAGCTGAGCTTCACCACTGATCTGATCTGGTGATCAAGTTTAAAATGACTGTCCAATTTAAAACCCAAGTTAGAAACAGTTGACTTTAAAAACCCTGTCAAAAAACCCAGATCAGCTGGAGACGGTCCTCCATGATAGTTTGGTCCAAACACCAGTACTTCAGTTTTGTTTTTGTTAAAGAATAGGAAACTCATGGCCAACCAATCCTTAATGTCATGCAAACATGATACAAGCGGGTTAATAGAGAAACCATTCTTCCTTTTCAGCGGCAGATAGTTCTGGCTGTCATCAGCATATAAGTGAAAGGAAACACCATGCCTTCTTAGAATGGACCCCAGTGGAAGCAGATATAAGGAAAATAGAAGTGACCTTAGAACTGAACCTTGTGGAACTCCAAAAGACACCTGAGCTGTTCTAGATTGAAAGCCATCAATATTAACACACATAGTCCGTCCTGCTAAGTACGATCTAAACCAATCTAGTGCAGTACCATGAATCCCCACCAAGTTCTGGAGCCTAGAAATTAAAAAACTGTGGTCGACTGTGTCGAATGCTGCTGATAGATCCAGCAGAACCAGAACTACATGATCTCCTGCATCAGTTGCCAATTGGATGTCGTTGCTCACCCTCAGTAAAGCCGACTCTGTACTGTGCTGGGCTCTAAAACCAGACTGGAAGACTTCATAGATTTTATGAGTGCTCAAAAATTCCTCCAGCTGTAAGTAGACCACTTTCTCTAAAACTTTTGATATGAAAGGCATCTTGGAAATGGGTCGAAAATTAGCCAACACAGAACTGTCTAGACTGGGTTTTTTAAGCAGGGGTTGAACAAGTGCATGTTTAAAAGTGGCAGGGACTTCACCAGTGGCCAGACTGCTGGTGATGATGGCGAGAACGGTCTGAGATACAGCAGGGAAGACCTCTTTGAATAGCTTAGGAGGGATGGGATCTAACAAAGAACCAGACGTCTTACTTTGTTTATCCAACTTTTCTAAAAATGATAATGACACCAGCTCAAATGTCTCAACAGTGGCAGAAAACAGGGGTTGAGGGGTCAGCGGAGGGAAAAGTAATGGCAGCCCTTATGTTTATAACCTTGTCAACGAAGAAATTCAGAAAATTGTCACACAAAACAGAGGAAGCTTCCAAAGTTTGCACCTGTGGAGCATTAAGGACAGAGTCTATAGTTTTAAACAGTACTCGTGGGTTGTGCTGATTAGAAACAATGATGTTCGACAGATACTCTTGTCTTGCTCCATTAACAGTAGTCTGATAAGATTTCCAGCAGTCCTTTAGAATTTGTAGTGAGACTTGTAGCTTATCCTTCTTCCACTTGCGTTCAGCTTTCCTTTAAGTTCTCCAAGCTGCCCGGGTTCCATCGTTCAGCCAGGGCTCACGTTTAGATCTAGGCTTTACTGTCTTCACAGGAGCCACAGAGTCCAGGATGTTGGTGCACATTGACTGAAACCAGGAGCTAAGCTCCTCAACATCAGCAGTCGGGAAGGGGGTAAATGCAGATGATAACTGACTGGCGGAAGAAGGGTTGAAAATTCTGCAACTTTGAGGAGGCGCACTAAAATTATCTGCAGCCCGTTTAAGATCAGCTTCGGAGATTACAGGCATCTGATCTGATACAGCAATATCATGAATTTCTAAATTAAACACAGGTAATCCATAAGACAGCACGAGGTCAAGTATATTTCCTTTTTCATGGGTGGCCCCAGAAACCCACTGAACAAAGTTAAAAGAGTCAATGATATCTAAAAAGTCCTTCACCAGCGGCTTATCAGGACAACTCACATGTATATTAAAATCCCCAACAATAAGGACATGGTCATAATGAGGCATGATTTCAGCCAAAAAGTCAGAGAAATCATTTAAAAAGTCCTTGTTGTATTTGGGAGGCCTGTAAACAACAGCACACAGCACCTGATCGAACCTTCCCAGCTCAAATGCAGTCAGTTCAAAGCTGGAGTATGGGGACGATGCGTAACGTTGTTTACATTTAAAACCATTTATAAAAACAGATGCAGTCCCTCCTCCCCGACCGGACATTCGCGGGGTGTCAAAACAAGAGAATCCAGCCAGTAAAAGTTCCAGAAAAAAACTGTCCTTACAGAGAGATGTCCAGGTCTCAGTGATAAAAAGGAAATCCAGGCAGTGGGTATGTAGGCAGTATGGGATGTGAGGAAATCCCGCAAAATAAAAGTTTTGTTCTCCAGCGATGTGGCGTTTACCAGTCCGAATCTGGACGTAGAAGAAGCCTGTAGATCAGAAGATATGAGCGACCGGGAGAGCGCCGTCAGGTTCCTGGGATTCGATCCGCGTTGGCGAGGCCGAGGAGAGCAGGAGCGACGCAGCAGGTCTCCCTCATTGAAACCAGTTTACGGGAACGATGCAGACATCAGGTGGATCCAGGAAGCGCCAGGACAGAATAATGCAAGGAAATAGTCCAGATCCTGCTTGGGAAAAGGACGAGTAGAGTGTCCAGGAGGTCTTCAGCTTTGTAAGGCGGCCTCTGCGCCTGTCCCGTCTGCGCCGACGTTTCTGCCGCAGGAAGAGGGTTGACGTCCGAAACAGGTGAGACGGAATGCTCGAGAGCTTTTACGTCCGCAGCAAATCGAGCTTAGACTGTTTGCAATATTCTGACAAGCTATGAGGAACTGACGATCATATACCAACAGAGACTCCGCTAGCCGGGAACCAAAGAACGAAAACAACAAAAACATGAACCACAATGAAAGAAACAGACGAGCAGCCACACACACCGGCGCCATCTTGAACTTCCCAGAACTCAGTCAGCCTCACGCTGCTGATCTTGTGGCAGGGGTTGCATCTTGATCCTCGACTGAAGAGCAGGAGGTATGGGTTCAGGTTGAGGCGGGGCATCCAATTTCTGGTGCGTTTCCGCCAACCTTGATGGTTCCTGAGGTGAACTTTGGGCCTGAGTGGGTTGGACCATTTGCACTTTGGGGCCCCCAGGAAACTCAAGTGTGTTTCTCCCCAGGTCCAACACACATCGGACTGCTCTCAAAAAGTCCAAGCCCAGTATACACAGCTGCAACCCACACCTTGAAATCTACCACCGCCTATTAAAATGCTCACCATTCCTTGACCCAACATGGGGGTTGAGTCTCCGGTCACAGTTCGCAGCTTAACAGCTGTGGTTTCCAGCAGCTGAAACCATGTCAGGCCTGAGCAGGGCGACAGTGGAGCCTGTATCGACAAGTGCCTCACAAGATGCCCCTTTTACTGTGATTGGGACATGACAAAAGTCCACAATATGAGTCCAGCCAACGACTCTGGTGCACTCTGCGCCGTCGTCTGCTTCTGGGAGGAGCAGAGCCTCCCTCCCCTGGCTGACGAGGTAAGCTCTCACCACTGGAGGAGCAGCAGGGTGGGACAGGTGTCGTCCCTCCTACACAGACCCCGGTTCGTTTCCCTGACGGTCGGCACGCTTGAGGCACCGAAAACTGATTAGCCCAGTTTGGCCACACACCCAGCAGACAGGGGCACTGCGATGAGGGCGGCTGCCTCTTTGCGGGGGCTGCACAGTCACTGCTCAGTTCATTTCCATGAGCTCCTGGACCCACCTTGACTTCTCCAGCCCTGGGTCTTCCTTTGCCATAGCCCTCACCGCAGGGATGTAGTAGACGTGACTGTTATCCACAGCAGCTCCAACCAATTCTCTCTCCAACGCCGTCTGCCAAACCTTCTTGAAGGGTACTGGGATGAGCCAGTTGCGTCTGCAGTCGCAGTTCTCTCTGGGACAGGGCTCAAATGAACTGGTCCCTCGCCAGTTCGCTTTGTACTGCTGCGGGCATGTGAGGGTAAGCTCTTTTTGTAAGTGCTTCAATGTCAGAGGCCAGAACCCGGAGCAGCTCATCTGTCAGTCTCTGTCTGTTCGCCAGCTCTGAGCGCAAAATAGCAGGCTGACTAAATTGTCCAAACCGTTGCTGCAGAGCTCCAACTAAAGCCCTGAAGTCTCCACATTCATCTGGACTCAGCAGCAACAGACACCGAGAGGCCTCATCCGAGAGGCACAGAGCTTGCTGGAGCACTTTAATGTCCTCTGACCATCCCGCAGCCTGAGCTAACAGTTCAAATTGGGCATAGAAGACTTCCCAGTCTGCCTTACCAGAGTATTTAGGCGTTTTCATTTGCAGCTGATTGTACAACATGCCTTTGTTTACATCCGGTCCCATATCACTTCCGGCGGCCGTTTTTTGAGCCAGCGCCATCATGGGCTGCACGCGAGCAGAGTCAAGCGTCCAAAGCCAGCCTCCTGGCCGCTTGTTTCAGTTGAAGTACGTGTTCCGTGGTGCGGAAAAGATCTGCATCACGTCCGGGAGAGGTCGCATGATCTTCATACTCCCTTTCCTCTTTAATTTTTAGCTTTACTCCACTAGCCGAAAAATCCAGTGATTGACTTCTGACACCAATGTAGCGTCCGGCTGGACGTAATGAAAAGATGGAGAAGGCTGGGTTAAACTGGAAAGCTTTAATGCAGCTTATCTGGTTACTGTTGGCCTCAACCACACCAAAAAATACAGCACCACCAGCAAAACTTGCCCCAGGCTCCTTCTCTGGTGCACCTCAACCACACCTTTTCTCTCGCGACACATCCTTATAAGTTCTTGCTCTTTAGCCCCCACCCACACTTATCCAATCACATTGATCTACTGAGGAGCAGCTATGATAACACAGAACAGATCAACACACTTAAAGTCGGTGGCTACAAAACTTTATCATTAACATTACACAACATTTGTTGAGCTGAAAAAAGTCCCCCTTTGTGAGAGCATCATTTTTACTGTCAATGACATCATGACAATAATTCAAAACATTATAATGTCTTCAGGCTGTTTTTGCTATGATTTCACATAAAAATGAATCAACTGGAGGTTGACTTGGGAAAATTCTGCTCTTCTGTAGTAAATCTATCTTTGTTTTCTCAGCATTTTTAAATTTCATTCTCTGTATATTGTACTTTTATTCTTTTTCATTTTCATTCTCTCTCTCTCTCTCTCTCTCTCTCTCTCTCTATACATGTCAGTGGTTCAGACTAAAGGTGATTGACTGACAGCTCTCCTCATCGGGGTCACTGGGGGGCCTTTTTAATCTGTGCTAAAGAGAAGAAAACTCATTTGTGATTGAAAATAAAACACTTTGTAAACCGTGTGAAAATGCTAAAAGTAGAGAGGAAAGACTGATTAGAAGTCAGAGTTACTCAAAACAGTTCTTTTGTGTTTTTGTTATGCTGCGACATCCTCTCTCTTTGCATTCAACACATCATCTTTTTAAAATAACACCTATAGTTTTTCTTTGTAAAATAATGTAATCATTTGTCTGGTAAAAAACGTGCCTGACCGGTAGATTTGCTCATTCACCTGCTAACTTGGCTGGTGAGTGAGCTGTAAACATGTCTTACAGCTTATATTTAGTTGAACTTTGTGTTTGAGCAGAGTTCTAAAGAAGATGTTAAAATAAAATAGTTTTTGTTCAAATATATTCTGTTATTTGTAATTTTTTAATGAAAGTGAAAGGAGGGAGAAAAAAGAGCTTGAAATAGAAAATTGAATTTTGAGTGAAACAAATCAGAGATTTAATGTTTTGGCCATATCACCCAGCTCTAATGGAAGATAGCTTTATTCGTTTTTGGCAAGCAGGAGATGGTACAAACACATCAGAACAGTGATGTTGCATAGAAAAGCTACCAGGGAACTAGCAAACAGGGAAACGTTGCACAGATGAGAGCAACCCCATCTGAATCTGACTCCACCCCCTTACATCAGCTGGTATTAGCTAAGGACTACATCTGTGGATTTTCACTGAACTTGAGCATCAACAGGAAGTCTGCTCTGCTGGAGCAGAGCTACGTACCTTGGGGTCGGTGGACGGCGCTGCCTGGCTGGCTCCCTCCACCAGTGGAGGGGTTGCGTGGAGGTCTGCACTCTTTACTCAAACTGGGCTCATCTCCATCAGATTCACTGCTGTCATCATCACCGTTGTGGTTAACACCACCTTCTGAAGAACAAAGGCAAACTGTGATGAGCCCGCCTTTCTGAACCCAGCCCACTGTGGATGCTCCAGCCAGTGCTTTTAGCATCCAGCTTTCTCACTGCTTTCTGCAGGACTCACCGATCTTCTCATCAGTGCAGCAGTCAGGAACATCGGGCTCTATGGGCTCTGGAGCGGGGGTCTCTGGCACCTGAAGGAACTCCATCCTCCAAAACTACAGAAAGGAAATGCAAACATGACTTTTCATAGTGTTTCTGTTATAGTTCTCTGGTTGAAAACACTGAAAGGTTTCCTGAGTGTGGTTACCCTGACGACGCCGTCCGAGTGTCCGGTCACAATCACGTTCTGCGTGTCCCATTCATTCATCTCGGACACACAGCAGCACAGGATCTGCTGGCTGCGGCCTGTGAAAGTGTTGGCGCTGGAGATAGGGCTGCCATTGATGCTCCACACATGGATGTAGGTGCCAGCACACGATACGATGTCCCCCTGCAAACACAGCACCCCCATTCAGGTTTACCTGCCACCGCTCAAGTGTTGCTTCTGACCTGAGGGACAGGACTCAAACTGACCGTCAGCTCATTGATGCACAGAGCAGAGATGGGGGCGCGGTGACCCCGGAGCTGTGTGACAAAGGAAAGCTTGTTCAGGTCCCAGATGATGCAGGTTCGATCCCGGGAGCCGCTGACCACTATGTGGTACGCTGATGATGCTATCAGACACGTCACAGCGTCTGTGTGACCAAGTAACGCCTGAGGCACAGGAAATGGATGAAGTCAGCTCATTGGACTCCATGGATCTTCAACAGATTCACAGAAATGCTCCTCCTTCTCCTCCAAAGGTTTTGGGGTAAACCTGAGTACTCACCTGCTTGAGCGTCAGAGACTTGGCCCTCTCCTTGGACGTCCCCGTCTCCCACACACAGATGGCGGTGCTGGTTCCTCCGGTGATGATGAGCTTGGGGTTGGGACATATGGCACAGAGGATCTGCCCCCACTCTGTCAGACACTCGTACACCACCAGCGCCTGAAACGGGCAGAAAGTGAAGAGCGGCCAGGCAGACTCCTCTGACTGTTTCAGTCAGGCAACATTTCAAACATTTTCAATAATTCTTCATAAAGTAACAGCTGAGAGATGACGATAACATGTCATGACGTGACTCCATTTTTTTGTACTTGACTTTGACCGCTGTGTGATAGGAAACCGTGTTAATTCAAAGTTAGTTTTTTTGTGCCTCTGCAGCTTTTCCATCGTCCTTCTGAACTGCTGGTTGGTGAATTAAGGCCCTACTGGTGCAAAACTGTGAGTAGCTCAGTTTTTCTGTTTTAATCTGGTGGTCCCTCTAAACATTTGTTGTTATTTTAGAACATTTTTTCTCTTGGAAGAAGACAACTCTTGTAGATGCAACATTATCAAATCCAAAGGAACAAGTTTCCTTCCAGGAGAACGTTATGCATCAACTGAATCGTGTGTTCAGAGTAAAGTCAGTTCTTCTGTTGCTAGCAACAAGCAGAGGAGCTTCTCCCGAGAGGTCAAGAAATTAAAAAAAGCTTGTTGACCAATATTTACAAGCACACCCCACACGTAAAGTGCCCTCCCACTGTAGCTTCTGTATACTTCTCTGTGTAGCGTATAGCCTAGACTGATGGAGCAGCAAAACGTGACGGTTTTTAATGGGATCTGAACAAAAAATGAAGATAAACCGGCTGGACTCACAGCAGCAACAGAGTTTAATTAAAAAGTGTTGATGTGGAGACAGCGGTGTTGTTACACACTGATGCTAGCATGCTACCGAGCTGTGCCACTCGTCACCAATTTGTGACCACAAACTGGTTTAAAGTCAGACAATATTTTCACATAGCTGACTTAAGGTATAATAAATCCAACAAACTTAATTAATAGGATATTCATAAAAACTGCATTTTCTAAATACAATAAAAGACGTTAATCCACTTTGAATGAAACTATATCAACAATATCTAACATTAAAGAGGCAGTGTTGAGCTAAAAAAAAAGCCCCATTTCTGCTCCAGCAAGGGGAAACCATGCCCTGAATGTCCCACTCCAACTATATTTTTATCTATTGTAAAATTGTTCCCAATGGTCTTTTAATTACGGTTATCCAGTTTTAAGCCCAAAAAACTTGTGTCAATATCTAGAACATATTTTCTGCAGAGCGGCAGTAGTTCAGTAAAATTTGCCCCAGCGTTTTGGGCGGGACTGTTGGCATAGGAGTTAGCCTTAGGTAAATTCCCATCACTCTCTCCCGCTAGCTTATAGCACCTCACAAGCCCAAGTTAACATTAGCGTAGCAAAAAAAAAAAAAAAAGTCGAGCAACATCGCAGCTATCCAGCTGTACAGCTTTGAGCCAGATGGTGGCTCAGATGAGAAAAATTAAGGCATTAATGGATCTGTTTGTTAGAATTGCAGTGCAGCAGAGAAACTTTGACAAGCCCATTTCAGTTGCAGCGTCACAAACCTGAGCAGGTTTTCATCTGATCCTGATCCATCACAATTTCAATAAAGACATCTTCAGGAACACGGTTTTAGACCTAAATTTTTTATGCATGTCCTCCATCATGAGAAAATGCTGCAAGAACATGTGAAAAACCTGCTTTTCATTAGAGTGGGTATTTTCATGGAAAGTTTGAAGGTGACCTCAGAGGAAGAGCTCAGTTTTCCCAGAAAGCCCACAGCTCTCTGTGACTCATTAACAATGAAGAAGCTGTAAACGTGTCTGAAAACAGATAACATGTTCTATCACAAAAGACAGAAGAACCAGAAAACGAACTGTGCTTGAGAGAACAGAAGAGTGAAACTTTTTCACACACCTTGTCAGACTCATAATTAGCCAAACGACAGCTGAGATCAGCGTAGCCCCAGGCAAAGGTCTTGCTCCAGGCAGGCGGAACCAGAATTTTGTTTTGTTCAACAGCAAGGATGCCTTTATCAGTACAAACAATCTGTCCCACAGGCTCCTTCAGTTCTGCAGGAGAGAAGAAATGAGAGAAAGGAGAGCTGAACTGGCACGTTTATGAGGAGACTTGAACTAACGTCTGCTTCTAGCAGCTCACTCCAGCAGGTCTGAGAGTGTATTCAGAAACTTTAATTACTTTAACTCAGATTGTAAACATTCATTTCAATACAAAAAAATTACAGAAAGACCATTGTGGGACGTTTATTCCCTTAAATAAACAATAACTAAAGGAACAGAGACTTTATGGCTCATTTGTCTCTTCACCCCTGACTGCTGCAAAACATCCAGTCCACTTTAATTATCTATCAAAGTCTCATTCTGATCATCTTGTGATCTGTTGTGACAGTGTTGATGACGATCAATTCAAAGTTTAGGCAATGTCTAACTGTGTATTAGTGAATACTTTTTATGAGCATTTTGGGTTAAAATAGAGAGACACAGGCTGTCTTTCCCGGATTTGGAGCTATGTGCAACAGACTGGCAAACAGGACGATGAACCCAACCCAACCCAACATCCACCCAAACGTGAAGAGCTCACTGGGATACACCAGCTGCAGCATCAGAGTATTTATTTTGTGTTTTCACAAAAACACATGAACTTGGACAAGAGTTCTGTATGAATAAGACCGAAGATTATCATCGTTCACAGTTATTCTCAATGTAGCTCTGAAATAAACCAACTGCTTTCAGACTTTCTGTCATGACACTGATGTTTACAGGGCTCATGTTGCAGAATTGTTTCACCTAAACAGCAAAAACAGGCTCTACTGCCCCCCGTTTGTGTTTCTGAGAATGGCAGCAATGGATACTTCCAACTGGTGTAATATGTTAAACTAATGCTAATATTATTGCTAATTGGAAATGGTTTTGACAGCTCTACAACATAACAGTGTGCCAGTAGAAATGTGGCCTGATTTACCTTTGACTGGTGAAAGAGAAGGTCTGAGATTGTCCAGGTGGTGGAAGAAAATCTTGTCACTGTTGAAGTTTGGAGGAACACCCACAGCATCCCCATTGGCTTTGCTACGGACCCGTTTGGGAGGATGGGGCTTCTTAAAAAGCTGCAAAATGACAAAGATCCAGTCACTTTACATGAAAGTTAGCGTAAAAGTGTGCAGGCGATAGCCGACACACTGATACGAGAGTCTGTGCTCTAACAGGAGCAGCAGAACAGACATGTTTGAGGTGGTCAGAACTGAGTCTGAGAAACACCTGTTTGGGGATTTGTCCAAAGTTGTTGATGAAGCCGATGGTGGCCGTCTCTTTGAGCGGGTCGTTGATGTTGTAAATGTCCACCTGACCCTCGTAGAACAAGTGGTGAAAGACATTGACGGCCTCCACTGCTGGGGGTCCCTGCTGCTTGTAGCCAAAAATCAGATCAATCCATTCATGGAGGTGAGCAGATACGTAATCACACTCCAGCGCCTGGAAGCAGGAAGAAGGAAGAGGATTCAAATGTAGAAAAAAAAGGGGTGTATGTGTGTGTGTGTGTGTATGGGGTCCTCACCTCTCTGTGGACTCTGATGAACTCTCTGGGGTCTCCCTTTGCCCAGGGAGGGAGGATGACGTCCCCCAGCTTGGTCCCATTCTGTTTGGCACCTGGATAGTGAAGCAATAAAAGGATGATATTCATTAAAATAATGATGATGGGGAACTTGGGCTGGGCTATAGTGAATTTTTTATATCACGATGTAGTCTTTTCATATCAGGTGATAATTTAATTCACAATATAAACGCAAAAACTATATCTGTCAAATTTGAACCCTCTGTAAATATGCATTATCATACTTTTAAACATAACTGATGCACTGAAGGACCATGATGCAACAGTTTTTTCCCAGAAAACTAAAAAAAGCACAAATGTTACAAACCAAACTGAAAATTAAAGCTTTCAAGTTTCAAAAGAGAACATGAATAAAACAGAACTCTAAACTGTTGATCAGTTCCATTAAAAACAAGACATTCATTCTACTAATACATTATAATATATTCAAGTTTTCCAGAACAAACATCAAATTAACAAACATTGATATCAACATCCTGTGAATAATCTAGGAACTAAAAGCAAATTCTCTGAATTTCTTCTCATAGTTTAGACTGTTACTGCTGTGAAGGTCTGAACTTTGTTGTTTTTCTGGAGAATTCTGGTTTATTTCAGTCTGAGATTGAACATGTTTGGTGTCACTGCTTCAGGTTTTAGAAGGAACATGCCTTCTGCACAATTTGCAGTGCACCAAACTCTGTTTTTGTTGGATTTTAAATAACTAAAATATCTCCACACAGAGGCCCAAATTTAATTTTTGAGACACTGGCCAAATTGGCCGGTTGATTAAAAAAATCTGCCGGCCAAACATATATTTTATCAGCCAAATTCTAACACTATTTTACACAGAAATACTTTAGACATTTTACTTTTTTGAAATGTTTCTGATTTTTTTTAAGGAAAATTAAATGGAATTAAAGTAATTTATAAATGTTATGAACAAATCCTCAAATTAAACTCAAATTCAAACATGCTGAGAAAACAAGCTGAGAGGACAGATTTAGTAGAGATTTCCTAATTCTGCTTCCAGGTGATCACATTTTATTACAAATCAGAACAAAAACAACGCCTGAAAACAGTAAAATGTTTTGGTTGTTGTCATTATATATTATTAAAGCTTTAAGCAGCTTTAAGGAGGATTGAGCACAACATCTGACAGGTCACAGTTTTCAGTGTAACACAGACTCTGTTATGCTACACAGACACACAGGCACACTCTGGACCTGCTCATCACAAAGGGGATTATTATTTACAATGTCAGTGTGGTTGATGTTGTCCTATCTGATTATTTCTCTGTGTTCTTTGACCTGTCTGTGGCTCCAAAACCACCACCACCACATGGCCCTGCAGTTGTCCGAAGGTGACATATTAATGACAACACTAGGGCACCGTTTGCAGAAATTAAAAAAAAAAAAAAAAACCTAGACAGAAAGCTCCCTGGAAGAATGATGATTTGATCAGGGAACAGAAACAATAGTGCCGCAGAGCTGACCGAAAGTGGCGCAAGTTAAAACTCCAGGTTCATTATGAAATGTATAAGGAGGAGTTGTATGCCTACAACCAAATCTTATACAGAACCACCACCAGAACTGGTCTGGACATCTAAATGTAAGGAATTTGCCGTATTTTTTAATGACAAGGATCAGGGCATTAAAAAAGCCATCAACTCCACAACACATATAACTACCCAACAGCCGACCAATTATTTTAAGCTGAATCACTTTGTACCTGTAACTGACGAAACAGTCCAAGAGATCATCACCTGTCTACATGCTACCTTAATGAGCTACCCACTAGATTTCTAGTCTGTCCTGAACAGTTTGTTGACACCAATTACTCAAATAGATAACACGTCGCTTCAATCTGGAACATTTCCAAAGGCCTTAAAAACTGCAGTCATTAAGTCTCTTCTGAAGACGAGCAGTCTTGTTGCCACTGTACTGAATAACTGCAGACCCATCTCAAATTTGCCATTTTTAGGAAAAGTCCTTGAAAAAGCTTGCTGACTTTCTCTTAATATAGAATTCATTTGATGTCTTCCAGTCAGGTTTTAGATTCCATCATAGAACAAAAACTGCTCTTATCAAGGTAACTAATGACATCTGCCTGAACACTGATGCTGGCAAAGTCTCTGTCTTAATGCTGCTAGACCAGAGCGCTGCCTTTGACACTGTTGATCATGGGATCCTTTTACACCGACTCTAAGACTGGGTTGGCATTTCTGGCTCCGCCCTAAGTTGGTTTGAGTCCTATCTAGAAAACAGGAAATATTTTGTCAAAACTGTGAGTTGTGTCTCAGAATACATGGCCTTGAATTGTGGGGTGCCCCAGGGATCAATCCTGGGACCCCTTCTGTTCAACCTCTACATGCTGCCACTGGGCCAATTAATTTGCAGTAAAAACACATCTTATCACAACTATGCAGACCATACTCAGATCTATGTGTCACTGACCGCAGATGAATATGGACCGGTGGATTCACTTAGTCAGTTATCGTCTTATCGCCCAGCCCCAAGCGCCACAACCTCCCCACCCACCACCACCACCACACACACACACACACACACACAAAGCCAGCCTCTGTGACACTGACCTAGGTCAAAGTTATTGGAGTTCAGCATGAACTCTGGTAGGTAGAAGAACTCAGGGATCAGCTCCTTGACATCAGCCATGTTGTGTTTGGAGGCGGAGAGCCAGGCTTCTCGAATGCTGTGGAACATCCGGTCAGCCAGGTCAAAGTGCCCCCCCTGGAGATCACAGCAGCACAAGACAGGGGCTTTGGTCCAGACAGAGGAGAGACATGCGGTTCATAGAAAACAATCATGTTTTAACTTCTGCCTTAACCTGAGTGTTTTCTGAGAAACATGTCTGAGGTTCTAACATGCAGAAGAAACACAAAACTTGTTATGGAGGAGGTTTCATTGTCATAACTTTATTAATCTAAAGGTAAAGCTGCGTTCACTCCAAACGCGATTCGCTTGTCAGAGGCGTCCAGTTTCGATGTTACGTCAATGTACAGATGCAATCAGAGATCCTGCAGTTTTGAACAGCAGTGCGTTTCTGGTCCAGAGTTCAAATATCAGAATTCTGGCAAAGAAAACATGTCGCATCAACCAGTCGGGGACTCAGGATTGGTTCATGTCGTGTTGAGGATGCCATCAGTAGGTGGAGTCCAAAACCAACATGAAAGAGAATCTGATAGTTCTCCTCTTGAACTTTATGATACTTTTTCTTCTATGAATGGAGTCAATAAAAAAGGTCCTCTAAGGCCCCTTTTATTTTAATTCTTCTTGCTATTTATTCCCTTCTCAGACTAATGCAGGACAGCAAGTCATGTGTGTCTTCTTTGCATTGACTGTAAGTGAGATATACAGTCAACGCTGCAGCAAATTTGAATTCACTGTGAACCCAGCATAAGGATCACATGTCAGGTGAAAAAACTCAAACTTGAAAGTTCAAGTTTCAAGTCTAAAAACTAAAATAAAATGGTGTCTGAGGATCAAACCTGAAGTCTGAGGAAAATCTGAGTGAAGGGCTCCATCCGGACCAAGTAGGATGCCACGATCATGGCAGAGGAGTAATGAGTGCCGTAGTGGTATGCTGGGGTTTCACCTAGTGCAACAGAAACACATGGTTGGTGCAGCAACTAAAGATGCATAGTTGTAGATCATATCTTTTTTTAGGCATCACACTTTTAAGAAAAAATATCAAGTCAAAGTCTAAAGTGTTCCTTGTGGATGCTTATCGTTCTTTCAGGCAAATCGAACACACAGTCTGACCCGATTCAAACTATGACCCCATCACACCTCCACACAATCCTGCTGTTCACAGATCATAGGGCAAAGCTGATAAAGTTCCCTCTTTCACTAAAGATAAATGGAACCTGCTCCCAGTTATGGGTCTCTCTGCTTATCATCTATACAGTATAATATATACTATCTGCAAATCGTTCTTAGGAAAAAATTATGGGGATAAAGATTTTGCTCCTACCTCTTCATCTAAAATTGATGGACTCACCCAAATGATGGATAGAGGTAGGATTGGTCACTTGGACTAAAGCTTGCACATGCTGCCTGTTGTTTTTAAGAACCAGCAGGCTGGCCCTGAGTCTCCTGCTTAGTGACTGCAGAGTCTTACCATTGGGGTCCTCCCAGTCTTTATACCTCTTCTTGTACTGTGTGAGCCGGTCATCGGTCTGAGCGCCCATAGGCTTGGCAAGATTACGGAAGGTCTTGGGGTTGTTCAGGTCAACTTCCTAAATCCCAGACCAAAAATGAGCTCTGCACCAGCACTCATGTCAAATGCCTGCTTTCTGCTGCTTTTTACAATGAAATCTGACAACACTGCATTAGAGGCTCAACTACCTCTGAGTCATAGTCAGCCAGGATCCAGGGGAAGACGGGGTACTGCATCAGATCGTTGTAGGAACGCCCTGCCAGTGTGTTCAGGTGCATCAGATACTGGAAGTTACTGATCTCCCCTCTCTGAAAAGCATCACACACTCATCAGCGTGGTGAAGAACTGGGGTAATACTGACCTGAAACACTTCATTTGAAGAGCAATGTTAAGGTAAAGTCATCTGGAGCTCACCTCCCACCTTTGAGTCACTGACTTTTCACCAACCAGGGTGCTGAGAAGTCCAGATCTGGAGACACAAAAAGTTCTTCACGTTTCCTGATCTTCCAACACAACAATTAGGTCATTTTTATTTTTTGACAACAAAACTTTTCTTTTGCTGCAAAACGAGCAGTAGCTCACAAGGAACAGGGTTGAGGACCCCTGGTGAGGATGAATGAGGATGAGTGAAGTTAAGTGGAGATGGGTGAGGATGTATTACCCTTGTTCAACGCTGGTGTTGGGCCTCTGGCCTGAAACCGACTCGGAGCTGTCAGCCAGTGAGGGCACCACTGCCAGGAACCTGCCGGAACATGAGCACCACCTCCGTTATGAAGCATAACCTATGCAATAGTGTCAACGCTCGTCTTGCCTCGGTACCTTTGGTAGACTTTGTTGCGAACCCCTTTCTGGAAGGCTAACAAGTAGTTCCTGCCGTCTGCTGAGAAGACTTCCACTGCCATCGGCTGCAAGACAGGGACACATTATAAATGCTGGTAAAAAAGAATTTTCAGAAAGAAGAATGAGAATCCTAAATGTCAGCCTGTTCTTATATATTTTTTATTTATTTATTTATTTTTTTAAACTTGTCCTGTCCAACAGCTGAGCAAACAGATATGAGCTGAGAGCCTCTTGCATTAGACAGATTTTACTCTTACAATCGGGGGTTATAAATCATTGGGAACACAAAATGTATGTTGGTATAAGCCCCTTTTGTAGTTTAAACGAAACTTTATTAATATTAATTTTGTTTGTGTTCTTTTTGTTGGACCCGACGGAAAAAAAAAGTTCACACGCACATTTGTGCATACCAACACATACATTCTGACACGCACACTATTTGAAGGTGCAAAGGTGAGCCGACGCCTGTGCTCAGGTGAATGTTATGTTAAGCTGAAGTGGATGAAGGAATAAAAAGAATGAAAAGGAGGAACAGCTCCCAGACATCCCCACACCAAGACACCGAGGCAGCAGCGCCGACCAGGGCCCGCCCCCGCACCCATACAGTGGGGTCAATGGAGAAGATCCGCCCGCCAGGCAGCCCAGCCAAGCACCCAGACCAGGGCCCGCAGGACCACCACATGGGCCCCCAACACCCGAGCGCAGTGATGTATGGAAGCGCAGACCCCAAGGCCCAGCCAGGAGAGCAGCCCTCCCACCTCACTGGGCGGCCCAGTGTGGGGCCCCACCCCCGAGAGCCCCACCACCCCAGACAAGCCGCCCACCACCACCCAGGAGTTCTGAGCATCCCCCCACCCCAGCCCCAGGTACAAGCCAGGGCCCCCGAAGGGAGACGTGCTTTCGAAGCTCCAGGCAGTTGTGGAGATCCAGAAGAGAGCACGACGGGGGCCAGCTACCCCCACCTAGAGGAGGGATGACCAAGAGAAGTGTGGGTCCCCAAATGAGTACGTAGCCTGACCAGGCTCTCCTATGTTCTAACTTAGAAGGGGCCCGGCACCCGAGGGTAAGGACCAGAACCCGCACCACAAGGACACAGACACCCTCCAGGCTCAGATGGAATATGATCCCCCGCTCATGGACTTGCCAGAGGACTGAGGGATCCTTTTCCCTGCGTGGGGAAGGGGCCGCCGGGCCCAGGAGGCCGAGACCCAAGAGAAGAGGCCGCCACTGCCGAAGGTCCTGTTCCCCCCACCGGGGATGGGGTAGGGGACAGAAGATCAGTAGTCCCACCTTCCTTGTGTCATGTATTTGTGTGTGTTGAGGTGTGTTTCTTGTGGTTGAAGGATGTGTGTAATAAAGGGTGCAGTTAAAATTGGCGAGCAGGGCACTGAGGACATCTCCTGATTGCTTACAGTGATGTCCAATCACCCTCTCACCAAGGAGCCCTAAATGTCTACGGTGCAGTTAAAATTAGAGGATAGAGCACTAGGAGGACATCTCCTGCTTGCTGGCAGTGATGTCCTAGCACCCCCCCACCAAGGATCCTACGTGTCTAATGTGCATTTAAAACCAAGAGAAGGGGGCAAAACTGTGCGGAGAGGGGGGACCACTGCCAAGTGGCTCGGCCCCTCGAGGTATTCCACAAGAACGCCCCCCCTCCAACCTGATAACGTATTCCGCAAGGTATTCTGATATATTTTTTAAAAATGTTTGGTCATTGGTTTTTTCTCTTCACCTTTGAGTAGACTTCTAAATGCCCTTTAAAATGAGTTAAGGGGTTAGTGGAAAATGACTGTTACAGATTTTTGACTTATTGATAACAGTGATGGAGAAACTACTCTTTTTGTTTGACTCTTTAACTTTTATCTCATAATCTAACCATTTAGCGTGCTTTATTTATTAATGGTTACAAAACTCTCCCAGAATCCCATAGTATTTATAGTTTATTAAAAAACAAGTGTAGATACTGAAGGATCTCATATGCAGAGGATTTTTAGTCCCAAGATGATTTCAGACCAATACAATTAGGTGAGCTCAGGTTAATTTGGTATGAAATACATAAAACTTTAGTTTGAATTGGTCTGTTTTGTGTGCTATTGAGAGTGGAGCCTCTGGTTCTCATATACTGACTACTGACTACATTTTCTAACAAGGGTTTGGGCTGCTTTAGTTTGGCGTCTTTTAAAAATACGAAATGTTTATAGAATTTCAGAATTTCTTCTGTTTGGTCTGCTAAATAGAAAACATTTAAAATAATCCTAAACAGTGCTGAAACAATAAAATAAAATACAAATTTTTGCGGTTTGCGGTGTGTACATGCTGACCTGCAACAGGTAGCGTCTTTTGTGGACCTCCTTGATGTCTTCGTAGGCGAAGATACTGCAGGTCCTCTTCAGCTGACTCTGGCCCTGTCTGGCTCCTCTTGGGATTATAGCTTCATGCAAACTGGACAGAAAGGTAAAATCAATGAAAAAGGCTCTTTGAAAGAAAGAGGATATGAATGATTTAAAACGAGTTGTTCCCTTTATTTTAATGCATTTTAAAAAAAAGTATTCTGTGTGAAAAGAGCAGCTGGACTGAGGCGCCAGTTACCAGTGGAGACCTTGACAGACCACCAAGTGATGCAGCTGTACTGCAGTGATGGAGTCATCCTTCCTGAGTTCTTGGTCGGCTACACAAACCTCTGAACCTTCAACAGACCTTAATTCAGCCGGTCATACAGCTCTAGACTTACTTGGGTGGAAGAGTGTCGATGTCTCTGATCTCTCGAGACACGGTCATGGTGTAGCCATCGATGACATAGAAGTGCTCCTTCCCGAACAGCAGCAGCCCCTCGCTGGTGTCCAGACCCTGCACTCTGGCACAACGGTACATGTGCTGGATCTGACAAAGGAAACAGATTATGGGAGGACATCAGGAACAGGCCAAAACACAAGATTCTTTTCATTACACGCAATGTCAATTTATGATTTTAAACATTTTCATTGTTTGAAATCATTCATTAATATTTCATTAACTATTCATTTGTTTTTAAAATTTCCATTTAAAAATTATTTTTCCGATTTAAAATGAGGAAAGATGGAACTTTTCTATATGAAATAAACAACTCCTAAAAACTCAAAAAGTTTTTATAAAAAAAAAAAGAATAACATTAAAGACTCACTCTGATTAAAATTGTGTTTTTGGTGTTTATTGTTGTTTATTATTGGTGTTATTTTAGAATTTTTCTCATGATGGAGGACATATATAAAATAATTTCAGATGAAGCTGTGTTTCTGACAATGATTTCTAACAGGGGGCAACAGATTACCAAATAACGAATAACTGTAATTTAATTAGAATAACGTAAGTAATTACAGCTCAAATTTCGGTAATTAATTACAATTACTGGACTATAGAAACCCTTGTTACTTTGTTACTTTGTTTTTTGTAGGCTCTGACATTTTCTCTCAGTTAAATGAAACAAAACAGAGATTAATACAAACAAAAAAACGAAGCAACTAGTGCATCTAAGCGCATGCATGTGCGCACAGAGTTGGAGATCGGTCAAAATACAGACACATTCTCATTGCTGTAGTCACAGTGATTTCCAAACTGATTCAAAGATCAGACAAAAAGAGACGCTTCAGAGTCCTATCATTCCCGCCAACAGCAGGTGAGAGGCAGAGCAGAGAGCTCAATGAAAAAGGCTCTTTGAAAGAAAGAGGATATGAATGAACATAATATGTGGTCGGTTACGAATGAAACGACTCTAAAGCCGATCTTTGCTGTGAAAGACAGCACTCTGGGAGTCATTTAGAATAAGGACGTAAGTATTGAGATGAATACAGACATGAATAAAGAAATGATTATATAGAGATAAATATAGAGATAATTAAAGAGATGAATATAGACATGAATAAAGAAATGAATACAAAGATGAATATAGTCATGATTACAGACATAAAAATAGAGATGAATATATAGATGAACAAAGAAATGAAGACAGAGATGGGTATAGAGATGAATATAGACATGAATATACAGAAAAATATAGAGACGAATATAAAGATGAATATAGAGATGAATATATATATATGAATATACAGATGAATATAGAGATGAATAAGAAGATGAATATAGAGATGAATAAAAAGATGAAAATAGATATGAATATACAGATGAATATAGAGATGAATATGAAGATAAATAAAGACATAACTTTAGACATGAATATACAGATGAATATAGAGATGAATATACAGATAAATATAGATATGAATATAGACATGAATATACAGATAAATATAGATATGAATATTGACATGAATATAGACATGAATATACAGATGAATATACAGATGAATAAAAAGATGAATATAGACATGATTAGACGGATGAATATAGAGATGAATATAGACATGAATATACAGATAAATATAGAGACGAATATAAAAATGAATATAGAGATGAATATAGATATGAATATACAAATGAATATAGAGATGAACATACAGATAAATATAGAGATGAATTTAAAGATGAATCTAAAGATAAATATAGAGATGAATATAGAGATGAATATAGAGATAAATATAGACATGAATATACAGATGAATATAAAGATGAATATAGAAATGAAGACAGAGATGAGTATCGAGGTGAGTACAGAGATGAAGACAGAGATGAGAATCGAGGTGAGTTCAGAGATTAAGACAGAGATGAGAATCGAGGTGAGTTCAGAGATGAAGACAGAGATGAGTACAGAGATGAAGACAGAGATGAGTATCGAGGTGAGTACAGAGATGAAGACAGAGATGAGTATCGAGTTGAGTACCGAGGTGAAAACAGAGATGAGTATCGAGGTGAGTACAGAGATGAAGACAGAGATTAGTATCGAGGTGAGTTCAGAGATGAAGACAGAGATGAGTATCGAGGTGAGTACCGAGGTGAAGACAGAGATGAGTATCGAGGTGAGTACCGAGATGAAGACAGAGATGAGTATCGAGGTGAGTACCAAGGTGAGTACCAAGATGAAGACAGAGATGAGTATCGAGGTGAGTACCAAGGTGAGTACCAAGATGAAGACAGAGATGAGTATCGAGGTGAGTACCAAGGTGAGTACCAAGATGAAGACAGAGATGAGTATCGAGGTGAGTACCAAGGTGAGTACCAAGATGAAGACAGAGATGAGTATCGAGGTGAGTACAGAGATGAAGACAGAAATGAGAATCGAGGTGAGTACCGTGATGAATTTTGACATGAATAAACAGATGAATATGACGTAAAAGTATTTTCCACATCTGACTTTGAGCTGTAGCACAGACCAAATATGTTGTAATATATTTTGGTGTCATTTTTCACACTGTTGTCTGAATTTAAATGAAGCCAGGTTACGTCTTGAACCATGTTTATACCTTGTATTATACCATACCTTGTTTTGTTTTATTCACCACTGAAGTCCAATAGATATTAAAAATATCTTTTTCAAAGGAGCCCTGGTAAATGAAAAACAAGAGGATCTTGTCTCACTCTCACATGCATACATTCTCACTCTCATATCCATACAGCCCCTTTCAGGTAGAATCTGTACTGTCAGCATCGCCCCCAGGCTAACACACACTCCTAATTTCTCAACCGAGCCAGAGGTGATTGGCAAAACGCTTTTACTTTAAATGCACAATACATTCTGGTCTAACAAGTTTTTTTTTTACTGTTGGATGTCAATCTCTAAAGTAGCCGGGCTCCTTTAAGGCACAAACACAGACACACACAGAGGAAAATGATCCACACGGAAGCGAAGAGGATTTTTGATGCGGAGATTGATGATGCTTTAAAGACTGAAGAAATGTTCACAGCCAGTGATAATCAGAACATAATACAATGTTCTCATCATTTAAATAAATCCTGAAATGTTCATCTGCTGTTGTCTAAATTTTGTGACCGGATTTCACCACAAACTGAACCATCTAACCATCACCATTCTGCCTGTGATTGAATAAACGCTGGTTTCTAATAAACACTGGTCTGGCTGCCATATTTTTGGAACAAGCGTCTGGGCTACAAAAGGCAGATACACCATGTGCACATCCATCTTTGCAAAAAATGTGGATATTTGCTTGCATGGAAGAAACACAGACATGTTGCCAAAACTGGCTCTAGGTTGATGTCATGAAATGAGCGGCACCCACAAGGAGCGAAAGGCGGTGACTCACAAATTGGGTCATTTTCACAAAAATAACTAGTATTTCAGTATTATTTTACTAGTATTTTGTTCTTTTGTGAGCCGTGCCAGGGGTATAATATGATCACATATATGGACATATTTATTCTGACAGTATGAGGTAGGACAGCTGTCAATAAGAAACTTATTCATAAATACAAATTTGTTCAGTTGACTTTTCTTTGTCTTGAATAGGAATTTCTCAGGTTAACAAATTGTCAAAAATACGTCATGGGGTCACAGGCATATGGAGCATATTGAGTCCTGGAGCATCATATGCTTTCAACTGCGCATGCGTGTTGTTCTTTTCAATTTTCTATTAAACAAATAGAAAAAACAACTTTTTAGAATGTTTTTGATCTCATAACAGGAAATGATCTTCATATCCATAGCTCTGTTTGAAATGGAATAAAACAGATCAAAATAAAACGATGTCCGATTGCGTTTTGTTTTTATCAGGCTACAACAGCCGTTCGTGTAAACGGTGCTGCAGCGGATCGTTTTAGACCCAGAAGTGGCGAAAACAGCTAAAAAGGAAGAAGCAGACATGCTGCTCCACTCACTAGATGAAACAAAACATGTCTGTCAAAAATGGTTGATTTTATAAACAAAAACAGCTAAGCTAACTCTGAGCTAAAGTAGGCTAACAGGCAGCCGACTGTTGCGGCAGTAAAAAGAAAAACATTTAAAAAATTGGCCTAAAGAAGAAAGTAGGATCAGAATGGTAAATGGTGTAGACTTGAACAGTGCTTTTCTACCTTCCTTGAAGGCCCAAAGCGCTTTACAGTCACGGGCCCATTCACCCAGTCACAAACACACATTCAAACAATGATGGCAGCTCCGCCGCTGAACATTGGGGCCAAGCTTAAATCAGAGGCAATGTAGGGCTTAGTGTCTCGCCTAGGGTGGTGTGAGGGGGTGTGAGGGGGTAATCGAACCTTCAATCTTCCGATCAGAGGCCGACTTCCATTTCCACTCACCACAGCCGCCCCATAGAATATCCAACTTTTTTTCTGTTTCTGATTATTCTTTCTTTTTTTTTTAGCAATCTCTCTGGTCGGCTGGCAGTTAGCCTGTTTTAGCTCTGAGTTAGCTTAGCTGTTGTTGTTAGTTCCATCCATTTTCTTAGCCCGCTATACCTTTTGGGTCACGGTGCTGCCAGAGCCTGTCCCAGGTACTGATGGGCCAAGGCAAAGGAACTTCTGGACAGGTCCAGGGACTGCAGCGGGCGCGCCCAACTCACCTGTCCCAGGAATAAACTGCCCGGCTAAGCGGGGATCCCCCCGCTCTAATATGCCGCCGCTGGCCGGTGTTGTTACAAGGTATGTTCCCTCTGCCAGAACGATTCGTAAGACTGGGGAAGAAAAATCTGGCGGGGAAAATGTCCTTTGGCACAACACCAGCCAACTGTAACTTTGGATCGGTGTGTGTCTGTAATTCTTGATCTGTAACTCATACAATACATTTTGTGCATAAATACAAAAATTACAAAATTAAAAAAATACACAATACAGTTTACACATGGACAACTGAAAGTTCACCAGCTTGAAACTAATTATGGGCTGATGAACCTTCTCCACTCTGTGGGTGTTTTACCAGGGCCTCTTGCTCCTGCCTGTAATTGCCACGTTTATGTTTGCTGCGGAGAAGCTCCGTGTTTTGCCGTGATGATAGCAGTGCGAGGTCCGTCTAAAACACCCACAGAGCGGTGAGGGTTGATCAGCCCACCGGCCCACTTCGATCTGCGGCTGTTTAGAATGGTCCGGCGCCGCCTGCTATGCCCGTGATTGGTGACCAGGGCAAGGAGCCGCTGTCGGAGCCGCTGTCAGGAGAGGGGCTGGAAAGACGAAGCAATAAGTTCTGGAAAATATTTTTAAAATGCTTATTTAGACTTTTTTTATTATTAAATCGGATTAGGAAAGTGGGAAAATGTCACATTTCACCAGATATTATTCACAATCTAAGTTTAAAGCAGCTGATAAGAAAACTGATGCATTCTAGCAGCATTTAAACGCAACACAAATCATGTCTTTCTGTGAGACGTGAAAAGAGTCTCACAAGAGATTTGTGTGTAAATGTGGTTTTGTGTGATTGATTTCAAGCTGTTGTATTTTAAGTTGTGCATGTGTAAATTTTATTTTGTAATTTTTGAATATTGCAATTTTTGTACTTGCGCACAAAATGTATTGTATGAGTTACGAATCAAGAATTACACAAGCACAAATCGGGGTGATACTATTTTCTTCATTTGAATGAGGAAATACTCAGAAATGCATTTTTGAGCTTAATTTTTTCTATGTCCTCAGAAAAATGCCACAAGAACATGTTAAAAACACCATGGGTTTTTGGCAGGATGAAGCAGATGTAGGATTAAAATTTTATTGAGGAGTATGATGTTTCATAATTCCCATTTTCAAGTCTTTAATCTTTTGTTTGTTTCTATTTTTCCTTTTATTGTCTTTTAGAATGAAATATTTTTATGAGTAAAGCTATGTTTTTTGTATTCACTATATAATAAATTCATGTGTTTCCTTTTTTCAGTCTGTTTCAGTGAAAGAGTGTTTGGATTCCTCCATGTTTTCCTGGTTCTTTGGTGGTTAATGGCTGCCACAGCAGGTTTAATGTCGTGCGCGTACATTTGTGTCTTGAATAGATGGAAGTGATTTTCTTTTTGTGGATGTGTACGTTTTTGCAGAACCCTTTGTGTTGTAAGAAAACTGTTGTAAAATGAAGTTGGGTTTCCTCTTCTCTCTTTGCTGACCTTCTCTCCCTCCTCCAGGAGGCGCAGAAGTGATGTGTTGTCAGTCCTCTGCTCCTCTTCAGGACCTCCTGACTCCAGCAGCTGCTCCTGGAGCTGCTCCTGGCTGTCTTCATCTGCGCCGTCGGCTGTGGACCGAGACCTCTTCAGAGGAGCCTTCACCAGGCCTGTAGAGAGGAGGACAGCACAGAGACATGAGCTGCTGGGGACAAAAGGCGACGCCACACAGAACCTCTCTGACAGAAAACTCAAGCATTTGTCATTCTTTTCCAGTGTCATCCCTCCATGAGAACACAGTCTGTTGGCTTTGTCAGGCTGCAGTAGATTGTACCTTTGACTCGAGCGATGGTGTCCTCCCCGTGCTCCGGCTCATGCTGGGCTGTCTCCCCCTCTGTGCTGTGCTCCACAGAGTGCTGGTACATGCCCGGATTTCCTGACAGCAGGCGCATGTAGTACTCCTTACTGTCATAGCTGATGGCCCGCCGGTAACGCAGAGGCTTCTGGGAAAGAAGGAGCAACAGGTGAGATGTTGCAGGAACAGAAGAACAAATTTCAAAAGGTCTTTTTGTTTCAGAAACATGGAAATGTGCTGGAGGTTCCGTTCTTCCATAACAGCTGCTGCACCTCACATCCTGAAGATCTTTAAGGTTAAAGCATCCTATCTGTTGGTTTGGAAGTGAGTCTGTGCTTAGAAAGGGCTACAGTGGCATGCAGGTGGAGGAGATGGAGTAGAGTTAGTTCTGTCACAGCAGAAAATCCAAAACACACCTGAGGTCGCCAGGTTACTGCCTGCATCACCGACTGTCCTTTTATTGCAGCTTTATGTCAGATACAAACACCAAAGAAACAACTAACATAAAATACATATAAGGTTAAATAGACGTAATAAACATGTAGAAATAGTTCCTAAACAATGACACCATTAGCATACCGCTGGTAAACTAAAGACACGTGACGTGATGAACCAGTTTATTAGGGATTGTGCAATCAAGGCTGCGCTCGTGTGCCGTTTCACCTCACAGTCTGCACCGTCATTTTAAAGGAAACACGCAAAATCCATGCAAACAAACATACAAAATACAATAATTTTGAGGCTAAAAATGTTAAAAGTTATTTATATAAATGACATTTAGAGAACAGATTAGTGGACACATTTATATTTCATTTTTATTACCTCACGATGGCGAGGATAGTTTACACGTGAGTCTCTGGCTTATCTGCACTTGTCTCTGCTGAGACGTGTTTCCTTACAGAACCCCTGGACTGAACTGGACCGAACCCAAACCCAAACCCAAACCCGCCCATGTTTTTCTCTTTGGTTTGGGGTGGGTGGGGGTTGGGGGGTTGAGGGGTCAGCTTTCATGCAGTGGGGCCTCTGCCAGGACAAGTAAAAAAAAAAAAAACGCCCGTATGATGTCCACCGGCCCAAAGCTAATTCTGCCCCCAAATATAGGATCAAAACACACCTAATGAGCAGGAAACCGCTTTTTCTGACAACACTGTTTTTCTGCAAGGCAGCTGACGCACTGCATGATGGGATTTGTAGTTACTTTGATAGTGAAGGTCACAAACACATTGTGATTGGTCTTCTGTCAGATCTGGCAGCAGAATTGTGGGATACCATTCATTTCATCTTTCTGGGTTGATTGGGGTCTAAGTGTGGGTTTTTGTGTGTGTGTGTGTCTGGCTGTTTTACTTTGTTTTGCTCTTAGTTATTGTATCCTGTTGTGTTTATTTCTTTCTGCACCCTAAGTGAGAGGTAGAGGATGATGACGCCCCTGTGATGCTGCATCTGATAGTATAGCTGGAGTTCCTGATAACTAATCACTCAACCATCTTAATAATATATTACATTGCATTATGATGATACTAGCGTGACATGTTGTCATATTAATAATATGGATTGATCTAGAGGCCATGTCAAACACATGGCTCGCGGCCCAGATGTGGCCTGCGGGCCATGTGTTTGACACCTTTGGGTTAGAGCTTCAAATCCTGGCGATGTCTTCCAGGAAGGACAGTTTTAGTCAGAGCGATCTTCATTTTCCGCTCCAGAGCTGTGAATCTGCTACCGTGCAGCCGCAGCAGGCAAAGCTGACAACCAGAGCAATGCAGCTCCACGACAGCAGAAAGGTACCTGAACACAATTAAGTTACCCAGCACCAGATGAATGGACGAGGGGAACCAGAGGGGAGGAGGAGGGCTGAATGAGACACAGAGGACTGCATCCACACTCCTTTGTTCCATTTTTACGTTCATTTGCATCACCAGGACAACCCCTAGCTGCTCTAAAGTAAACAACAAAGGTGGCTGATGGTGGGATGTGAGCGGATTCCTCCTCCACTGTTACATCGCCTGCAGATTTCCGCAGACTCTTGGGAATATCAGGGAAGACGCACGTCAAAGCAGACAACAGAGCTCAAACTGCCCACCTGCATGGAGTTGTTGGCAGTCTCTGTCTCCGGAATGTATGGGTAGTGGATGTAGAACATATCGTTGCGGACCATTTTCTTCCTCATGCGACAGGGTCCCTCCGTCATCTCCAGCACGAACTTGTCCAGGTGGGAGCCAATGGGTGGCCCCCACAGGCCCCGCTCCCGCAGTAGCTCATACTCGATGGACGCCCACTCTTCTGTCACATACTTGAGGGCATTCTGCTGCCTCTGCAGGGAGGGGGACAGAAACAAGTGAAGTGATGCACTGCAGATATACAGCTTCTCAGCAGGTGCTCCTGTTTGCATGAATAAACTCAAATGAAGCGGCACAGTGAGCGTGCTCTGTTGCGGTACCTCCTGATACTCTTTGTACTGCATGGCCACCAGGTCTCGAACCACTGCTATGTGTGTGAACATCCACTGGAAAGTCTCCTGTTGACAAAAACAAAGAAAGAGTTCTCAAACATCAGCAGAACACGAGGATGTTAACTTATAAGTTTTATGTACGTGTTTTCCTATTGTGTACATTGGATGTGTTCATGTCTGCTGTTGTCTTTTATACTCACAGACATTGACCTTTAACTGCAGCCAGTCTCCAGTGTAAAGTAATAAACATGAAATGTGAAGTCATTTCTGTGGTATTATCCAGTCACTACCATTAAACTGTACTAATAACTCTGAGAAAGGTGAACATTAAAAAGCCACTCCAATGAAAATACTGTTTTTAACATGCTCTTGCCACCAGCTCTCTGCTCTGCTCCATTCCACTTACAGACTAACAGATATTTCTCACCATTCTTGTTGTACTGCTTATGTTAGGATGGGGATGTGTAGAGCTATAAGCTAGCAGGAGAGCGCATAAACAGATGGGTGATGGGACATGGGGTATGTTTACTCTGTGGCACGTTCACAACTCAGAGGAGTGTTACTAATGAACTCCCAGTGCTCTGCAGAAACAACGACCCAAAAATCTACACTGGCTTTGAATTTGTCTTTAAAAAAGGGTTTGAAAATAGATCAAAAGATGATTGGAGTGGAACAAGAACAGTAAACATTAACTGACTGAACTGAGCAACAGAAATTATTACCACCATGCGCATAGAACTGTCACAATGTGAGTATGGTTTTATTTTATTTATTTATTTATTTTTAACTTGTCCTGTCCAACAGCTGAGCAAACAGATATGAGCTGAGAGCCTCTTGCATTAGACAGATTTTACTCGTACAATCGGGGGTTATAAATCATTGGGAACACAAAATGTATGTTGGTATAAGCACCTTTTGTAATTTAAACAAAACTTTATTAATATTAATTTTGTTTGTTGCTGCACGGTGGCGCAGTGATTAGCGCTCTTGCCTCACAGCAAGAAGGTTCCCGGTTCAAGTCCTGGCTGGGGGACTTGAAACAGTGTCACCAATGGGCGACCTTTCTGTGTGGAGTTTGCATGTTCTCCCTGTGAATGCGTGGGTTTTCTCCGGGGACTACGGCTTCCTCCCACCATCCAAAAACATGCTTTATAGGTTAATTGGTCACTCTAAATTGTCCCTAGGTGTGGATGTGAGTGTGCATGCGTGTGTGACTGTGGCCCCTGCGACAGACTGGCGACCAGTCCAGGGGTGTCCCCTGCCTTCGCCCATGAGTAGCTGGGTTAGGCTCCCGTGACCCCGAAAGGGATAAAGCGGTTCAGAAAAAAAAAAAAAAAAAAGAATGAATCTTGTTTGTGTTCTTTTTGTTGGACCGGACGAAAAAAGAAGGGGGGGAAAGGGGGGGACGGACGGTGGATTATAGATTTAAGAGGATGACTACTGAAAAGGGAAGGTAGAGTTATAAATCTACAGGCAACAAAATGCTGGAGCTTATACCCATTACAATAGTCTAAAATGGGCGGGGGTTGTCTACACACTCAGCTGTTACAAACATACTTGCCGGCTCCAAGAGTGTTCACAAACGTCTCCACATCCAGTTCACACACACACTTTTGCATACCAACCAACACATGTAAAGCATTACATTCTGACAGGCACACAGGTGCAAAGGTGAGCTGACGCCTGTGCTCAGGTGAATGTTATGAGCTGAAGTGGATGATGGAATGCACAAAAAAGGAGGGAGAACCTCCAGCCATCCCCACACCAAGACCCCCGCCGAGGCAGCAGCGCCGACCAGGGCCCGCCCCCGCAGCCATACAGTGGGGTCAATTAAGTACATCCGCCCCCCAGGCAGCCCAGCCAAGCACCCAAACCAGGGCCCGCAGTACCACCACATGGGCCCCCAACACCCGAGCGCAGTGAGGTATGGAAGCGCAGACCGCAAGGCCCAGCCCAGCCAGGAGAGCAGCCCTCGCACCGCGCCGGGCGGCCCAGTGTGGGGCCCCACCCCCGTGAGCCCACCATCCCAGACAAGCCCCCCACCACCACCCAGGAGTTCTGAGCATCCCCCCACCCCAGCCCCGGGTACGAGCCAGGGCCCCTGAAGGGAGACCCGCTCCGAAGCCCCAGGCAGTTGCGGAGATCCAGAAGAGAGCACGGCAGGGGGCAGCTACCCCCACCTAGAGGAGGGATGACCAAGAGAAGTGTGGGTCCCCAAAGGAGTACGTACCCTGACCAGGCTCTCCTATGTTGTAACTTAGAAGGGACGCGGCACCCGAGGGTAAGGACCAGAACCCGCGCCACAAGGACACAGACACCCTCCAGGCTCAGATGGAATATGATCCCCCGCTCATGGACTTGCCAGAGGACTGAGGGATCCTTTTCCCTGCGTGGGGAAGGGGCCGCCGGGCCCAGGAGGCTGAGACCCAAGAGACGAGGCCGCTGCCGAAGGTCCTGTTCCCTCCACCGGGGATAGGGTAGGGGACAGAAGATCAGTGGTCCCACCTTCCTTGTGTCATGTGTGTGTGTGTGTGTTGAGGTGTGTTTCTTGTGGTTGAAGGATGTGTGTAATGAAGGGTGCAGTTAAAATTGGCGAGCAGGGCACTGGGGACATTGCTTACAGTGATGTCCAATCACCCTCTCACCAAGGAACCTTAAATGTCTACGGTGCAGTTAAAATTGGAGGGTAGAGCACTTTGAGGACATCTCCTGCCTGCTGGCAGTGATGTCCTAGCATCCCCCCTCCAAGGGTCCTACGTGTCTAAGGTGCATTTAAAACCAAGAGAAGGGGGCGAAACTGTGCGGAGAGGGGGCACCACTGCCAAGTGGCTCGGCCCCTCGAGGTATTCCGCAAGAACATCCCCCTCCTCCAACCTGATAAGTGTTCGTATGAGGAAGGAGGGGAGGTCAGGGACAGCTACCAGACTGACCCCTGATGGTGAAACAACCGTCCCTCCGCCCCCCCAGCATAGGGCCCAAGTCTCCCCAGGGCAGAGGCCCCACCGCCCGAAAGCCAACCCCCCAGGCCCACACCCCCCACCCCACACAAAGAGAGAGGAGCCAAGAGGGGGCCAGCCCCCAGCCACAAGCCCCAGCCCCCCCCCAAGCACCGCCCCTGTGGCTGCCTGGTCAGGTACCAGCGGGCCCGAGGAAGCCTCAAGGGTCCCATACTGGTGGTGGACCCCCCCTCTTACCCATGAACATCCTCCCCCTGGCCCGCTCCCCCCAGACCCCACCATGGTAGGCTTTTCCTGGAGCAAACACAGGTCCCAAGAGTGTTGTCCCACCCCGTCCCAATGCCGGAGAAGGAGTGATCCCAGCCCCCGGGTGCAGACGGGGCGCCCATCCAGCGCAGGCAGACCCCCAGGGACCAGGGCCCCACGCAAGCCCCCCAGAGCACACAGAAGGACCACCCCCCGAGCCAAGCCAGACCCCCACCCAACGCACCATCCACACCCCCCCAGCCCAGGCCTGGGAGACCACGCGTCCTCTGGACTTGCCCCAACCAGGCACAGGACCAGACCCCCCTACCAACAGAGCCCCCCCGCCTCCACCAGGTGGCAGGGAGGCCCCGGCACCAAAACCCCGGCAGACAGCCAGGATGTGGCGACACCCAGGAATCCCGCCCCCTAATTCATGGCATTAGCTATGGGAGAACAGAGAGGCCGAATTCCTTCCAGGTTAATTGAACTCTTCGTTGATATTTTTTCCAAGCTGATATGATCCAATAGCAGATTCCTGTAATGATTTACACTAATATGTTTCTTGTTTTTCCAGTTTTATAGATGCTAATCTTCCCTCTGTATCGATGGCACTCATGTCACCTAGCACACAAAGTGAAGGTGAGGCTGTGATTGAAACCTTAAGCCAGACTGATAAATCAACACATACCTGTTGCCAGAGAGCCTGTACAGGTGTACAGAACCACAGAGCATGCATGTAATTGTCAGGTAAATTACTATCACAATGCTCACAAATGTCTGAGTTTTTGAGACCCATCTTGAACATCCTCTGTCCAGTATAGTAAATTCTGTGAAGAGTTTTAAATTGGATTAGTTGTAGGCTTGGACTTTTTGTTAGTTTGAAGGTATTTAGACACATTTCTGACCAGAAGCTTGTGTCTGTACTTCTGCCTAAGTCTGCATCCCATTTTGTTGTTGGGATTGAGACTTCCTTATCTAAGTTGCATATGAGTTTGTATATTTTGGAGAGAGTTTTATTCAATGAAAAATTTATCATAGAGGTAACTAGTTCTGGTAATTTTAGGTCATTGTCACTGGATTTAAATGTTTTAGTAATTACAGATTTAAGTTGCTGATATTCCAAGAATTTGTTTATTCCATGTTTTTCTTGTAGTTCTTGGTAAGTTATGAATCTTCTGCTTGCCAAGCAGGGAAATGCAACATTTTCTTATTTATCAGGATGTCTGGATTGTTCCAGATGGGTGTCATTTTACACGGTAAGAGTGAAGAGTGAAGAGTTTGACATTTTAAGAAATTCCCATCAGGCTGTTAAAGTAGTGCTTATATTACTACTTTGGTAGCAGTCAAGTTTTTTTATTTTTGGGCTGATAAATGGTAGATCTGACAAGTTAATCTTTCCACAAAATGCCTGTTCCAGATCCATCCATGGGTTGGTTTCTGGATTGTTTTTTAACCATCTTAAGATGTATTGCAATCTGTTGGCAAGAAAATAGTTGTGGAAGTTAGGTAATTCTAAGCCTCCACAGGTTTTTCCACATTTTAAAGTTTTTAATTCTTGTAGGTTTATTGTTCCATAAGAAGCTGGATATGGCTGAGTCTAATGTTTGGAACCATTTTAGTGGTGGTTGTGTGGGGATCATTGAGAAGAGATAATTAACTTTGGGTAAAATTTTCATTTTTACTGTGGTTATCTTACCCATGAGTGACAGAGGCAGGTTGACCCAGCGGGTTAAATCTTGCTGTATACTTTTCAGTAACGGGGTGTAGTTTAGTTGCACCAGTTCTGACAGTTTCGGGGAGAAATAAATACCTAGATATTTGATATTGCCTGATTTGACTGGGATTGAGGTAGTTTGCTCAGCATTACCATTCAGTGACAATAAAACTGATTTGTTCCAGTTAATTGAGTAATCTGAAATAGAAAATTCATTAATAATTGTTGTTGTTTCACTAATGGAATGTGAATTGTTTAGATAAAGTAATATGTCATCAGCATAAAGACTAATTTTATGATTACTGTATTTTGTTGTAATTCCTTTAATGCTCTCACTCTCTCTTATTGCTGCAGCCAAAGGTTCAATAAATATAGCAAAAAGAGAGGGGGAGAGTGGACAACCCTGCCTGGTCCCTCTACCAAGAGAAAACCTGTCAGAAGTCTGTTTGTTGGTTCTCACTGATGCATTTGGGTTGTGATATAATATTTTAATCCAATCAATGAAGGATTCCCCAAACCCAAACTTATGGAGGGCAGCAATGAGGAACTTCCAGTTTACTCTGTCAAATGCTTTTTCAGCATCCAATGAGAGTATGGTCATTTCCTGGTTTTTAATAGTGGCAAAATCTATTATGTTAACAAGTCTGCGGACATTATCACTTGAGTGTCTACCTTTAATGAATCCAGTTTGATCATGGTGAATTATATGAGGAGTGATTTTTTCTATTCTCTGCGCAAGTGCTTTGCAAATAATTTTTACGTCTGCGTTAATTAGAGAAATGGGGCGATAGCTTAAAGGAATTGTGGGATCTTTTTCTGGTTTAAGAAGGAGGATTATGTTAGCTGAATTCATGTGTGGTGGCAGTGATTGGCTTTCCTTGATAAATGTAACCATTTTATAAAACGTTTGTGCCAGCTGTTCCCAGAATTCCTTATAAAACTCAGCAGGAAAGCCATCAGGCCCTGGGGCTTTGTTGTTGGGCATCAGCAACAGAGCTTCATGAAGTTCAGCCAATGAGAGCGGAGAGTCTAAGTTTGAGCTTTGATCCTCATTTAATCTGGGTAGAGTTACATTATTAAGAAATGAGTTCATACTTTTCTCTGATGGATTGACCTGTGATGTGTACAAGTTTTTATTAAAATCTTTAAACGCTTTATTGATTTTAACCGGGTCGTGAGTGACATTTGCCGTGAGTATGGTTTTAAACCTGCTGCCATCTTTCATCTATAGAAGGCTGTAAATCGGAGATTAATATGGGAAAATGTTTGAATCCTGAACACCAAAACACACATAACCTCTGATTCATGTCTCAACAACACAACGATATAAAGATGTTGCCTAACCTCTCATAACAGTTTGAGTTCTAGAGAAAAACACTTCAACTTTCAGCACGAGAGTTGCAATTTTTCAATGTTAAAAAAAAGTTTTACTGCAAGAATGACAAGAAAAATGTATATGGTGAAAGTACAATGATTCAAAAGATAATCAGCTGTTGTTGAATTTTTAAAATGTTACAAATGAAGGTCATGAATATAAATGTTTTAAACTTAAAGAGAGAATGATGAATCAGCTGATTTCTCAAAGAGAGCAGGCGTCTGCAGACGTGTCTGAAACCCGTCAGGATGCGGCGTGGCTCATACCTGAGCGGAGGGGCTGTTCTTGTTCAGGCTGTTCTCCTTCTTGTTGCGCCTGGCGCCCGTCAGCTTGGACAGGCCGAAGTTGCTGCTGACTCTGGAAAGCTTGGACTGGGTTGCTGGAGCCACAGCTTCCCCACGGCTGATGCACTTCTTCTCATGAGCTGAACAGCAAAGACAGGAAGGAGAGATGACAGTCTTTGTGTTGATATTTGTGTGTGCATTGGGTTAGGTAATGCTGTGACTCCAATCCGACTTCCGACCTCTGGTGTTGTGCAGGCTCCCTTGAAAAACATGGATGGATAATCAATAAATACAAGGATTCATTGTTTTCGACGATATGAGAAAAAAAGCACAATGGGAATTCTTTTTAATCAAGTAAGTGTTGGATCTGATTGTAACAAGAAAAAATACTTCTTCCCCCGTCAACAGGTGTGTTTGCTCACTCTGAGCTCCTGTACTCTAAGGTTTCATGTTAGGTTGTTCTCTTGTAAAATCACTCCCACGTATCTTCAATCTTATGATTTTTCCGTTTTTAGCCAGAATCAAAAACTTGTTGGGTCCTAGAGTGAAAGGAGTTCCTTAATTTCACCCCCTCCTGCTAGCTCACAGCCCCCCCCCACCTAACATTAGTGGGGCAATGAAACTGGCCAGCGAGATACCAGCTCTGAACCAGAGTCCAGATCAGACAAGGAAAACAAAGACGTCCGTGGATCTGTTTTTCTGCAGGTGGAAGCATCAGAATGGAGCAGGGAGCTTGTGGCCCAAGAATCACATTTTCTGAGTCAAAAATACAATATTTTCAAACAGTATTTTTTCCTGATTCCCAATGGTTTGAAAAAAGAAATAATAAGAAATGCAATGTTTTTTTTAAATGGACCTGTCCAAAAGCTGAACAAACAAATATGAGCTGAGAGCCTCTTGTGTTAGACAGTTTTTACTTTTACAATCGAGGTTATAAATCATCGGACACAAAAGGTGTATAGCAGCCCCGGGTACGAGCCAGGGCCCCCCAAGGGAGACCCGCTCCAAAGCTCCAGGCAGCTGCAGGATATCCAGGAGAGAGCACGGCGGGGGTCAGCTACCCCCACCTAGAGGAAGAGAAGAAGGGGTCCCTGAAGGTGTAAAGAACATGGCCCGACTAGGATCTACCAACGTTGTAATTTAGGAGGGGTCTGACACCCAAGGACAAGGACTAGAACCCGCACCACAAGGATACAGACACCCACCAGGCTCAGATGGAATATGATCCCCACATGAGGAAGGAGGGTAGGTAGGGGACAGCTGGCAAACTTCTGTTCAAACATGTCCTTTTTTTTTTTTTTTACAAATGTCAGTCTAAAAGTATTTTTATAACTGTTGTGATTTCCTTCCATGAACAGAGGGGGTCTAACAGTTTTATGTGCCCTGGTCTAAAACACTGTGAGCTTTTGTCAAATTTCTGCCAGAATTAATCTGACAAGCAAACTACCTTCAATAGGGTTGTGTGTTACTAAGATTCTAACTTTTATTAGCGTGAGACTCAGCCAGCAGGTCTGAACTGAGTCAGGGAGAAAGCGGGTCATAATCTGATTACAGTCACTGAAACAACTCATGGAGTTAGTCTAATCAAAAGTTTTAAAATATATTATAATTATTATTAAGATTCCAAACTTAAGTCGAACTCAAGACCTGAGCTGATCTGACAGTTCTGTCAGCAGGCTCACCCAGGTGGTTCTGCCAGCTCTTCAGGGCGTGCTCCTCCAGGGCGGAGCGGGCCGTGGCGATGTCCACGTGGCCTCTGTCGTTGCAGGGCAGGGACACCTTGAAGATGTCCTCCAGCATCTGGCGCTTGCTGTGCATGAGTTCCGTCCACACGCGGTTCACGGCCTTCAGCAGCAGCTGGCGTCCTGCACACAGGAACAGATTTCCTGTGAAGCAGGGAGCATGGCTTCAGTGAGGTGAGATGTGGGACCGTGGTGGAGCTGTGGTAAGAGCCGCAGCAGTGAAACTCCAGGAAAAGCTCACATCAACTTAATTTTTAAAAAGGAATCAACATGAAATATCTTAATAGATTTAGATGTAACTGAGAAATGTGAGCACCTCTCCTATGGTTTGTTCAGAAGCATGATTCAGAACTCCTGGCCCAGGAGCCACTCCTGAAATGCTTGCAGTGGTTAAAAATTTCTTGCACACACACAGGTGGTAAGGTAACAGGAGGCGGAGCTTCACCTTCGCTCACGTCTTGGCTTTGCACAGCATCTGGTTCGTTCTCCGCCAGCATCGGGACGTGCCACGTCGTCATGCGGGCCTCCGCCTCCAGACCGAAGCCTTCCACGCTGCTGCAGACACAACACAAAGCTGCCTCAGAGCCCTGAGGTAGCGTGTGGGGGGAGTATGATGGTCTGGGTCTGTTGTAGCTCTGTGAAGGCAGAAAGCGGTATCTGCACGAAGGAGGCGCGGCCTCACGCTTTTAATGCATGACTGCCTTTGAAAACAGCCAGTAAAAACAGGCAGTCAAACAAAGTAAGTGACAACAATGCCATAAGGCTGTTCAGACGGATAAAGAGAAACTTTTAATGGTATTCTTCAATGAAGGTTTCCTTTAACTCTGGAAGCACCACCCCCCCACCATTCATTATCATTCTATGATAAAAAGAAATCTCCTGCTAAAAAGACTAAAATGTTCTTAGTCAATGTTCATGGGAAGCCATGATAATGATTAAGTTAAAGTTACAAAAATACAAAGTGAAGGGACAGTTTCATTTGTATATTCAACCAGTTTCTACCTGGAGACCAACCAGTAACGTGGAAATGGAGCATGGAGGGAGTTTAAATGTGTTAATGTGAGGAAAGTTGTGTTAGGCTGACCTTTAAAACAGCTCAATCTTCTATGTGGGATTTTGTTTTTGATTTGTACTTTTTTCAGTTTATTAAAATGTGTTGTGTCTTTAACAGCAAAGTCCCACATTACCTCATTGCAAAAGACAGAATGAAGCCAGCTGTGAGGAGGACGTCCACATGCTTATGAGCTGTAACATCTGCAGGTCCTTACCTGCCGCTGTGGAGGCAGATGAAGCAGTGAGCCAGGCACGCCACAAAGTCCTGGTCGTGGTTTCCTGGCCCTAGCACCAGGTTGCGGTTCACGGTCAGGACCCGCAGGGCCTCCAGCAGCGCCACCTGCTGAGCGACCGTTTTGTGGGGTCTACAGAGCTGGTAAAGCACGGTCCGGTTCAGACAGTGGTAGATGGTGTCGAGGGAGAGTCCCTGAGAACGCCTCTTAGCCTGGAGGAGGAGTCAAGAGGAGCTCTGTGATTGGACGTGTGGTTGAAAACATTTGACAGTTTCTTTGTGGAAAAAAATAAGAAAACTTGCTGAAAGATTCAGACTAAGCCTGCCTCTCAGGCTCCAAAGCTGCAGATACTCTAATGCAACCTCCTTATTGGGCATGTGATGCACGTGCAAAAATGTGCTAAAAATGTGTCCTCCATGATCAAGTTTGAAAGGGTTGGCACTTCTGTGAATTAAAAAAGACACCATGCACAAGCCACTACCAAATCGGAGTCCCTGATTGGTCAAAGTTTAACTGGTCTAAAGTCCCACTCCAACTACATTTATCTATGCATCTATTATGAATGCATACCCAGTGTTCTTCTAATAGGGTTTTTAGCCCAATTCAAAAAGCTTGTAGCATATTTTCTCCAGACAGTAGGTGGCAGTATGCACTCTTTGCATTAGTTTTTCATCCACCAGTCAACAGAAGAAGAAGGTTTTTAGACCTGTAGAAAGAATCAATCTGAAGTTGGGTTTTTCGTTCATGTTGTGGTTCTGTAATCAGTCAAACTGAGGGACTGACACGATGGAACGGCAAAGCACTGTTTCTGAATCTGGCTCAGAACTAGCACCAGAACCAGCCCAGTTAAAAAACTTAGCAGAGAGTTCAGTATGGGATAATGCTTTTGAATTTCATGTTGAGCTTCTTCTGTGTTGTTGGTACCTGTCCTATGAGCTGCACGATGAAGTCCACCACCAGCTTGGAGTCCTTGTTGAACATGCCCTGCCACAGCTTGTCCACCACCCGCTGGGTGAAGTAGAAGACGTTGTTGACCAGAATCTGGTAGCTGCCGCCACTGCTGAGAGGGAGGGAGGCGTCCTCACCTGGAGTCAGAGCAGCAGACGGTGAGAAGGCTTCATCCTCCACACGCAAACACGAAGCTTTTGTCATGTCGGGTTCCTCCTGCAGCACATCTAATACTACATCTAATACTACATCTAATACACATCTAAACCTAATACTTTAGGTTCAGTTAGAAGCTGCTCTTTAAAGTCCCACTCTAACTATGTTTTGGGAATTTGTTTCCAGTGGTCTTTTCATTATGATTCTGCTGTTTTCTGTGTGGTTTTCTTCGACATAGTTTCTGCAGAGCACCAGGAGTTCAATAGAAATTCATCTCTGAGTTGTGGCCGGGATAGTTGGGGTGGAGTAACCATCTGCTAATATCCCACCATCCTTTTGTTTACCTTTTCTCACGCTAACCAGAGCAAAACTTTGATCCCGGATCCGCCGTGGTCAGGTTGTCAACCGCCACCCACAGAAGCTTTAGACTTTTTGCACTAATTTCACCGGTGAGCCTAACTTTTTTTCTTCTTTTCTTTCTAACCCTAACCCACATAGAGTGAAGTTTCCCCACATTCTGAACCGTATGGCTTTCAACCAGAGTTCGATTGGGTCACTTTATGCTCGTAAACTTCTGTCCATTTGCTGCTGCTGAAAGTTAGAGAGGACACTTAGGCAGTAAATGTATTTCAGAATGAAATGTGTTTTTAGATGCATTGAGCTTTTCAGTGTTTTAACTCTAACCATATTCGAATAAGTCGTAAATGCCATTGAAAGCCATCATCTTCCCACAGCATTTGGGCAGGTCTACACTGATGGTTGCATGTGGATGAAGCTGCAGAAACTGTCCTGACCTAAAAGCACATCAGCAGCCAGAAGATGCTCCATGACACCATCCAGGATGTTAGACTGGAACTCTTTTTGCTGAGTTCTGGTGGAGCGCTCCGGGGAAGCCTGTACATGTGGGACAGGAAAAAGGATCAGTTCATTCACGGATCAACCGTGAATCCTGCAGACAGGAAACCACAGGTGTGAATGTGAGAGAACCGTTTCTGACGGATGTCCGTACCTCCAGTAGCAGGTCCACAATGGGCGTCTGCTTGCTGGCTGGAGTGGTGCAGAGGTTGTCCATGATCAGAACCCTCATGAAGTCAAACACATACTTCTTGGCTGGGTGGTTGGTCAGCGAGGTCTTGGAGCCAACGTTGCAGTACTCTGACTGACTGCGGTTCATGCCAGAGTCACCAGCAAAGGCCTTGAATTCTTCTGTGGGAGATCCCGCTTCATCGTCTAAATCACTCACCTAAACATGGACATGGGTTTAGGAGAACTTTCTGAAGCCGATGACCCAAAGGAGACACAACAAACCGACTGGAGATGCTTTCATCTGAACCAGAGCAGCAATAAATCAGACAGCTGGACTCTGTTCCGCGTAACGGTGCTCTGTTTGGTTCTGAGAGGAAATTAGGATCTTCCACTTTGTCTCAGAAATTGCTAAGGAGGAAATGTGTCATTTGTGTTGTCTTCTTTTAAGCGGTGCGAGCACATTCTCTTTACTTTTTTGTATTTTTTAATCAAAGGTTTGATTTACCACATGTAACATATGAAATTATTTTTTCTTTCTGTTCTTAAATAATGATTTCTTTAGGTCCAAATGAGAGTATTTTAGAAATTCTGTGTGAGCTCACAGATTTGGTCCTACCAGTGCTTCAGTTGAAACGCTCATGGAGGAACATTAAAGGTTTGATGCTGCAGAACTGCAGTTCCTTAAGTCACCAGAAGAGGTCCAGTTCCTCTGAATGAATCTCAGCTGTATGAACTTCTGTCTGGTACAGGAATGTCAAACTCCAGGCCTCAAGGGTCAGTGTCCTCCATGTTTTCCAACCAACCTGCCATTGAAGCTCCTTATTGGCTAAACACACCTGATCCAGGTAATCAGCAGCAAATTCAGCAGGATTTCTGGAAAACCAGTAGGAGGCCGGCCCTCAAGGACATGAGTTTGACACCTCTGATGTGTCATTTGTATTTCAACAGTTTGCGTGTGTAGGTGGAGCTTACCATCTCAGAGTAGGGCCTGATATTGAAGGGGAAGACAGTGGCTGCCAGGGCGCAGAGGAACTCTGGGCTGTGCCACATGGGGCTGAGATCAGGAACGTTATGGTACAGATACCTGAAGAACTGCATGAGAGTGACTGGGTACTCCCGCAGCCAGGAGCCCTCCTCCTCTGACTGCCACGGCTGAAACCAAATACAGATCAAACTATTAGGACAGTCTGTGGGTGTGGTCAAAGTCCACCATCTATCAACCGAGTGGGCGTGGCCACTGTTCCTTTCCTTTTAGGACAGATGCTTTGTCCTTCAGCTCTATTTAAAGCTACTTAATCAATATTTTCATCTGATATGACAGAAAATAACATTCTACCTACTGAACTGAAGAAAAAGATAATATGTGATGGAAATGTGATAGAATTCTCGAAAGAATGAACACAGCAAATGGTTATCCTTTTCTAAATGTCAAAAATAAAAGAAAATGTTTACATACAGTGTCTTATGAAAGTATTCGGCCCCCTTGAACTTTTCCACCTTTTGCCACATTTCAGGCTTCAAACATAAAGATATAAAACTGTACTTTTTTGTGAAGAATCAACAACTGGGACACAATTATGAAGTGGAATGAAATTTATTCAATATTTCAAACTTTTTTCACAAATAAACAGAAAAATTGGACGTGCAAAATGCACGTTAACATTTTGTAACGCCACCTTTTGCTGCAGTTCCAGCTGTAAGTCACTTGGGGTTTGTCTCTATTAGTTTTGCACATCGAGAGACTGAAATTTGTGCCCATTTCTCCTTGCAGAACAGCTGGAGCTCAGTGAGGTTGGATGGAGAGCGTTTGTGAACAGCAGTTTTTAGCTCTTTCCACTGATTCTGGATTGGATTCAGGTCTGGACTTTGACTTGGCCGTTCTAACACCTGGATATGTTCATTTTTTAACCATTCCACTGTAGATTTTGCTTTATGTTTTGGATCGTTGTCTTGTTGGAAGACAAATCTCCATCCCAGTCTCAGGTCTTTTGCAGATTCCATCATGTTTTCTTCCTGTATTTGGCTCCATCAATCTTTCCATCAATTTTAAACATCTTCCCATCCCTGCTAAAGAAATTCAGGCCCAAACCATGATGCTGCCACCACCATGTTTGACAGTGGGGATGGTGTGTTCAGGGTGATGAGCTGTATTGCTTTTACGCCAAACATAACGTTATGCATTGTTGCAGAAAAGTTGGACTTTGGTTTCATCTCACCTTCTTCCACATGTTTGATTTGTCTCTCAGTTGGCTTGTGGCAAACTTTAAACAACTCTTTATGGATGACTTAAGAAATGACTTTCTTCTTGCCACTCTTCCATAAAGGCCTGATGTGTGCAGTACATGACTGATTGTTGTCCTATGGACAGACTCTTCCACCTCAGCTGTAGATCTCTGCGGTTCATCCAGAGTGATCGTGGGCCTCATGGCTGCATCTCTGATCAGTCTTCTCCTTGTTTGAGCTGAAAGTTTAGATGAACGGCCCGGTCTTTGTAGATTTGTAGTGGTCTGATACTTCTTCCATTACAATATCGCTTGCACAGTGCTCCTTGGGATGTTTAAAGCTTGGGAGAACAGGCTTTGTTTAAAATCTCATTATGACTTTAGAGGAAACAGAGCCAGCAGCAATTAATTTACTTGAAGAAATTAGAACAGCAACTACAAAGCTTTGCATAACGAGGGTTCTGTGGATCTGCATGAAGTTTTTCATACAGATGTATTTGATTTGCTAATGACCAAAATAGAGAATAATGAATCTCTCTCTCCCCAGAGGGGAGTGGGAAAGTGTGACAATATGGAGTTGCACTGCACCAAACAGAAGCATGATGAACTAAATAAAACATAGTACTGGGTAAATGATAAAGAATAGAGGAGAGAAGTAATAGTGAACAGAACCCCAGTACACCATACTTTCCCCAGCTTCTGTTAGGCTGCTAGCAACTAATTGGTATTGAAATTTAATTCAAACATGTTAATGGTAAGTTGCACCAATATGGCACAGATAGCAGATGGTAATAATAATATTCATAGAAAATCTGTAGTTTTAATATGTCAATATAGATATTTAATTAATCTAATCCAAGACTGCTTAAACCCATTAAGCAGAGGAAAAAGGCGGCCATGGCCCGGTTTATCAAACCATCTTTGCTTAGCTCCAAGGACAAGTATGTATAATGGATTTAATAAAAATTGTAATTATTCCCCCAAACTTCCTGACAGGTGGTGAGGTCAGTCAGCAGTAAATTACATATTCTCTGATTACTAGCCTCTATTCAGTGATGTTCTTAGCCATATAAAAAGGCAGACAGTGTTTCTCAGCAAAGCTGGACGTCTTATCTCACCAGGTTGAGCATGCTGCGCAGCATGGCTAGGAGCAGGAAGGCCGCCTCGGTGCAAACACTGTGGATGGAGCCCACCACCGTTCCACTGGACGCTGGGATGCCGAAGATGAAGGTCCAGAGGGAGTCCAGGTCAAACTGAAGGACACATACACACACTCTAAGATAACTCATTCCTGAGACGAAATCCTCTGATTCCTACACTTTGACCCCCTTAATGCAGACGTTTATTTCCAGCAATAAAAGAAAATGTAAGTTATGTTTTTGCTTTCATTTAGAAGCTAAATTAAGGCAAGTTTGGAGCAGAAGTGGCTTGCTGTACATCAACAGGCATCAAGGGGTTAAGAATATCTTTGCATGTAAAAGTTGAAATATAGAGATCTTCTGTTTTAAACAATACAACATTTCTGACAGTGAAAATACCAAATGACAAACTGAGGGAAACATGTATGAGGAAAAAAACAATCCAACAGATAATCTGTTTTTCAGTCAGAGTTCATGATAAATGCTCAAAAATAGGGTTTTAAAAAACGTTCATAAAGTTAGTAAAGTTAGTGATTGATGGACAGACACCAACATTCATTGAGGAGACGCTCGTCAGCTCTGAAGTTAAAAGTCCCACTCTGATCATCTGTTGATTGTAAAACTGATCTTTTAATTATGAGGCCATTTTTAGCAAACAATAAAAATAAATAACAACTATATGCATTAAAACCAACAAATCTGTTATTAATACTCAATAAGAAACTAATCAGATTACTAATTTGCACCCCAACCCCCGCCCCACCCCACCCCCTTGCTGCAGCTCTGTTCCTCTTTTCCCTTTTCATGGAGAAACTTGCATGAATCAAGTGTTTATAACTTCTGTGAAATCTGAATGGATGAGCTTGTTTGAGCCTTTATGTGAACGTATTCCTTCCTGGATGTCACATCTCTATGTAAACAGGAATGCTGTGTGAATCACCTGTTGGATAAATCCATATTTTAATCAGGACTCTTGGCAGTCTAATGTTTTTCCGTCTTGAAGTTGTATCCTGTTCTTTTGTCAGTTCCTGCACTGATCCCATTTGTAAAGAAAGGTTCCACATACAACTGTTCTTGTGTTGCACGCCCCCGGAACTGCTTTTAGCCTCGAGTGACTGAAATGCAATCCAGAGAATCTGGTCCAATTTCCAAACCAAAAGATGTAGTAATTTTGCTTCCCTGACCAAACTTTACAGCTCAAGTGATAAGAGGTGTAGCTGAGAGAATCCAGTTATTTTTCAAAATAAAAGATTTTCGGGATTCATTCATTCATGCATTCATTCATTTTCTGAACCACTTAATCCCTTTTGGGGTCCCGGGGCTGCCGGAGCCTAACCCGGCTACTCATGGGCGAAGGCAGGGGACACCCCTGGACTGGTCGCCAGTCTGTCGCAGGGGTTTTCGGGATTCAAAACAACAAAATTAATTATTTCTTCCGTTGGGGACCACTAGACCAAAGTTTCTGCAGAGTGGCAGGAGTTCATTAGAAATTCACCTCTGCACTGAGCAAGCCCGCCCCCCTTCCCCTCCCCATCGCTGGGATCTCGGAGCAGGAAGCTACTGGCTCGTCCAGCACATTTCCTGCATCACAAATAATCTCTTTTTAAACCTTTTTTTTTCCCCATCTGCTCCTGATACACACCGATTTGAAAAAAGAAATACTAAAACATGTTATTTACATTTGTCCTCCATCATCAGAAATATTCCACAAGAACATATTAAAAACATCAAAAACAGCATTTTCATTGGAGTGGGTCCTAATGCCTTTCAGCACTGAGTAAGACTACTTTGAACACCAGGTGTCAGTGTTGGATGTTGCGCCTTTAAGTTTGATAGTGTCCACATTTTTTTTCTCCCGAAAGTCTAGTGTGCCTGAGTTGGCTAACCCTATTAAGGTTCTCACAAATGCTAAAGGGACAATGTCAAAAAAAATGTGTTTTTTTAAATAACACAACAAAATTCAGATTTTGTTTGTGTTTGTGTGGGACTGTGAACCGTAGAAGATTTCATGAGGGCTTCAGAGCTGACGTCAGGACTGAACAACATGGATAGAGAAGGAGTCAGGGGTACTAACATGTACCTGCAGGCTGTCCGGCAGCATGTTGACCGGCTGCTGCAGGAAGAGCGCCATCAGCAGGAAGTAGAGCTCGGGCACATTTGTGTGTTTGGGCAGCAGAGTCTGCAGGACAGGGAAGCCTGGGAAGTGACAGGCGTCCCTGTTGATCTCTCGCAGGGTGGAGCGGCCACCCGCACTGCGACCCACGTTGAATCCTGCAGAGGGGGTTAGAGGAGGAAGCGAGGATGAAACATTGACTCCAGTGTGAAGACGATGGAGCTTCTCTGGATCCTGTAGCTGAGGCATCTACAAGCCGCTGACCCAACACCAACAAGGAGGGTTTCTCCACTCACTGAGAGGTCATGTCACTATTCTGGGGGAGCGCGGGGGGTCCAAAGCAAAACAGAGTTGGAAACCTACAAGCTGGAGCCAGAAGTAAAACCGTGGCTTTGCTCAGACTCACTGACCAAACACTCACACCACTCTGAGGTGCAGTCGCAGAGAACAGGACTGCATCTGAGTGTGGTTCCATCATATCTATGATTCACACTGGGCTCAGAAAGCAGTGTTCAAGCAGCCACTTCCAATGAAAAGCCAATGTAAACGTGCATTTCAGACCTCCATGTTTTAAACTCTTGCATTAACACGTGATTACACGTGTTTGATGGTCCGTTGTCAGGCTCTACAGACAGAATGCAGGGCCATTGAACACACGTTGAAGGTTACCCAGGTTAAACTTTGATCATCTCCAGATGGAATTCTATGACACCAAGTCTTTCTCATATCGGAATAGAGCAGTGAAAGAAAACACCAGGAGCTAGATTCACCAGATTTACTCTGCTTTGACATTTCACATCAAGCCTCTTCCAACTGTGAGTACATGCATTAATACTGTGTAGAGACAGTCCAGTGTGAACACATTCATTTCGTTAATCCATTTATTCATTCATTTATTTTTTCATTCGTTCATTTACTCATTCATTCATTAACCAATCACTGCTTACTGATGATTTCTGGTTCTAACATAGCGACAGCCGTATTGCAAAAAACTGCAACTGAATTGATTTCAATTGGTTGGAGCTGGAAGTAAACCGTTTTCTGTCGATGACGTCACACTCAGTTGGTTCAGTTTTCTTATACAGTCAGTGGGGAAGCTCTGTAGAGGGATGTTCTCTTTCATGAAGTTAAGTTGTTCTATTTTCAGAAATATATTTTAAACTTTTTATTTTCCTACAATAAATGTTAGACCCTAACTGGTAGTTAGAAATGATCCAACTGTACTTAAGTAGTTCTTTTGCCGCTCACTTTCTTACTCTCCTTGAGTAAATATGTGAATTAAACTTTTCATTTTTCCCTGGGTATTATCATTTCAGAGGACTGCGGCAGACTAAGAGCAAAAGCAAAGAGTCCTAAGTCTGAAAAAATCTGTTAGATTTTCAAAATAAAACACCACATGCAGACTTCAAGTAGTCTTGTGATCTTACAAGGTGATGGTGTGAGGGACCACACTCAGAGAACCTGCACTTATCCAAATAGCTCAATGGGACAAAAAACTGAAGGAAAAATATTGTAATCAGATTACAAGCCACAATACAGCCAGAGTGTCTGAGCCTTCAGGGCAAAAACAGGGAGGAAGCTGAGAGTCATTGAGATTAGGGACTAGAGCAGGGGTGTCAAACTCCAGTCCTCAAGGGCCGGCCTCCTGCTGATTTTCCAGAAATCCTGCTCAATTTGCTGGTGATTACCTGGATCAGGTGTGTTTAGCCAATCAGGAGCTTCAATGGCCAGTTGGTTGAAAAACATGGAGGACACCGGCCCTGGAGGCCTGGAGTTTGACACCCCTGGACTAGAGTGAAGGCAGCAAGGAGAGAAATGAGAAGACCAACCCTTGGCTGTGCGGCGCACAAACTCAGCAGCTTTGTGTCTATTGAATGACGGCCAACTCCGGCGGAGAGCGTTGCCAGAATGAGGAGAAGTGTCTGCTGAGCCACATTACATTTAGTGTTTACATTAAACCTGCAGGTGTCCTTACCATAGCTGAGGGATTAAAACAGTTATGAGAAAAACTGAGATGATGTCGAGCAGACTGAGCTGAATCTGACTCGGTCGAATCCCATCTGCATTGAACTCACCCAGAACTGTGCCGATCTTATTGGTCAGGACGGCGTCGGTGTGGTCCAGCCAGCCTCCACTGCTCAGACCCTCCTTGAAGCGGTTCAGGATGGACTGGTTGGACAACAGCACCACCAGGATCCACAGAGCCACTGTGACTGTGCTCGAGTGGAGGTGTTCCTCCATGAACATCAATAGCCAATCAAAGCCGAGTGTCCTCACCAACTCCTCACAGGCCCTGCAGACACAGAGAGGAACCGTGACGATGCTCAGATCTCATGGACTCTTCCTCCCCTGAGAAAGGTCAAACCTGTACCGGCATGTGGGCAGTCCTTGCAAAAAATGTAAGTCATAAACTGCTCAATGAGCCCATGAAGCCAAGATATGATAGGTCGTAGTGAAGACTTGAGTGAAGAACATGAAATGCTGGTGTGTTGCATAGATTTTTCCTATTTTTTAGCCCTGTAGGCCTCTCAAGGAGCCCGTTAGTGCTGCTCACATGATAAGTGTGTACTTTGTGCTTTCATCCTGGTTGTTAGAAATGAGACAATCAGAGTGTAGTTTGTGTGGACATCCTACACATACTTTGCACATGGTCAGTGAGGAGCCAGTGCACCCACCTTACTATGACTAGAGTGGCGTAAAGAACACTATACAACAGCATCACCCGCACGTCAAACCTCACATTACCTTCACAAATACTTCACCATACACAATACGACAACGGTAAATTCCATTTTCATGATGTCCCTTGAAGTGGTGGTATGAGACTCAGGTGAACTGCAAGACACACCTGTGCTGCCGTTCAGGTGCAGCCGCTGCTGTTTCTGACCCTCCACATACCCGGACAATCCAAAAACTCCCAGCACCTGTATGGGTGCATGTGGCTAGACTTTAAGAATCAAGAATGGCTACACAAAGTGAAGGTGTAACCCAGTTTACTAGATCTTGTTGTTGATCTTTCCTGTAGAGGGCGCTGTAGGTTGGGAGGTGCAGAAAACTTTCTGCGGAGGGATACATGAGCGGAGGGATACATGAGCGGAGGGATACATGAGTTGGTTATTTTGTGAGCTGAAACGATCTCAGAGACACTAGAAAAGAACGCAAGCAAGTTGTCCTTGTTTTTCTGTTTTCTCCAAAAAGAAAGTTATCCTTTCTTGAAATATTACCTCTCAGACAACTGGAGTTATTTATTTTTTTGTTTGACAGAGGATTTGGTGAGTCAAATGTGCCTTCAATATTTTCTTTTCATTTTGTCTACTATGAGGCTGATTTATTTCGAAAGTGGTTTTAATTTGTATTGTAAGGTGATTTCAGTGGAAATTGATATTTTGAGTTGCTTATTTTCTTGTTGAGCAACTGTGACACGTGCTAATGAGCCACGAGGTCCTGCTAGCTAGCTTTTTTTTTTCTCTATCTGCTAGCTAGCTAACCCTCGTGTGAGTTAGCAGCAATGTGCAGTGCATATTAGCATGACCTGTATTTAGGTGCTATAACTGAAGTGAACTGTGTTTTATTTTGTATTACACTTGCACGACAGGTCAGGTTTTTTTTTGTTGGTTTGTGTTTGTCACCTCCGTCACGAGTGTCAAGTTCCCGCACAACGCAGAGTGGAATCACAGAGATGGCGAGCCACCCAACTGGAGTGTGAACACAAGCAACTGACAAGAACTTTGGGACCCCAGTTGCTACGTGGAGAAACTGAACACTGCGTTCCATCGTGGTAGGACAATCTACTTTCCACAGGTGCTGAGTCACCAGGAACCCCCTAAAGAACTGAAAAGGACGGAACAGACTCTTGGTATTCTTACTCTGGCACTCTTTTGATATTTTGTTGGGAATATTGTTTTGTTTTCAGAACTTTTATATTTTGTTTATTGCATTTTGTGAACCAAACAGGTTAAATATGTGTAATTAAATTGGAAAGATTTGGACATAAGTAATGAAAAAAAAAGTAATTAAACTAAAAGTATTTCAAGAAAAAAATCAAAGCCTTGCAAGGTAAAAATTTGATCAGCCCCGGGGTCTGTTGTATTATTTTTTTTTATATTTATGTAATAAATTGGAGAATTTTCTTTTGTTATAAATAAGCCATAAGTTTAAAATCCATATTGTGGTCTGTGATAATTTTTTTTGGTCTGTTCAACTGCTCCTCAGAATCTGGAGATATTCTGGTCCAAATCAGCATTTGAGGTGCTACAAAGGTCTACAAGGTTTTTCTGAATTAGTTTGGTTCTAGAAGTCTACATTCCTGTAGGTATTCCTGTCTGTGCGTCTTCAAGTCACAAACAGCTAAAACATTTATTTTTGAATTCATCAGTGAAACACTTTAATAGCGTTGACTTGATTAGACAGAATGTCAGGTAACAAGGTGGCAAATTTGATTTGTTCTGTTGGCAGGCTTTTGACAGATCTCCTGGAAATTTTCTTTATTCACTTTCATAAAGATTGGAAATCTTTTTGTTTAGTTGTTGATTTTGTGTTTACTGTATAGCTGGGAAAGATCAGTTTAGTCCTGGAGTCAGTTTTTCTGGTGTTTGCAGCCAATCACAGGATGTCAAAGACGCCTCCTACAGACCTGTTACTGGGATCTCACACATTGACATTGGAACAGGATGTTCAGAAGTTTCAAATCCAGAGCAGCTCAGGCTTACTGTGCATTGACTGTGCACTTCTCTTTAGTGATGAAGAGCAGGCGGAGCAGGTTGTCCAGCAGACGATTCCTCAGCAGAATCAGGCTGGCAGACAGGAGGCCGCCAAAGTCATCATCATTCTCTGCAGAGGCAGGAAGTGGTTTCAGAGGAAGATTAATCACTGCAAAAGAGATTTTTCTGACACCAGGAGGTGCTCACCTGCGTCAATCTTCTCCTCGTTGTTGATCTCCATGACAACAAACTTCTCACAGACAGCGAATGTGGGGAGAGTAGAGGAGAGGAACTGGCCAAACCTGAGGGGGCGGAGAAAAGCAAGTTAATGTATTACCATCAGTGGTTTTCTTTGTGCTTTCAATAGGTGTGTGTGAAGTGGGGGGGGCTCACCGCAGCAGGTCATATGGGTTGGGGAAGCCTTGCAGTAGCAGACTGAGCACATTGCTGATAGCAGCCACCGTGGGCTGGGACAGAGAGGTGTCCCTCAGGGTCAGCAGCAGCTTTGGAACCAGCTGGAAGTCCCGCAGCAGTCTGCAGTTCTTGGCCGCTTCGCTGTTGGACAAAGAGGAAGACACGGTTACTCTGACGAAGGCGCTCTGTGAGCACACGGGCATGAACTTCTGAGACTTGCCTGGATTCTGTCAGCAGCTCGATGAAATGCTCAAACAAAGACAGATGGAGCTCATAGGGAGCATGCAGCCACACCTGAGGAGCAGAAGGAGCACCATCACAAACCTGACACGCCTCTCAGCACCAGGAGCTGCACAGGTCAATGGCAGGCTGAGCCATCTGTGGCCCAGAGAAAACCTCTGTGTGAATGAAGGAGGACTCAAAAGGGGTTCACTGATCCATGCATCCATCAATTTTCTTTACCCGCTATATCCCTTTTGGGCTCGTGGGGATGCAGGAGCCTGTTCTTGCTGTTGTCGTTGGGCAAAGAGAGAATACACCCTGAACAGGTCGCCAGTCTGTCCCAGAACACATAAACACTCCCACACCTACAGCTAGAGACAATCTAGGGTAAGCAATTAACCTATGAAGCATCTGGGCTGTGGGAGGCAGCTGGAGTGCCTGGAGAAAACCCATGAATGCACAGGGAGAACATGCAATCTCCACACAGAAAAGTCCCAGCCAGGATTTGAACCAGCTGCTGAGGCAATAGTGCAAACCACTGTGCAGCCCATGGTGACCCAGGGTTCATGGAAAAGCAGGAAATCACCTCAAAGTCACACAACAGGTCCTGAAAGGCCATGGAGTTGGGAATGATGGAGGTCTCGTGTCCGCTGTCAACCGTTCCCACCAGAGAGAAGGTGAGGTGGAGGATGTGGCTGTTGAGCAGCGGCCGCTTCTTCTTCAGCAGCATGGCCAGCAGCTGTGTGTGTTGGAGGAAAAACCCACACTTTTAAAAAACTGGAGAGTTCCTATTTTAATCAGATGATTAAAGCAGCACACTGAAAGCCATTTACCGCAGTCTGTCCTGTGTAAAAAAGCAAAACTACCTCTGAATTGTGGGCGGAACTATTAGTGAAGAGTTAGCCTGCACTCATTTCCTGTGATCTTTGTCTCTACTCTCTCCCACTAGCTTACAGCCCCTCACACCCCCATGCTAACATTAGCAAAAACGGTGATCTGGGAGAGAGTGTGAACAGAGAGCTCTCAGCGATGGAGGGGGCGATGATGGGAGAGGGACTTTAACTAAATATTAGACATCTCTTCCTACTATGATAAAGTTTATGTGGTTATGAGATGAAAGAAGATCAGACAGAATGTATTTAGACACCAGAAGGTCTATCACGTCCTCCTCTGTGACATGAACGCACACAGGTGTCTCACCTGGAAGCCTTTGATGCGCTCCATCTCCTTACTGGCCAGTGGATTGCTTTTCACAACACAAACCAAAGCTTTGACAGCTGCGTACAGCCCCTCCACGTCTGACGCCATGGCAACGAGGCCCAGAATAGCCGCAGCCCCCCCACATACTGCAGGGTGGTGGCCACAGGTTTAGGCACGAAGGCTCGGACACCTGAAGAAGGAAGAGAATGTTTTCTAGCTCCACACTTGGTAGTTTTAGGAGGTAACCTGCTTTACCTAAATATCCAACGACGGCGGCTCCAATGGTCCGCGCCGGGCCATTGAGGTGACCTGCAGCGTTATGAATTAGCTTGACCGGAGTGGCGTTTTCATGTGATGACACAGCAAGCTGGAAAGAGCAAAAGTGTTTGTTCTGAGTTTCTCTGGAAAGGTAAACAATGGCTTTGGGAAACAACCACATAACTGACCTGCTTGGCGATGGCTTTACTGTCCAGTTTGTTGTAGGCTTTCCTGATTTTGGCCACAGTGAGAGCAGAGACGGAGTGAGCAGACAGACTGAAGGACACCTTTTCCTCTGGAACCAGAGCTACAGGTGTGGTGGGAGAGGGCTCTGCCCGGGATTCTTTACCTGCCAGAATTGGAAGGGGCAGAACAGTAAGAGCAACAGGTCATGCACATCTAAAACAGTTGGGGTTTGGAGGTGGACTCACATGGCAGGTAGACAGCCTGAAAGCTCCCCACATAGTTGGGTCCCAGTTCGTAAATGGCAGCCGCACTGGTGGCTGGTAAAACCTCCTCCAGGAATATGCTGGGTCCCAGGCGCCAAACCAGGCCGGATAGCTGTCGCTGGGCAGGCGGCGTCCCAATGTACCCATACACGGTACTCGCCACAGGGGGGTTTGTGGAACCGGAGCCCCCAGGAGTACTGTGGATGTAGTGGAGCTGCAGTGGAAGAGAGGTGGGTGAACATGATGAATTTTTAAACAGTTTGTGAATTAAAAAGGATGCTATCGTCACTACCAAATCTGAGTCTTTGATTAATCCAAGTTCAACCTGGTTTAACTTTCAACAGGCGTTCAATGGACCCACGTTTTGTAAGTAGAGCCTGAAAATGGTCATAGAAACTCATGTAGTGACACGTGAATGGAAGAGTTTTGATTCCAGAAGCATGAAACATGCATTGACATGGACTTTTCCTAGAAAGTGCTTGCTGGAAAGTGCTTGCAGGAAAAGAAACCGCAGACAGGAAGTCGAGACCTGTGGCCTCCTGTCAGGGAAGCCTGAGGTCGTCAACACAAACCGCAGCAGACGGAAAACAGCTGAATAGACAAGACTCCAGAAAAAATAACGAAATTCAGCAGTGCGCCTCCACGACCTCACATCAAAACTTCAGACGTCCATCAGAACCTGCTCTGAGGTTTTTATGGACCCTTCAGCAAATTCAAAAGACCTCAAATCAAAACCAGACGCATTCAAACTGTAAAACCCTCTGCGCCAAAGAAACAGGCTCAGAACTGAACCTTCTGTCTGTGAGGAGACAGATGAGTTAAAAGCAAGTCATTTCATTCAGAACTGGGTATTCTTGAACCAAAGTTTGGAACTAAAAAGGCTCCCTGAACTATAAACGTTTATTGTTTTTTGGGAAATAAACCACCTGACAAACATAAAAGACTTTGTTATGGTCAGACACAAATCTGACAAAAAAAAGCAACAACCTTTTTCACTATGGATTTGAAAGTGGTTCCATCAATCTGAAGGAATTCATCACTTCATCTGGTCTGAAAGAATGTGCTCAAGAGATGGGGGCGGTGCTTCTCAGTCCTGTTTAAATAACGGGAGCTCCAGTGACTTCAGTTTACAAACTTTAATAAACCACAAGAATTGTATTTATTTATGTAAATATTATAAAATAGGAAGACATCTATGGAGAGAAGCAAGTATCATTTGTGTGCGCATAATTCTTGATTTGTGTGTAACTTTGGATTCGTGCATACAGAATTCTTGATTTTTTTTGTATAACTTTGAATTTGTGCGTGTGTAATCCCTGATTTGTGTGTAACGTTAGAGTCGAACAAGTATAAATCTTGATTTGTGTGTAACTTTGGAATTGTGCGTGCATAGTTCTTAATTTGTGCATAACTTTGGATTCATGCATGTATAATTCTTCATTTGTGTGCGCATAATTCTTGAATTGTACATCAGTTTAGATTTGTGCATAAATAATTCTTGAATTTGTGCATAACCTTGGATTTGTGTGAGCGTAAAAAATCTTGATTTGTGTGTAAATTTGGATTGGTGCGTGCATAATTCTTGATTTGTGTGTAACTTTGGATTTGTGTGCGCATATTTTTTGATTTGTGTGTAACTTTGAATTTGTGCATGTATAATTTTTGATTTTTTTGCATAACCATGGATTTGTACGTGCGTAATTCTTGATTTGTGTGTAACTTTAGATTTGTGCGGAGATAATTCTTGATTTATGCATAACTTTGGATTTATGCTTAAATAATTCTTCATATGTGTGAGCATAATTCTTGATTTGTGTGTATTTTTGGATTTGTACGTGCGTAAACCTTAATTTGTGTGTAATTTCGGATTCGTGCGTGCATTATTCTTGATTTGTGAGTAATTTTGGATTTGTACGGGCATTGTTCTTTCTTTGTGTGTTACTTTAGATGCGTGCGTGTATTATTCTTGATTTGTGTGTAACTTTGGATTTGTGTGCGCATATTTTCTGATTTGTGTGTAACTTTGAATTTGTGCATGTATAATTTTTTATTTTTTGCATAACCATGGATTTGTACGTGCGTAATTCTTGATATGTGTTTGTAACTTTAGATTTGTGCGGAGATAATTCTTGATTTATGCATAACTTTGGATTTATGCTTAAATAATTCTTCATATGTGCGTGTATTATTCTTGATTTGTGTGTAACTTTGCATTCGTGTGTGCATAATTCTTGATTTGTGCATCACTTTAGATTTGTGCATAAATAATTCCTGATTTTTAAAATTATTTTGGATTTGTGTGTGTATTCTTGATTAGTGTGTAACCTTGGATTTGTGCTTGCATAGATTGTAATTTGTGTAATTTGTGCATTACGTTGGATTTGTGCGTGCATATTTCTCGATTTGTGTATAACTCTTGATTTGTGCGTGTATAATTCTTGATTTGTGTGTAACTTTAAATTTGTGCATGTATTATTCTTGATTTGTGTGTAACTTTCAATTTGTGTGCGCATAATTCTTGATTTGTGTGTAACGTTAGTGTGTCCACAATTCTTGATTTGTGCATGACTTTGGATTTGTGCGTGTAAAGTTCTTCATTTGTGTGTGCATAATTCTTGATTTGCGCGTCTCTTTAGATTTGTGCATAAATAATTCTTGATTTTCTGCGTAACTTTGGATTTGTGCTTGACATTTTCCAACTTTCTTAAACAGATATGCCGGATAATTAATAAAAACAAGTCTAAATAAGCATTTTTAAAACACTAATCCCTTGAAAATAGAAAAGTATTTTCCAGAAATTAACATTTCTTCTCTGCAGCCCCTCACGTAACAGAGCCTCACATGTTATAACACAAAAACACATATTACATCAAAAATGTGCTTATTGAGGCTTTTTTATAAAAACACAAATACAAAATTTGGATAGCCTCAAAAACCCGAACGTGGAAACATTTTTACCAATGTTTTTTGTAGAACTCTGCAAAAAAAATAAACCTGATCTCTCATCATCAGTGTCTTATGAGTTAAACTTCTTTTTTTAGACACACTTTCCAACAAGCATCAGGCAGCGACTTTGAAGCACTTTAAATTATAGGCGGTGGACGCAACTTTGATGCGTGGATTGCTGCTGTTTGAGCAAGTAATTGATTTAAATGATGCACGCCCGGGCGTGGCGGGGTATGGGATCGACAGCACACCTGTGTGCTGAACCGTGGCGACTGATCCGATCCGTTAAACCCCTAACCGACCTGCTTTTTTTTTACGAGCACATCCTCTGAGGTGCTGCTCTCAGCCGTCACAAGTCTTGTTCAGTCACGTCAGGGGGAAAGTAGAAGGGGGGCATCTAGCATTAAAGGGCTCAAGTGATTGGTCAATGACACAAAGAGCTCCATACCATTGGTTTAATGCGTAAACGGCTTTATTTGATTAGTTACTTCAAACTACAAAGAGGTCGTTTAGCATGTGTGTCACTGGAGACCATTTAAGCCTCCTTTTACAGAACGCATATCGCACTGGGCTGACACCACGATGATGGTAACTTTTCGGTTTATTGTGCAGGCCTAACTGATACACACACACACACTTGCACACCAAAACACAACATAACTAATTCAGAAGAAATTACTTCACTTTTGTAAAAAAAAAAAAAAAACTTTACTGTGTAACAGAAAACTGTTATAAAGTTGGTTTGTGTTGAAAAAGAAGTGTAATGAAATTCACTGATCCTCTTTTGTAACAAAAACATGATAAAAATGAAGTTAACTTCTGTGCAGGGGTTAAAACAAAGACAGCTGCAAATAGATGCACAAAGCTGCAGACACACTCCAAACAGATGAAGAAACCCTACAAACAAATGCAAACACTCCCTACAAACAGATGCCGAAACTCTACAAACAGATGCCGAAACTCTACAAACCGATGCCGAAACTCTACAAACAGATGCCGTAACTCTACAAACAGATGCCGAAACTCTACAAACAAATGCAGAAACTCTACAAACAAATGCAAACACTCCCTACAAACAGATGCCGAAACTCTACAAACAGATGCCGAAACTCTACAAACCGATGCCGAAACTCTACAAACAGATGCCGTAACTCTACAAACAGATGCCGAAACTCTACAAACAAATGCAGAAACTCTACAAACAAATGCAGAAACTCTACAAACAGATGCAGAAACTCTACAAACAGATGCAGAAACCCTGCAAACAGATGCCGAAACTCTACAAACAGATGCCGAAACTCTACAAACCGATGCCGAAACTCTACAAACCGATGCCGAAACTCTACAAACAGATGCCGAAACTCTACAAACAGATGCCGAAACTCTACAAACAGATGCCGAAACTCTACAAACAGATGCCGAAACTCTACAAACCGATGCCGAAACTCTACAAACAGATGCCGAAACTCTACAAACAGATGCCGAAACTCTACAAACCGATGCCGAAACTCTACAAACAAATGCAGAAACTCTACAAACAAATGCAGAAACTCTACAAACAGATGCAGAAACTCTGCAAACCAATTCCGGAATCCTACAAGCAGATGCCGAAACTCTGCAAACAGATGCAGAAACTCTGCAAACAAATGCAGAAACCCTACAAGAAGATGCAGAAACTCTGCAAACAGATGCAGAAACTCTGCAAACAAATGCAGAAACCCTACAAACAAATGCAGAAACTCTACAAGCAGATGCTGAAACTCTGCAAACAAATGCAGAAACCCTACAAACAAATGCAGAAACTCTACAAGCAGATGCTGAAACTCTACAAACAGATGCAGAAACTCTACAAACAGATGCAGAAACTCTGCAAACAAATGCAGAAACTCTTCAAACCGATGCAGAAAACCTACAAGCAGATGCCGAAACTCTACAAACAGATGCTGAAATTCTACAAACAGATGCAGAAACTCTGCAAACAAATGCAGAAACTCTTCAAACAGATGCAGAAAACCTACAAGCAGATGCCGAAACTCTACAAAAAGATGCAGAAACTCTACAGATGCAGAAACTCTGCAAACAAATGCAGAAAACCTACAAGCAGATGCTGAAACTCTACAAACAGATGCTGAAATTCTACAAACAGATGCAGAAACCCTACAAACAGATGCAAACGGCTGCAAATTCTGCTGCAAACACGACGCTTGTTGTACCTTGACAGTGTTGATGAGCTGCCCATCTATATAGAGCGTGACCATGCTGTTCTTGAGCATGCCTTTGCTCATGACCAGCACAAGGTGGTGCCACTGGCCCTCAATGATCAAATCAGCACATCGGAAACGAGCACAGCAGGGCAGGATCTCGTAGAAGGAGGCCTCTTCGCTCAACTCATCCGCTGCTTGACAGTTGGAGACAGACAGAAAAGAAGGAGGCATACAAACAGGTTGACGGGGAAAAAAAGAAATATGAGTGCCTGCAGAAGTGAGATGTACGTTTCATGATCTGAGTCTTTCTGTCCTCACAGTGAGTCTGCAGCAGCTCCTCCTTGGTGGAGACTGTGAGCAAGCGGTCTTTGGTCGACAGGACCACTGCCAGACAGACGTAGTGCTGCTCTGAAGATGTGGCCCTCCGCACCACTGTCAGAAGTCGTACTGGGTGAGCCTGGGGAGCCGTACTGAAACGCTCCACACAGAACCAGGTGGAGTAACTGAGGCCTGACGGAGGTGGAAACAAGCGCTCACCTGAAAGACAAAGATACGGAAGAAAGGATTAAAGCTGAAACAACCTTATCTATCATCCAGTCACGATAATGAAGATCGGGTTCATCAAACACAGACCTCCTCTCTTTAGCGTGACTTTCACATTAAAACAACTAAACCAGAACGGGACATGGACCTGCAGCTATCAGGCTCTTCCTTTGTGGAACCAATCAACTATAGGTAAGATAATTTACATAATATTTGCAAAAATAATCAAGAAAAGAACTGGATTATAATTTTTTTAAATTCATATAAATAACTTTATATCATTATATCATATAGATAAAACAGTGTTTCCACATTTCTGAGCAAAGATTTTACAGCAACACATAAAAAGCTGATTGTTCTTTGTGACAAAAAAATAAAAAAAAATCCAAACAATGATAAGAAACCCAGCAAACATGCAGCAAAGGACAAGGATGTAGAGAGCTGCAGACACAATGAAAGTGCCTTTATTTTACATGATGTCACCCACAGATGTGGGACGGGTGAAGAAGGAAAGATGAGGAAAAGAAGATGATGGGAGAGAGGGAGGGGGAGAACCCTGACAGACAGATTTAGGCCAAACAAAAGAAAAACAAGAAACAGGAGAAATAAATGAGATAGTGAATAAAACAGAGTTAAAACCGACAAACCTAAGATCAAAGAAAACACAAGACATACTTTTGTAAGCCACTGTATCTGTCCGTTTTTGTACGTGTTACAAACACGGTTGGGAGTTTCATGTATTGGGAATATGCTAACGTGGCTAACGGGTAGCCTGTTACATACAAGTTTTAGAATTACTGTAAACACAGTTAATAAAAACTGACTGACAGTCTCATCTTTGACTCTTTTGTCTTTAATGCACCTTATATTTCAGTGCTTCATATTTTTAACAAATGATTGAAAATAGACCATTAATTGACGATGCATCTTTAATTCTGTTGTGTCCCATATTTAAAAAAATATGGAATATAACAGAAACACAAAGAGTAAGATGATATTCTTATAACCAGCAACTCCTGTTTGGTTTGCTCCTTTAGCTAAATATATTTGTTTGGAACACAATATATACACATTCTGGAGATACCCAAGATACATATGACAGATAAAAACAAAGATTTGCATATATCACTGTTACAATCATCAAATGATAAGAGGAAATACAATTTGACAAAAATTCAGGAGGACTGAATGAAAGCTTCTAACAAGGATGAGGAAACAAATAGGGACAAGTCTAAACAAAGAGTCCAGAGGAGAAAAATCCAATTACAATTAATTCAATTTCTTGCAAAATAAAAAAAAAAAAAAACAGTGGGAACAGTGCACTAAAATGGAGGACAAAAGTTTTGATTTGGAATCTTGCAGTGAAGAACTCTTACCTGCACCCATCCCACTCAACACAGCTCCGTCGCTTACCCCTGAAGCGTTGGCGTTGTTGGTGGCGGCGTTGTGGGGCGCCAGACTGGGCAGAAAAAGACACCTATGCAACGAGACAAAAAGCCTTTAGAACAAGCATGCCTTTTAAAATAATTAACTTTTTTTTTTTTTTTTTTTTACAAAAGCCGCAGTTAGCACCAAGACGTTAAACTTCTAAGGAAGAGGCACGCCAGAGAACAGTAGAGATCAAACATAAAAATGTAAAGACTACAAAAAAATTACCTAGAAGACTGGCATCAAATATGAGAATAGGCCCCGAACAGAAGAACAAACGATGAACATGAGAACAGACCCCGAACAGTAGAACAAACGCTGAACATGAGAACGGACCCCGAATAGAAGAACAAACGCCGAACATGAGAACAGACCCCGAACAGAAGAACAAACGCTGAACATGAGAACGGACCCCGAATAGAAGAACAAACGCTGAACATGAGAACGGACCCCGAACAGTAGAACAAACGCTGAACATGAGAACGGACCCCGAATAGGAGAACAAACGCTGAACATGAGAACGGACCCCGAACAGAAGAACAAACGCTGAACATGAGAACAGACCCCGAACAGTAGAACAAACGCTGAACATGAGAACGGACCCCGAATAGAAGAACAAACGCCGAACATGAGAACAGACCCCGAACAGAAGAACAAACGCTGAACATGAGAACGGACCCCGAACAGAAGAACAAACGCTGAACATGAGAACGGACCCCGAACAGTAGAACAAACGCTGAACATGAGAACGGACCCCGAACAGGAGAACAAACGCTGAACATGAGAACGGACCCCGAACAGAAGAACAAACGCTGAACATGAGAACGGACCCCGAACAGTAGAACAAACGCTGAACATGAGAACGGACCCCGAACAGTAGAACAAACGCTGAACATGAGAACGGACCCCGAACAGAAGAACAAACACTGAACATGAGAACGGACCCCGAATAGGAGAACAAACGCTGAACATGAGAACGGACCCCGAACAGAAGAACAAACGCTGAACATGAGAACGGACCCCGAACAGAAGAACAAACGCTGAACATGAGAACGGACCCCGAACAGAAGAACAAACGCTGAACATGAGAACAGACCCCGAACAGAAGAACAAACGCTGAACATGAGAACGGACCCCGAATAGAAGAACAAACGCTGAACATGAGAACGGACCCCGAACAGTAGAACAAACGCTGAACATGAGAACGGACCCCGAATAGGAGAACAAACGCTGAATATGAGAACGGACCCCGAACAGAAGAACAAACGTTGAACATGAGAACAGACCCCGAACAGTAGAACAAACGCTGAACATGAGAACGGACCCCGAATAGAAGAACAAACGCCGAACATGAGAACAGACCCCGAACAGAAGAACAAACGCTGAACATGAGAACGGACCCCGAACAGAAGAACAAACGCTGAACATGAGAACGGACCCCGAACAGTAGAACAAACGCTGAACATGAGAACGGACCCCGAACAGGAGAACAAACGCTGAACATGAGAACGGACCCCGAACAGAAGAACAAACGCTGAACATGAGAACGGACCCCGAACAGTAGAACAAACGCTGAACATGAGAACGGACCCCGAACAGAAGAACAAACGCTGAACATGAGAACGGACCCCGAACAGTAGAACAAACGCTGAACATGAGAACGGACCCCGAACAGTAGAACAAACGCTGAACATGAGAACGGACCCCGAACAGAAGAACAAACACTGAACATGAGAACGGACCCCGAATAGGAGAACAAACGCTGAACATGAGAACGGACCCCGAACAGAAGAACAAACACTGAACATGAGAACGGACCCCGAACAGAAGAACAAACGCTGAACATGAGAACAGACCCCGAACAGTAGAACAAACGCTGAACATGAGAACGGACCCCGAATAGAAGAACAAACGCCGAACATGAGAACAGACCCCGAACAGAAGAACAAACGCTGAACATGAGAACAGACCCCGAACAGTAGAACAAACGCTGAACATGAGAACGGACCCCGAATAGAAGAACAAACGCCGAACATGAGAACAGACCCCGAACAGAAGAACAAACGCTGAACATGAGAACAGACCCCGAACAGTAGAACAAACGCTGAACATGAGAACGGACCCCGAATAGAAGAACAAACGCCGAACATGAGAACAGACCCCGAACAGAAGAACAAACGCTGAACATGAGAACGGACCCCGAACAGAAGAACAAACGCTGAACATGAGAACGGACCCCGAACAGTAGAACAAACGCTGAACATGAGAACGGACCCCGAACAGGAGAACAAACGCTGAACATGAGAACGGACCCCGAACAGAAGAACAAACGCTGAACATGAGAACGGACCCCGAACAGTAGAACAAACGCTGAACATGAGAACGGACCCCGAACAGTAGAACAAACGCTGAACATGAGAACGGACCCCGAACAGTAGAACAAACGCTGAACATGAGAACGGACCCCGAACAGAAGAACAAACACTGAACATGAGAACGGACCCCGAATAGGAGAACAAACGCTGAACATGAGAACGGACCCCGAACAGAAGAACAAACGCTGAACATGAGAACGGACCCCGAACAGAAGAACAAACACTGAACATGAGAACGGACCCCGAACAGAAGAACAAACACTGAACATGAGAACGGACCCCGAATAGAAGAAGAAACCCCTAACAAGAGAACAGACCTCGAACAGAAGAATAGGCCACAAACAGAGGAATAGGCCCTTCGCATGAGAACAGGCGCCACACGTGAGGAGAGACTTAATACACGAGAACAGTCTGTGAAAAACGAACCCAATGCCTGAATGAGTATGTGAATGTGTCTGTGTGGGTGATTTGTGAAAATGTATCCCTGTGTTTGCGTGTGCCTGTGTATAACAGTGGATGTGATTGGTAACAGCAGGATTATCAATAATTTATGTTGGCAGATGGAGGGAAAAGGAGAGGTTGTGTGCATTTGTACGTTCACATGCATGTTTTTGTCTGTCTGTGTGTGTTTGTGAGCTGGTGAGCAGAAAGATGGTCTCTGCAGGCTTGTAAGCATGCTGCTCTTTTTGGGAGAACCTCCATGTTCTATTCTGGGGCAGCTGCGTCACAACCAGGTGGGAAGCAGCAGATGTATCAGACACTGAAATGGCATATGAAGCATTGCAGAAACAAACCAAAATTCTTCCGTGAAGCAATACTCACATTCTTGTCAGCTCTGGTGAGTCTAACCTCATTTAAATCTGCTTTCAGTATATTTTGTTGTACATAAAGCCCCCTTTGAGTCAGAACTTTCACAGTTTCATCATTTGTGTGCCCCACAGAACCATGCAGCATTCTTCTAACATGAACATGGAACAACTTTCAATGTGCGGCAAACCTTTTACAATAGAACTTACCCAACATCCAAGTATGTTTGGTCTACATCCATTTTATAGCCATTATACATTTTCTTAACTCACTGAACCCCTTTCAAGGTCACAGGGCTGCTGGAGCCAAAACAGCTACTCTTGGGCAAAGATGGGGTACATCCTGAACACGTCACCACACAAAGTCACATGCACACCTAGGGACAATTTAGAGACACCAACTAACCCATTAAGCAGGTTTCTGGACTGTGGGAAGAAGCCAAAGTACCTGGAGAAAACCCACACATGCACAGGGTCAGCCAAATCCTAAATTAGATTTTGAAATAGGAACATGAATCCTTTATGGTCCTCCCAAAAACCATTATCTTCAGTTTGAATACACAACAAAATTCTAGTAAGGAACAAAGCTATACACAGGTTTAAACATAAAATACAGGAATGTTACAGCGGTTTCTTTCATTGTGATTCATATTGGTTCACCTTTCGTGGTCACATTCTTTTTTCCTGTTCTGCATCCTCCTGTTTAGTATGCATTCAGGTTGCCAAATGTACATCAATGCTCAACCATGTTTATAAATTTTCTTTCATTCTATATTCAAGGACTTTTTTTTTTTAAAGAAAGAAACTACTGCGATAAACGAGGTAACACTGAACACATACACACGTGGACAAAATTGTTGGTACCCCTCAGTTAAAGAAGGAAAAACCCACAATTCTCACTGAAATTACTTGAAACTTACAAAAGTAACAATAAATAAAAATTTATTGAAATTTAAATAATCAAAATCAGCCATCACTTTTGAATTGCTGATTAACATAATTATTTAAAAAAAACAAACTAATGAAACAGGCCTGAACAAAAATGATAGTACCTCTATAAAAGATTGAAAACTATTTGACCAGACTGACATGATTAACTCAGGTGTGTCCTTTAATTGACATCACAGGTGTTACCAAACTCATAATCAGTCAGTCTGCCTATTTAAAGGGAGACAAGTAGTCACTCTGCTGTTTGGTGAAAAGGTGTGTACCACACTGAACATGGACAACAGAAAGCCAAGGAGAGAATTGTCCCAGGACATCCGAAAAAAAATGATAGATAAACATCTTAAAGGTAAAGGCTATAAGACCATCTCTAAACAGCTTGAACTTCCTGTGACAACAGTGGCTCGTATTATTCAGAAGTTCAAGACCCACGGGACAGTAGCCAACCTCTCTGGACGTGGCCGCAAGAGGAAAATTGATGACAAATTGAAGAGACGGATCGTTGGAATTGTATCCAAAGAGCCCAGAACAACCTCCAAAGAAATTAAAGGTGAACTCCAAGGCCAAGGTCCATCAGTGTCAGATCGCACCATTCGTCGTTGTTTGAGCCAAAGTGGACTTCATGGGAGACGACCAAGGAGGACACCACTGCTGAAAAACAATCCTAAAAAAGCCAGACTGGAATTTGCAAAAATGCATGTTGACAAGCCCCTAAGCTTCTGGGAGAATGTCCTTTGGACAGATGAGACCAAACTGGAGCTTTTTGGTAAGGCACATCAACTCTATGTTCATAGACTCAAAAACCAAGCATAGGAAGAAAAGAACACTGACCCTACGGTGAAACATGGAGGAGGCTCAGTCATGTTTTGGGGCTGCTTTGCTGCATCTGGCACAGGGTGTCTTGAATGTGTGCAAGGTCCAATGAAATCTGTAGACTATCAAGGCATTCTGGAGAGAAATGTGCTGCCTTGTGTCAGAAAGCTTGGTCTCAGTGGCAGGTCATGGGTCTTCCAACAGGACAACGATCCAAAACACACAGCCAAAAACACCCAAGAATGGCTGAGAGAAAAGCGTTGGACTATTCTAAAGTGGCCTTCCATGAGCCCAGATCTGAATCCCATTGAACATCTGTGGAAGGAGCTGAAACATGCCATTTGGAGAAGACACCCATCAAACCTGAGACAACTGGAGCAGTTTGCTCATGAGGAGTGGGCCAAAATACCTGTTGACAGCTGCAGAACGCTCATTGACAAATACAGAAATGGCTTCATTGCAGTGATTGCCTCAAAAGGTTGTGCAACAAAATATTAAGTTATGGGTACCATCATTTTTGTCCAGGCCTGTTTCATTAGTTTGTTTTTTTTAAATAATTATGTTAATCAGCAATTCAAAAGTGACGACTGATTTTGATTATTTAATTTTCATTAAATTTTTATTTATTGTTACTTTTGTAAGTTTCAAGTGATTTCAGTGAGAATTGTGGGTTTTTCCTTCTTTAACTGAGGGGTACCAACAATTTTGTCCACGTGTGTAAGGACACATCACTGTGCTTCCTGGTTTTGTCTACCTGAAGACAGCGTTAGCATTTTTGTCTGCCTTTGTTAAACCTTCTGTCAGTATGTGTGATAACGGGCAGTGATCCCCTCCCAAAAAGCTGAAACACCATCTCTTTGTGTGTCAAAGCTGTACCTGATGGACTCTTTATATCCCACACCATCTCACTGTTCACTCCAAACATTCAAAACATCTTAAATCTTTCAGCTTATAAAAGTGTCTACTTACATATACAGTTAAATGTGAAAAAGCTTCTGGGGACAGTGCAGAGGAACGCATTCCCACCTCATTCGTGTTTTAGAGAATCTGGGTTGACTCAGTGATCAGAACGCTTGCATGTGGTGGGACACTTGAGGTTTAAGGCCTGAGCTCCAGCTAGTGGGTCAGAAGACAAGACCCGAACTCTGAAGGGCAAAGCTTTTTCTGTAGCGGGACCCATGGAACCATGGAAAAACCTGCAGCCTCATGTCAAAGCCCCCACACTGTAGAGGGTTTTAAGCCTCATCTCATTCTATGCCTTCATCCAACGCAGCTTGGATAGGCTCAAGCAGCCCAGTGACACTGAATGGGATTCTTTAGGTATTGAAAATGGAAGGCTGTTTTCTAGCTCTTTGATGTTGGGTTTTTAAGTTGGGCATACTTTGTATAACTGTGCTGCTCTTATTTGCATATTCATCTATAGCAGTAGCCCCTTTTTGTGAATTTCAGTGCAGTACTTTGAAAACATTTTGCTAGTATTTGTGCTACTTTAGTAAAGTGGATTGGATACTTTTATTTAATATTTTGCTGTTCTAAAAGCTGCCTGAAAAGCTTCCAGTGGATCTAAAATGCAGTAGCCAGTGTTCTGATAAGAATTGCTACTTCTTCAACACCTTCCTTTTGCTAGAGATTCATGATGCTTTAACTATTTGGCAATGCTTTAAATCACAGGTGTCAAACACCAGGCCTCGAGGGCCAGTTTCCTACATGTTTTCCAACCAACCTGCCATTGAAGTTCCTTATTTGCTAAACACACCTGATCCAGGTAATCAGCTGCAGATGCAGCAAGATTTCTAGAAAACCAGCAGGAGGCCGGCCCTCGAGGCCTGGAGAGAAATCCCTCCTTTAAATTGACAACTTTAAAAATCACTCTCAGTTTCATTGTTTCATTGAGCTCCCCTGTTGATGCTTGAACTGCCAAAAAGACACTGTGAGAAAAGTCTTCAGCTTTCATGCTCGTCTCTGCTGGAACTGACCCCTTATTTTGGTTAAGGAGGCAGACACCATCTCGTTCTTTAGGGACAATGAAGCCTGTAATTATGGTAAACCAAGGGAGCCTGAGTCATGCTGCTAGTTATAGCTGCTCTAGAAGAGTCAAGCTACATTCACACCATTTCTAATATATAGTAAATGTAAATGTTCGTAAATGAGCGTTTTGAGCTTCCAGGTTCAAAAACCATTCACTTGTTGTTACGCAAGTTTTTTAATCCTTTTTGGGGCTCTATGTACAAAAGGTGTAGCCACTAAACGCGTGTGAAAGTTAAACCAGTTGACCTTTACCAGTTAGGGACCGGTAAATTTGGTTGTTATGTATGAATGTCATAATTTTCAATTCACGGAAGTACCATTAATTAATTCAATCATTCATTAACTTTCTAAACCATTTTATCCCTTCGGGGCCCCGGGCTGCCGGAGCCTAACCCGGCCACTCTTGGGCGAAGGCAGGGGACACCCCTGGACAAGTTGCCAGTCTGATGGAAGTACCAACCATTTGAAAATGGATTATTAAGGAGGAATTGATATTTGCAGTTTGTGCCTGGCTGTTTTTATAGGACAACAACTATTAGTGACAGTCCAGTGTGAACACTGTATGCTAAAAGTGAGGACAAGAACCTGCATTCAGCACATTCTTAAACACGCATCACATGCCTTTTGTGTACACAGGGTCAGTGTCACAGTTTTATCATGTGTCCCAAATGTTTTTTCTTTCCGTTTGTCGCGTTTCTTTCCTCTATCCTTATCAAACGACTGGTAAACAATCCAAATAACTTGATTGTTCTAAACAATTAAGTAAACTGAAATCCTTTCACCAGAACACGGTGATGATAAACTGACTGCTAGTGTATCCGACATGATGCTGTTTGGCTCTGAGGCCACTCCAAGGTCTACTGCAAGGATGCAGCAAAATAATGACCATGTAGCTCAGATATGCACACAAATGGAGCTTCTCGTGACATCAACACCGCAACACCTCCCGCTGATTCATTTTATATGAAGTCATAACAACAACATCCAAAAAACATTCAAGTGATTCTTGCCAAGATGCAGCAATCTTGTGTGGGGGGGGCTGCTTTTTCAGCTCAACACCACCTCTGTAATGTTACAGACTACGAATAAAGTTCCATACAAAGTGGATTTGTGCCTGTTCTTATATTTCTAAAATGCAGTTTTTTATCAATGTCCTATGAAATTATTTTCTTGTATTTTTATCCGCCTCACCTTAAATCCCGCATGTCCACACCTGCGCTGTGCGAGAGCCGGGCGGGCTAGCCTTACTGCGAACAACTTCCTCGTTGCAGTCCTACTCTTTTTTCTGATTTTGAAGTTGCGATACAAACTTGAGGATTATTAGGCATTCATTTTATGCAGGAATTTCCCGCATTATAGGAGCTCAGTTTGCAGGAATTAATTTTAATGTGCGATTCCCACAATCCCGCAGTGAAATTTGGGCCCTGAGTTGTCTACCTATCTGGTAGTACTGACCAAAATATGGACAATGATTAAGAACAGTGTTGGTGGTGTTTGCTTGGGCTTTTTAAAAACACAATGATTTCTCTGTTTATGCATGTGTGTAAACATTTGAGGTAACCATTAATTCATTTACACAATATTTTGCGATACGCATCAAATTTGTGATTTCTGGTGCAGGCCTGGTGTCTGTACATTGACCTAACTTTGAAACTGAACGACTCTGCTGCACAAATCACGTTCAGCGTGAACGTAGCATTTGGCTGTCTTACTCTAAAGTTGTACACCTTTCAGATATTGTTTTTGAGGGGGCTATCTAAGAATTCACAATGGACCAATGGGGTAGGGAGGGCAACGTGTTCATTTTTAATAAATCTGTTCAATGGTGAAGTCACAAACACAACAGAACAAGGATTATTGAACCGCCTCCTCCACAGTGACCATGTCTGTCCTGTTTAGTTTGGCCTGAGAAGAGAAACCTGCAGCCTTTCAGGAAACTCAGTGAAAGGAGACGCTGACTAACCCAAAGCCTTCCAGGGACATGTCGAACTCCACGAATGCGGGTGTTTCTGCTGATCCGTGCAGACGGATGTCGTGGGGTGTCGTCATAGACACCAGGCACTTGACCCGCGTGAGCGGCACGGTGCTGCCCTCAGCAGAGCGGACCAGACTGCGGCTGATGCGGTATTGGCCGTTGTCCTCTGCCGGAGTGGTGAAGACGCTATCGGGGCCGAAGCCCTCCATGGACATGGTCATCCCGTCTGCGAACAGAAAGATGAGTCAACAACGAAGCTGAGGAGACGGTTGAAGATATCAAGGTGATGGTTAGGGGTTTGATCTCCAGGTTTTTAACTATAAAATGTCAAAGGTTAAAGAAGGAAAACTTGAAAAAAAAATTATTTTTTAATAAACTAACAATGTAGGATGTTGACCAGCCATTGCTTTCCTCTTTAATAATACTGCCCCCTGGGAGAACATGGACCCTGGGTGGGTACACCTTTTTGATTCAGCCAGTAGTTAAGGTTTGAATTATTTTTCCTTTTGTTTTAAAGGAGCAGTTTCTTCTTTTTCGTTTTATTTAAGGTTTTTTTTCTGGACAATACTTAGTTGAGGTCTGTCTTTTACAGTCTGTGTTGCCCTGGTGTTTTGGGTGCTGGTATGTGCATGTTGCTGGTGTCAGTACTTTGTTTTGGTGTTTTTTTTCTTTCAGCCTTGTGCTGGCACTTTGTTTAAGCTTTTTAGGCTGTGTCAGTACTTTGTTTGGGGGCAAGTTTCTTTTTGACCTTGTACTAACACTTGTTTGAGTTGTTGGGGATTGCTTACCTCTTTTAGATTTTTGTGTTGCTTCTGAACAAGTTTCCCTTCTTTTTTTAGCAGGAATTTACAACTCCATGTTCACAATTTAATAGAAGTAGATGTTCCATCCTGCTGCTGCTGCACCCTTTTCCTTCCTCTGTCATTTTGCACACCTGACAGGTGAGCCCAATTGTCTTGATCAGCCCCTGCCGGGTATTTAAGACAGATGAGGCCACACCAAGGAAGGTGGAGAGCAGAGCAGGAGGCTGACAGCAGATGATTTGAGGCTTTCTCTTTTCCCCAGCAGTCTTATCCTGCTGGGTTATTTTACTTTGGGTTTGGACCTTGGTAGTCTTAGTTTGCAGTTGCTCCTGTCTTTGACCCTCCATGGGCCTTGACAACTCAAAAACCTGCAGCACTGGTATGGGTCAACCCCCTGTCCAGCTTCATGTGAACAAGACTAAGTGGCTTCTTCATGTTAGAAAAATGCTCCTTATCCAATCTACATTTCACATTCAGACTTTACAGAATGGGGTACATTAGCTTTTTTTCTGAATTCACCCACTGCTTATATAGTAACATGAGCTCTGCTCACAACCCCTTTAAATTTTACTACAGTTATTACAAACAAAAAAACTCCACATGTCAAATACTAATGTGTTTAAATGAGAATGTTTGATGAAAAAGTTGTGAGCATCATAGGAGGACGTTAGGTCTGAGCCGAGTAAACATTCAGACCAGTAGAACATCCGACACAGCTTCAGGCTGACTACAACCAGCAGCTGCTTACACTGAACGGTAATTAGCAGAGACTTAATATCCATTCTCAGCAGTGATGAAACACAATTACGAATTAGGTCATGCTGGGGAGCCCAGAAAATTACAAACATTAGCAGCAGCTCGTGGAAACAAACCAACAGCCTCACCGTGGAGAGCAGACATTTGCTTAAACACCAGATAACAGATTTTCAAACCAGAATGACGACCTGTGTGTTTCACTGGGACATTTTTTTTTATGACTGGTGTATGGAATACTTTTAACTTTTCTTTACAATTCTTTACCAAAAGGATTAGCCTGTTATGCCCAAGTCTTCATGGTCATGCCATTGTTTCTCCTGCCCATAATCACACACCTGGAAACATAAATATAACATCATGGCTGAAGAACCCTCACTGAATCCATTTGAAAAGGACCAAAGCACACTACAGGCTACATAGTTACACTCCAGTGTGCTCCAGTCACTCTTCCAGTTTCAGACGTTCAGTGGTGGTGCTGACTGACCCAGACAGGCCTCTTAATCTTATTCTGTTAAAGATGTCTTTCTTCCTGCACTTTGTCTTGTAATCCCCACAGTTGACTACTTTTAGAAGGTTTTGCAGTTTCATTTGACCCCGTTTATGTTTCCTGGCGTGTGCGTGTTCTTTCTTACTTCTCATGTCTGTGTCATAGCTGAGCGAGCTGGGTTTGTGGACTCGGTACTGTTTCAGCAGCTTCTTGTCCCACGCTCCACAATTCAGCGGGTTTCCGAGACGTAAAAATTCCCTAAGAAGGAAGCAGTCACAGTTTACATGCATGGAAGTTGTGTTGTGGAGGGTTCTGCTGTTTGTTTGCAGTTTGAAGCTGCAGATTTGGGAGATTTTCAATCACGATGCTGCTGCAATAAGACACAGAAACGTGGCGTTTATGTGTCACTGATGCAGTTTCAGCTGAAAGATTGTGACCGTGCAGGAAACAGCAGAGGAACAGAGTGACAGCAGTAGACATAGTCGCTTTTACTATTTTTAAAGATGAAGGCACGGAGCAGCTCGATTCTGTTTACATTTATGAACTCTCTGGCATGTGTGCACCCACACTGCAAAAGCATCTAATTTATAAAATAACTACATCTGTCAAATGTGAACGCTGTGTGTCTCATCAGAGAAATGTCTAATCATCAGCAGGTTGTTTAGACTGAAATCTTTATTTCCCATCATACTTTAAACATAACTGATGCACTGAAGGATCGGGATGCAACAGTTTTATCCCAGAAAACTAAAAAAGGCATAAATGTTACAAACTAAACTGAAAATTACAGCTTTCAAGTTTCAAAAGAGAACATGAATAAAACAGAACATTAAACTGTTGATCAGTTCCATTTAAAAACAAAACATTCATTCTACTAATACATTCTAATATATTCAAGTTTTCCAGAACAAACATTAAATTAACAAACATTTTTATCAACATCCTGTGAATAATCTAGGAACTAAAAGCAAATTCTCTGAATTTCTTCTGGTAGTTTAGACTGTTACTGCTGTGAAGGTCTGAACTTTGTTGTTTTTCTGGAGAATTCTGGTTTATTTCAGTCTGAGATTGAACATGTTTGGTGTCACTGCTTCAGGTGATATAAAGGTTGGTGGGATTTCCAGTTTTAGCATATTTTTAGCATATTTAGCTGCATGTGACGTTGCATCACCACCACACTCAGCTCTCACACATTTTTGATGCCGTCTGACTTTCCTACCAGCTTTCTGAACTTAACTTCTTTACTGGATGACATTTTTCTTTCATGGAACTCGCCATGGTTGTAATTCTCTTCATTGCTGCCATCGATTTAAGTTTGCTGTACTTTAGAAACTGTGGCTAGAAACACTGATGGCTTCTGGGTAATGTTATTTTTCAAATGAGTTGCACTGTAGGCATATTATTAGAAAACTACAAAGCTGCTCAGGCTTTATCGTTTTGTTCTCGTTCTCATTGGTTGTAGTGATGGGAATTCTGGTTCTTCTTAGAGAACCGGCTCTTTGGGATCGGCTCACTAAAAAGAGCCGGCTCTTTTGGCTTCCAAACAGCTCTTTAGGTTGCTTTGTTGCTTTATGTAATTAATTATCAATAACTATATATAATTATGCACAAAATGAACAACTAATGTAAAAAAGTGTAAAATATATATGTGCTGTTATTTACTCCTTCCAGATAAAACGTACAAAATAAATGTTTAAAAAAAACAAGTATTTACAATTCAACTTTTAACTATAGACATTTTTAGTTTTTTCCTTTTAAACAAATGTAAAGCAAAACAACAGAAAACACTGCAACCAAAACACAAATTAAAATGCAAAACCAGAAAAAAAAACTTTCAATAAAGGTTTGCAGTTTTGAAGAAGGTTCAGTTCTCAGGTGTCTGTACAGGTTGGTTGTGGAGCCTGTTTTAGATGTAATGACTTTCCTGTAGACTCTCAGACAGAATCCCGGAAACATGTCATCCTCTACAGCACAGGTGACGTGACTGTGGGGGTGGAGCTTGTCTTGCATGTGTTTGTTTACCTCGTGTCCAGACGGTAGAGGAGGAGAGGACAAAAGAAATTCACCAGAAGAAGAGCTAATAAATGTTTCAGCAAACGTTTACTCACCATGTTATTACTCACTCTCAAACTTTTACCCAACAAAGAGGAATAAATGCTCGCAACTGGCGAGTGACACTTCAAAATAAAAAACTATCAGTAGGCTCATTATACTATTGAGAAAAAGTACTACTGCGATATCGATGTATCGCCCAGCCCTAATTTAATGGTCACATTAATGTAACAGTGCAGATGCTGACAAAAGTTACGGCTCTTTAGGAGTTGTTCTGATACTTTACAATGTTTAGGTATTGCAGGAGATTGCTGCACTTCCAGTTTTCTCACCTCAGTGGTTTTACAAATAATACGCAATTTGACGGTCATGAAAAAAGAGAAAAGATTCAAAAGTTCCTGGAATCTGCTTTTTCATGTATTGGAATCATTTCCTTAAAAGAAACGTTCATTATTCTTCACATTCTAAATCAGTATTTAATATTTGATTTTTATTTAGCTAATTAAGTTTTTGCATTCATTTAATCATTTCTAATGGTTTTGATGGAAATTTTAGTAATGCTCAAAATAACATTAATACTGTAATAATGTTGATGAGATTCATTATATTTCAATATTTCTATTAGTTATTAGTTTCCATCCATCTGGTTGAAGATTTGTCACTTATTTAAATAAAAATTTGTATAACTATTAAACATTTGTATGATGAATACAGATAAAAGTATTCCTGAAGGGAAGCGTGGGGTGGGAGATGCAGACAGCTGACCTGCATGAAGCCTGACTCTCACACTGAAACCAGGCAGCGCAAGCGCTTTCAGCCCCTTCGAGAATGTTCTGACAAAGGGAGTGGATCTGCCCGGTACCTGAGCGCCACTGGCTGGAGGGCCTGCGAGGCCAGCCTCTCAAACATGCGCTGCAGTGGGGGGTGGAGGGGGTGGTCTTCGTCGGCCAGGGCTTGGCTGCAGCGCAGCAGCATGCGCTGGTGCAGGCAGGCCTCACACAGCATCTGCTGGTTCCGCTCGCTGTTCACCAGAAGCTGCAGGATGTTGGCCACAGCCAGCTGCAGATCCAGAGCATGCTGGAAGGGGGAGGACAAGGGAGTTCAGGTATGAAAAGCTCAGAAAACAGAAAGCTCTGATGAAGAATCCCAGCTTGAGCATGGGATTTCTTCCTCACCTCTGGCTGACTGTCTGAGGTAATGGAGGGCAGCAGATCCACCATGGCCAGCACGGCCCCTGGATGGATGACCACCATGTCAGATGAGGAGGAGACGGGAAGGGAGGGGTTAGATAAGTGGATCTTTAGGTCAGTTAGAGCCTTGATGGGAGCAGGGGGGCCGGCTGTGCCATAGTAGCCATGTCTGCAGGGGGAAACAGAAGTTGTTTATTTGCATGCTCAGAGCTGTTCTTTTTTTTCTGTTGTTTGATGAATTTCATATTTTACATCTCACATTGAACTCTGACAATGCAGCAGCTCACTGCAAAGACCACAGAGAACCCCCCCCCCACCACCACCACCACCACCACCACCACCACCACCACCACCACATCTGCTCTGCTCTGCTCACAACAGCTGGTTTAAACATTTTCAGTTCATGATCATCTTTATGTACTACTGGGTGTGAGTTCACTTTAGAAGATTGGTTCTCATTTCAGACTCTTGCTCGAAATTTAGATGTGCTGCATTGGAGACAAGCCTTTATTTTCACAACTGGTAGATTTAAGTCTATTTAACCAAATTCAATTTCTTCAGGAGGTCATCAGCTAAAAAAGTAAAGAAAAAGTGCATGCTGAACTCCTGCCCTCAATCGGTTCTTTCAGAGACACATCGTAAGAGTTTCATAAAGAGACAGAAAATTAACAGACAAGAACATTTTCAAGAAACTACCAGAAGCTGAGTTCATGTCATTTTTAATTTTGATTTATCTGATAAAATAAACAAGTTAACCAATCAGAAATGTATTCACCACCTAAAGTAAATGTCACAGTAGAAAAGTGGAAATGAAAGTACACTTTAAATTTAACTGTGCTGACTCAGTCTCAACTCCCAGCCAAGCTCATGCTCAAGTCCAGCTCTACAGGCTGCAGAGCATGCCCACATGCTTACATTTCCACCACCGTGTCTCAGAGTTGACATTGTTCCAAGAAGCTTGCGGATTTTTTAAACTCAGTCATGAGTCTGAATCATTGTCTGTATATGAGAACAGGAACAGAGGGAGTGTGGCATCACCCTCAGAAAATGGGTCACTTCAGGCTTTAACCAATTAAATTCAATTGCCATGTTGGAACCAGGTGACGTCTGCAATCAGTGGTTGACCAGAGTCGGTCTGAGTCAGTCTTTATATGGCAACCTCCCTCATCAATTAACAGTAAGCCGTGCCACTAATAAACGGACTAGAAAATCTGTCAACCAAATTTTTCGAACATTCAGGGCAAACAGGCATCTGAAAACATTTTTAAAAAATGAGGATGATCAAAAAAGTGTAAAAAAAAACGAGTATCAGATCAAAAATTGTCATTCTGACAAACAGAATGAGAATGAGTAATTGCTGCTTACTTCTCAATTGACGTTTATGGGATTTTTGCTTCTTAGAATCAGCGGGTACGTCCTGTTTGAAACCACAGGGGGAGAGGTCACTGTCCAGTTCTCACCTGAACTTTTATATTTTTGTCAGTGACTTTCATGTTTCAGTCTAGTCCAAACACTTAAAAGTGTCTGGGAGTGCATTTCTTCCTGTAACTAACTGCGGTTATTATTTTTGTCTAAAATCAAATTCCACTTCAACTAAACAAAACCAACTAAACAAAAAAGTGGGGGAAGGACTTTGACCTCTGCTCGTTAAATCTGTTGACTTGGACGACAATTCAGACTGTAGGACTCTTCTCAATTTGATCCAGAAGAACTAAATGGACAATTTTAACTGAATGTGAAGAAGAGGATATGGAAAAAAGAAATGGTCATGAAGAACAATGTAGCTACCTCTTCCTGGTGAGTGCTGGCGTCCCCCATGGGGAGGGCAGCGAGGTCTCGTGAGTCAGACAAGGAGGCACGTGCTCTGCACGACTGCGCACACACACACGCACAAACACGCATAGCCGTGCAGGTGTGGCAGACCAAGGGGGCAGACAGCAGCAGATGTTAGGGGAAGAAGAAGAGAAGAAAAATAAGTTGTTAGTGGAAAGCTGAAATATAAGCTCAGATCAGGATTCTAGCTGGATCAAATGGACAGAGCCAGACTTGAAGGAAAAAGATCAGGAAAAGGTGGAAAAGATAAAAAGTTGTGAAACGTGATCACCAGCTGAGTAATGATTCAAATATTGCTAACTCGGATGATTGGTCAAGTAACTTTGTTTCTAAGTAACAGTAATGATGGGAGAGAGGGCATTCTACCGTATCTTAGAGGAACAGTGAGAAGCGTCAGTGCAGTGACAGGTGTGTTACAGTGGAAGTCACAGGTGTGTTAATGTGTGACTCACAGGTGTATTCCTGTGGGAGTCACAGGTGTGTTACTGTGGGAGTCACAGGTGTGTTACTGTGGGAGTCACAGGTGGGTTACTGTGGGAGTCACAGGTGGGTTACTGTGGGAGTCGCAGGTGTGTTACTGTGGGAGTCGCAGGTGTGTTACTTTGGAAGTCGCAGGTGTGTTACTGTGGGAGTCGCAGGTGTTTTATTGTGGGAGTCACAGGTGTGTTACTGTGGGAGTGACAGGTGTGTTACTGTGGGAGTGACAGGTGTGTTACTGTGGGAGTCACAGGTGTGTTACTGTGGGAGTCACAGGTGTGTTACTGTGGGAGTCACAGGTGTGTTACTGTGGGAGTCGCAGGTGTGTTACTGTGGGAGTCGCATGTGTGTTACTGTGGGAGTCGCATGTGTGTTACTGTGGGAGTTGCATGTGTTTTATTGTGGAAGTCACAGGTGTTTTATTGTGGGAGTCACAGGTGTGTTACTGTGGGAGTCGCATGTGTGTTACTGTGGGAGTCGCATGTGTGTTACTGTGGGAGTCGCATCTGTGTTACTGTGGGAGTCGCATGTGTTTTATTGTGGAAGTCACAGGTGTTTTATTGTGGAAGTCACAGGTGTTTTATTGTGGAAGTCACAGGTGTTTTATTGTGGAAGTCACAGGTGTGTTATTGTGGAAGTCACAGCTGTGTTACTTTGAGAGTCACATATGTTTTCTTGTGGGAGTAACAGGTGTTTTCTTGTGGAAGTCACAGGTTTGTTATTGTGGAAGTCACAGGTGTGTTATTGTGGAAGTCACAGGTGTGTTACTTTGAGAGTCACATATGTTTTCTTGTGGGAGTCACAGGTGTTTTCTTGTGGAAGTCACAGGTGTGTTATTGTGGAAGTCACAGGTTTGTTATTGTGGAAGTCACAGGTGTGTTATTGTGGAAGTCACAGGTGTGTTATTGTGGAAGTCACAGGTGTGTTACTTAGAGAGTGATATATGTTTTCTTGTGGGAGTCACAGGTTTGTTATTGTGGAAGTCATATATTTATGTAATTCAAATAAAAACTATTTTAAAATGATTAAAACATATTTATACATATAACATTCATTTTGACACAATTTTCTCTTTGTAAAACATATAGATGTGCTAATGAATGTCTTTATATTGGACTTTTTAAACAAATACTGTTAATTTCATTGTTGAAAAACAATGATAATAAATTATTCTTCAAGTAAGACATCTAAAATTGCTAATATCTCAAACACTTTGATAAGGGCTTCAAAAATGCTTTAAAAATTTCTTAATAAGCAGCATTAACAATGCTTAAAATACACTTGTAAGATATGTATGCTGATGAATATCCTAAACATTTTTTTCAATATTTCATATGCTAATGTCTTTTAACTTGATCATTAAGGAATCTCATTATAAAGTGTTAGCAAAATTTCAGACAAAAGCATTTCAGTGAATTCAAAACTGTTCATAAAAAGTTAGACTGAAAACGAATTATGTACAAGTGGTTCCTTCCTGATGAGAAAGGTTCTCGAATAAATACACTTTTTACTTCTCCTTCCCTGAGGTAAACAGGGAAAATGCTGAACCAGAGAGCTTCTCCAAGAGATAGATCTGTCTTTGTGTGTTCATATCTAACCTGTCAAAGGAGTCTGTGGCCATCTTGTGCAAGTAGATGAAGAGTTTGCTGCAGTGTTTCAGTGTGGGACATACGCTGTCCCCTGCGCAGCCCCCAGGGGCAGCATCATCTTCCAGCAGCTTCTGGAATGGTTGAGCATTGGAAGGAAACACTCCAGTGGGACCCAGCTTCTTTGTGTCAGAGAAACAACCAAGTAACCTATGGGAAGGGCAGAGATGCAAAGATCTCCATTAGAACAAAGAGATACGCTTGAAGAATGAGATCATCCTAACAAGATTTACAAAGACCAAAAAGACCAAAATAAAAACATTGAAAGAAGCTCTAGTCTCGCCTCCTTCAGTTTAATGTGTAAAATCCGGGGGTGTAACAATTCCTTTTAAGGATTCAATTTGATTCCATATCTGTGGTTGCCGTTTCCATTCACTTTTGATTTTGGTTCATTTGAATGATTGGCTCCGATTCTCTGACGTAAAATGAATCAAAAAGTATCTTCATCCTTCAACAGTGAGATTCAGAGATAAATTCCTGCTACTGAACAGTGAAGTTTTGCGGGCCCTGGTCTGGGTGCTTGGCCGGACTACCTGGCGGGCGGATCACCTCCATTGACCCCACAGTATGGGTGCGGGGGCGGGCCCTGGTCGGCGCTGCTGCCTCGGCGGGGGTCTTGGTGTGGGGATGTCTGGGAGCTCTCCCTCCTTTTTTTCTTTCCATTCCTTCATCCACTTCAGCTTAACATAACATTCACCTGAGCACAGGCGTCAGCTCACATTTGCACCTTCAAACAGTGTGCGTGTCAGAATGTAATGCTTTACATGTGTGGGTTGGTATGCACAAGTGTGCGTGTAAACTGGTTGTGGACAAGTTTGTGAACACTCTTGGAGCCGACAGGTATGTTTGTAACAGCTGAGTGTGTGGACAGGCCCCGCCCATTTTAGACCAACACTCACTATTGTAATGGGTATAAGCTTCAGCATTTTGTTGCCTGTAGACTTGCAATTCTACTTTCTCCTTCCATTGGTCATCCTCTGGAATCTATACCACCCCCCCCCCCCCCCCCCCCCCCCTCTTTTCCCCCTTTCTTTTTCCGTCCGGTCCAACAAAAAGAACACAAACAAAATTAATATTAATAAAGTTTCGTTGAAATTACAAAAGGGGCTTATACCAACATACATTTTGTGTTCCCAATGATTTATAACCCCCGATTGTGAGAGTAAAATCTGTCTAATGCAAGAGGCTCTCAGCTCATATCTGTTTGCTCAGCTGTTGGACAGGACAAGTTTTAAAAAAAAAAAAAAAAAAAAAAAAAAAAAAAAAAAAAAAAAAAAGAACAGTGAAGTTTTCCAGATTCTTGTGTTTCTTCAAGATAATCAAGTGTAAATAAATATGTGTACAAACAAACAAGTAAACAAGAATGAACATCAAATCCATTCACATTTGAGTTTGATAAAGTTAATTCCACTGTTGTTTTTCCACATCATAATAATCCAAGGAACATTATTAGAACATTCTAGAACACTATATGGTCACATGACTGTAAATTTAAAGTGTTTCCATACATTGGACTGGAATCTGTTTTACTGCATCACATGTGTTTGTCTGCTGTGACGGTCATTTTTATCTAATAGTAAAATAAATCTACCATGTCTCAATCCAGATGGTATTTTCTAAGATTGATTAACCATGTATCTTATTTTGAAACAATTCTTTTTATGGTATAGGTTAATTTGATTAGATTCTAGCTTGATTCTTGATTTGTGAGATCATAGAGATAGAACTCGATTCATCAATTACATCTAGGGCTGGGCATTAAAACAATAACTATCGATATTGCGATAGTACTTTTTCTTGATAGTAAAATCGCGATAGACTTTTAGCTAATGTTATGGTGCTAGCTTGTTAGCCGCTAATGTTATGGTGCTAACTAGATATTCTGTGTGTCCTGTGTGATCAAGGACCGCTTTGAAGTCAGAAGGATTTTCACAGACCAGCCTTTACAATGCGGCGGATAAATACAACAAGATGAATTCATAGGACATTCATAAAAACTGCATTTCCTAAATAATAACAGAATTGAATTTACTGTTTTTGCAGCGTCTGTGTAGCATAAAAGAGTCTGCGTTATATGGAAGCAATTGTGACTCATAATTCAAAATAAAAGCCTATACCGGAAATGCTTTTTCATTTTTAAAATACAGCTGCCTCTGTTGACTCAAAAATAAAATGACAACTCAATCGGCCAAATGGCTTTTTCTTTTACTTCACCGCTCATTCTGTCACTTAATTAAAATGATAAAGAAAAGGACATTTGACATTTCATTTTTAAAACGTTATATATGACACATGTGTGCGTGGTGGATGTGAAAACGAAAAAGCAATCCCGCTTTGCATTATCGCTTTGATTACGTCACAGAGTGAGTGTTGAAGTAAAAAATGAAAAAGGATTTTGGAAAATTGATTTTTAATTTTATTAAAAGTCAATTGATGCAGTTACATTGTGAAAATGAAAAAGCATTTCTGTAATCCATTTTATTTTAAATGAGATATTTCTGGTTGAATTTTGGTACACATTTGCTAGAGAACGTTTTGAAAATGAAACGTCAAATGTCCTTTTTTTTGTTCTGATTTGAAATAAAATATAATCACCTTGAGACAGAATTAGGAAATCTCTACTAAATCTTGTTTTCTCAGCATGTTTGAGTTTACAGTTAGATGACAGTAAAGACGTGTTCATAACATTTATAAATTACTTTAATGCTATTTCATCTTCCTTCAAAAATCAGAAACATGTCAAAAAAGTAAAATGTCTAAAGTATAGATTTTTTTAATCAACCGGCCAACTTGGCCAGTGTCTCAAAAATTAAATTTGGGCCTCTGTGTGGAGATATTTTAGTTATTTAAAATCCAACAAAAACAGAGTTTGGTGCACTGCAAATTGTGCAGAAGGCATGTTCCTTCTAAAACTGGAAATCCCACCAACTTTTTCATCACCTGAAGCAGTGACACCAAACATGTTCAATCTCAGACTGAAATAAACCAGAATTCTCCAGAAAAACAACAAAGTTCAGACCTTCACAGCAGTAACAGTCTAAATTACCAGAAGAAATTCAGAGAATTTGCTTTTAGTTCCTAGATTATTCACAGGATGTTGATATAAATGTTTGTTAATTTAATGTTTGTTCTGGAAAACTTGAAAACATTAGAATGTATTAGTAGAATGAATGTCTTGTTTTTAATGGAACTGATCAACAGTTTAGAGTTCTGTTTTATTCATGTTCTCTTTTGAAACTTGAAAGCTGTAATTTTCAGTTTGGTTTGTAACATTTATGCCTTTTTTAGTTTTCTGGGATAAAACTGTTGCATCCTGATCCTTCAGTGCATCTGTTATGTTTAAAGTATGATGGGAAATAAAGATTTCAGTCTAAACAACCTGCTGATGATTAGAAATTTCTCTGATGAGACACACAGCGTTCACATTTGACAGATATAGTTATTTGGTTTATATATTGATATATGTCATTATCGCCTGATATGAAAAAAACACTATGAATAAAGACTAAAAATTCACTTTTGCCCAGCCCTAGTGAACTCGAATGTTATTCAAATACGTGACAGCAAAAACAGAGATAAATTTACTGTATTCTGAGAAAGTACATAAAGAACATGATGACATTGCACTGCGAGTTCTCTTTTGGTCACCAACATGATCACACTGTGGGAACAATTCGAAGGCTTTCACACACAGCACTCTCAAGACAGAACCAAAGACAAAACCCAAGCACCAGAAACATCATGCAGTTCTTACAGCTAAACTGTTATTTTTGTCAAACCTAGTTTTGTCCAAGAATCTATTTTTTAACTATCAAAAATTATTGAGAACCTGCACGTTTTCTTTTGTCATTCAAGTCCTAACACAATCATGTTCTGATCTATTTTAAAAGCATTACCAGTGGTCTTTCAGTTATAATTTTGTTGTTTTTCAACAAAATCCCAAAACCTGTCATTTTCCAGGACATAGTTTCTGCAGAGCAGAGTTCATTACCTCTGAGTTGTGGTCGGGATCATCAGCGTGGAGTAAGCCCACCTCAACTTCCCATCATATATCTGTCTGCATATTCTCCTGCTGGCTAACAACCCCAAACAAACATTGTCGGTGCAACAAAAACAGCAAGCAAAATGGGAGCTATCCAGCTCTACAGTTTTAAGCCAGATGCCAGCTCAAAGGAGGCAAACGCACATGAATCTAGACGTTTAAAAGTGGATGCATCAGAATGGAGCAAAGCAGGAAGCTTGTGGCACACCCAGTGTATTTTCTACATCACAACTACAATCTTTTTTAAAGTGCATTTTTTTCATCTGCTCCTGATTTTCAATGATTTGAATAAAGAAATACTCAGAAACACTGTTTTAATCTTAATTTGCTTTCTATATGTCTTCCATCATCAGAAAAATCCCACAATAACATGTTAAAAACACCATTTTCATCTGAGTGGGTTTTTAAAGTGTAATTTTGGTTCTTTCCCATGATTTGGTCCATAGTACAGTCCATTCAAATTCACACTGTAAAGAACTGCAGCAAAGTTTAATAGTATGGGAACCCTTGTTTTTATTTGGATCAAGTGTCGCTTGTTTGGTCCCCACCAAAGTGCAGGTGGGCTTTTGGATCTGCCCAATGAAAGAGACTCTCAAAGGAAGCAGGCTGTAGTGCTGATCAAACCGATCAGTGTGAAATCTGGAATCTGGAGTCATAGATGGAACACTTGGGCTTGTTTGAAAGGCATGGTTCATAAGGAGCTCACCTCACAGCATCAGCCAGCTTCTCGTACTGAATCTCTGTCCTGAAGAAGTAGGAGTTGGCGGGTTCGTAGCGCATGGCAGCCGTCAGGGTGCTGAAAACTGTGTGCAGGAGCTCGAAGACTTTGTTCTGGTTAACACGCTCCCAGCCGTGCTGCGGCGGCTGGCACAGTGAGCGCTCCATGGCCACCAGGAGGGAGGTCACGTATACGAAGCCCCCCACCTTGCGGAACACTGTCCTAGTGCGGTGACTCTCACGGAGCACCGCCAGCAAAGCCTGAAGAAACAAAACAGATTCTCATGCCTCCAAAAAATATCAAAAACATGAAAATAAAATGGAAATCCCAAAACGTGAAAAGTCTCTTCTGTTTCTGATCAAGTCACCGATTTTCCATCATATTTTCTTTCATTTGCTTCTAACTACGTCACATTTTAGGGTGGAGGTTAAGAACTAGAAAAGTAGGTCAAATCAGTGATCAGGAACATCCTTCAGTAAAGAAGAACAGCAGCATCAAAGCATTCGTGGGTTTCTTTCCGTTCTGCAGAAGTCAGCACACTGACTCATAAAAAACACAAAAAACAATGCAAATGGACACAAAACGTGCTGCAGTCTCTTCCAAAACAAACAAATTTGAGATGCTCTCACACATGTTACACTGAATCACAAAAAACGCGCCATCTGCTGATTTAGACAGAAACCTCTGTTCAGAGGAGATTCAATTTTTTATGAAAGTCTGACCACAAGGTTTTCTGTTCTGTGTTTGATGAAGGGCTCTGTCAGAGTGCATTTTTAGAGAAATCAGATGGAATTACATCCAGGCCTAGGACTGAGAAGATTTTTGGACTTAAAATCTTGTGTCTGTAATAGTTTCTGGATAATAATTGCTTGCAGTAGTATTAGTGGAAAATATGAAGCTGGCTGAAGACATCTGACATCACATCATTCCAACATCTGACTGTAACTCCCAGAATTAACATTTCAATCCAGGCAAAACCTTTGTCCAAAAAACTTAAAAATATATTTTTTTTATTAAACTAGAGCAATGCAGGGTTATGTGTCCTGCTCCTGGAAACACTGATCCTCTAGCCTGGTATTTAAAACTCTGACAGGTTTTTCAATCCCATATATCTGCCTTGCAGTCTGAAGCTAAGTTCATACACTGGGCATGTGACGCATGGTCAGGAACTCCCAAACGCATGTTCTTGAATGGCTTTTAACCATGGACAAGCAGTGGAGGGCATTCTTCTACTTTTCTTTTTTCTTTGTCTAGTGTTTACTAGCCCATGTCTGCCACCCACAGCTGGAAGAGGGTTGGTGTGAAATGTCAAAGTGGTGTAAATTTTGCTCCAGGCTTTTTCCTTCACAGCTCTATTCTGATAAATGAAAGACTTGGTGTCATAGAATTCCAGCCAGGCAGAAACTGCAATTATTAACTTCTTCTGCATGATCAATTTTTGAATTGTTTGCACTTCTATGAATTAAAAGGAACGCCATCCATACGCCACTACCAAGTCTGGGACTGATCAAACTTTGAGCTAAGTTAACTTTCAACGCACGTTCAATAACTGTGCGTTAGCCATAGAAACTTAGGAAGGAAAAGCTAAACACAGGAGTTTTGAACGTAGAAGCTGAAACCCTCTTTTACACATGTTTACATGGACTTTTCATTGGAAGGGGTAACTTGAACGCTTGTTGGAGAGGGTGGTAAGACCGTAGCCGGTGACACGACTTAATCCACGCACTCGGTGTTTGTTGTGTGAAATCAGCTTCAGAATAACAGCACAGTGAGCAAAGTTTCTCTGAGGAAGTCACAGGTTGTGGAGCAGCTTTTTCCTGCAGCAAAAAAAACTGTGCTCATAACATGTAGTTTAAGGCGTTAAGTGCCCCAGGCGGGAAGTGGCCTTGATGGTTTAAAAGTAGCTAATCGTAAGAGCCCACAACCCTCCTGAAAAAGAGTCCAGGAGTGTTTCTAAATTGTGTTCTAGGCAGAGGTGGGACCAAGTCATTGTTTTGCAAGTCACAAGTAAGTCTCAAGTCTTTGTCCTCAAGTCAGAGTCAAGTCCCAAGTCAAAAGCAGTCAAGTCCCAAGTCCAGTCAAAAGTCATGACCAACAAGTCTCGAGTCGAGTCACAAGTCCTACCATTGAATGTTCAAGTAATTTCAACAACAGAGTAATATTATTCACAGACCATGTGTGCTATTAGGAACTGTACTTATTTATCAGCATTTTACAAGCACATCAAAATTCCCAAATTATTTCTCAATAACAGCCCACTTTAACATGTTTGTAATGATGGTACCTGGAGACAGAAGAGAATCAAGATAAAATCTGGATATGAAATCCTCTCACCACAGACCAGTTTATGGCTGATGAGGCACCGACTCTTTCAGTCAGATTTACAAGAAAATGAAGAAAATGAGACTTATTTACTGACTACTGATTGTGTTTCATATCTCATATCAGGATCTTTTATAAACATACAGATACATATTGAACTGAGGAAGAATGTTAAATGTTTAGCAGTTCAGTATGACTCCAAAAAACAAACAAAATGAATATGAATGAATAGAACTTTTAGTTTTATGTTTAACAGTTCTGGTGTGAATAGCATTTGTCTCTGTATTGAATACGTTTTCTTTTTCCTGAATACAACATTTGGCCCGTTAATTTACTTTAAAAATATGTCACAGAGACTGGATTTCACTGTGGGCCTTACAGCAGCAACAGAAAGTTGTATAAAAGTGTTGCTTTGGTGACAGCCCTGTTGTTATACACTCATGCTATCATGCTATGATGATCTGCTTAATGCACTCTTCTGTGTCTCTCCTATACGTAATCATGGACAGATTTAAAGTCATAATATATTTTCTAGGGGCAGATTTATATTAATAGAATAAATAAATAAATATCATTCATAAAAAATGTGTTTTAGAAATATACTAAGATGCACAAATCCACTTTGTATGGAATTTCATTCATAATCTGTAACATTACAGCGCTGAAGGTGTTGAGCTATAAAATCCCCCACCTTCACTCACCCCCCTCGTGAGATCGCTGCATCTTGACAAGAATCATTATATTATTTTAGGATGTTGCTGTAATGACTTCATATAAAAATGAATCACCTGGAAGCACAATAAGAGAATAAAGTCCATTTTCTGTCGGTCTGCTCCCCCTTAGTAAATCTGTCCTTGTTTTCTCAGAATGTTTGATTTTGAGTTTACAGTTAGATGACTCTAAACACGTCTTCATACTATTTATGAATGACTTTGATGCAATTCAGTTTTCTAAAAAAAATGTAATTCTCCTTAGGTGCTTCATTTCCAAAGAAAATGTTAAAATAATATAGTTTTTGTTAAATATTTTGTAATAGTTGTTAAAGAAAGTCAAAGCAGGACGAAAATCAGAGATTAGATTTTTTTGGTCATATTGCCCAGCCCTAGGATTGATGAGGATCAAAGAGGAGAAGAAAGAGATGACTGATGGCAGAAATGTAAATAGTTTTGGATATGTAAGCTAGCGTCAGCTTTCACAAAACTTAACAGTCTTTGTAGCTTCAAGAGTCGGATGAAAGTGGTCGTTGTTGAGTTTCTGTTGGTAATCCTTTTATCCACATGTCCCGAAAACTGTAAGCCGTTTTTTTTGTTGACAACTTCATAACTTTTCTACTAGAACGTATTTACACCAGTAAACAGGAACTCGTGCTTTTAAGGAATAAATGTTTTTCTCCAATTTGATTGGTTGGATCAAACTAACATGGCCCTAATTTGATTGCATGTTGGGCCGACATCACACATGGTTGTAAACAAGCAGAGCAAAAGAGAGACCGTGGCCCGGGCTTTGTGAATATATTTTTTAATCTTTTAATTTGGGGGAAAATGGCAAGTCTTTCCGAGTCAGAGGGCCAAAGTCCGAGTCAAGTCGCGAGTCAGGGCTAGGAGAGACCAAGTCTAAAGTTGTCAAATTCATGACTCGAGTATGACTCCAGTCCAAGTCATGTGACACGAACCCACACCTCTGGTTCTAGGCGTTACAAGAACCCCTTGATGGAAAAATGATTCAATGCAGCTAGATTGGATTTGAGTTATTCACTGTTTCTTAATGATGATAATTTGAATCCCAGATTAGTGAACACAAAAAAAAATGGTGACAAGTTAATCCAATGGAATCCTGGAGACGGCTTGCGAATGACTGTGTAACCCCGATTTATTTTTGAAGTGCTTCCATAATCTGGACTATTTTAACTGTTCAGTACTGGTAGTTCAACACTAGGGGGAGATATATTTTGATAGACGCTTCTTAAGCCTTCCGGCGAGAAGAACGTTTTATCCTCATTCTTTTCCGACTACAACAGCACGGTGAGAGGAAGGGGCAAAGCGAGACGACACCGGAGAGAAAGTGACAGAAAAATACTGCACATGAATTCGGCACTCTGAAAACTTGTGAAGTGTTTCAGGATTTTCTCAAAGTCTGACTTTAAAGATACCTTGGTGAGTCCCAAGCTATTTTGGTTAGTTTGACGTTTGAGTAGGCTCATCACCGGAACGAGCTAGCATGCTAACTCGTGGAGCTGGAGAAAGTAGATATTTGCTGCAATTTTTGCAATTGTTTTATTTATTTTGACGGAAATATTATTTCAGAAAGCAGGATTATCTTTATTTATTTTTGAGAAGCTTGAGTGCGTTGGATATTATATTGGAATGAATGCAAGTAGGATAGCTCGGGTCGGCTAATTGCCGCACGTGTGTGCAGGCTGGTTTTTTTTCCCCCCACTCAGAAGGTGGGCTGCGTTCCTGAGGATCAACGCAGAATCCACGCTGCTGCTGTGGCCTCGCCTGTTTTTCCTGGACCCACTGCGCCCAACCAAAGAGAGGTTAAGTTGGATTTCCCATTTCGAGGATTCCCAAGTACTTTGTCCAATTTTTCTGCAAATTCAATTCCCATGACCAATTTGTTTAGGGAATTTACGTAAATATTAATTTTGAAATCGATTTTTTAATTCACAGACGTTCCCAGACTCATCCTGCTAACCCTTCTTGAATACATAATTCCTGCCAGTTTGTGTTTGGTGTGACAAACTTTCGGGTGCAAGAGAAGAACAGCAGGAGGTGCCGCTCTGAGTGTTGGCTGTACCCGTAGGATGTCAGTCTTCAGCTGCAGCTCGCTGGGCGGAGCAGAGTGCATGAGCCCAAGCAGCGTTCCCATGTCATCGTCTCCACTCGGTGACAGGACGAGCTGCTGGATGATGAGCAGGGCATGTTCCCGACACTGACGGTACTTCACGATGTTGTGGACGCAGCGAGCACCCCCAAATTCTCTGAACAGAGCTGGGAGAAGAAAGACAGACATACAGCTGCTGGAGGCACTTTAGTGACATGTTACAGTTTAAAAGCACACCTTTCTGAAAGAGGACTACGTCTCTGCATGAAACTCACGTTTCATGCAGAGACACGTCAGTGAACAGCTGTAGTCAGAGTTGGAGAGATTGGAGCTGTTGCTTGGCTAGGGTTTGAGTCACCATATTTCTGCAGCTCACAGAATCTATGCTCACACAAATAGTTTTCACTGATCCAAGGAGGAACGTTTACCATCTCAAGAGGTAGTTCAGAAACAAGTCTCAGCTGCCTCCAGCTAATAAACAATCAATGTCCTGATAAAAGATGCCTTACTACACAGTGCTCTGTGTAACTGCATTGGTGTCAGTGTAATTGAATTAGTGTCTGCGTAACTGCATTGGAGTCTGCGTAATTGAATTGGTTTCTGTGTAATTGAATTGGTTTCTGTGTAACTGAATTGGTTTCTGTGTAACTGCATTGGTTTCTGTGTAACTGCATTGGTTTCTGTGTAACTGCATTGGTTTCTGTGTAACTGTATTGGCTTCTGTGTAACTGCAATGGTGTCTGTGTACCCACAGTGGTGTCTGTGTACCCACAATGGTGTCTGTGTACCCACAATGGTGTCTGTGTATCCACAATGGTGTCTGTGTACCCACATTGGTGTCTGTGTACCCACATTGGTGTCTGTGTACCCACATTGGTGAATGTGTACCTACAATGGTGTCTGTGTACCAACATTGGTGTCTGTGTACCTACATTGGTGTCTGTGTACCAACATTGGTGTCTGTGTACCAACATTGGTGTCTGTGTATCTACATTGGTGTCTGTGTATCTACATTGGTGTCTGTGTATCTACATTGGTGTCTGTGTACCAACATTGGTGTCTGTGTACCTACATTGGTGTCTGTGTACCAACATTGGTGTCTGTGTACACACATTGGTGTCTGTGTATCTACATTGGTGTCTGTGTATCTACATTGGTGTCTGTGTACCAACATTGGTGTCTGTGTACCTACATTGGTGTCTGTGTATCTACATTGGTGTCTGTGTACCAACATTGGTGTCTGTGTATCTACATTGGTGTCTGTGTACCTACAATGGTGTCTGTGTACCAACATTGGTGTCTGTGTACCTACATTGGTGTCTGTGTACCAACATTGGTGTCTGTGTACCAACATTGGTGTCTGTGTACCTACATTGGTGTCTCTGTATCTACATTGGTGTCTGTTTACCAACATTGGTGTCTGTGTATCTACATTGGTGTCTGCGTACCTACATTGGTGTCTGTGTACCTACATTGGTGTCTGTGTACCAACATTGGTGTCTGTGTACCAACATTGGTGTTTGTGTACCAACATTGGTGTCTGTGTACCAACATTGGTGTCTGTGTATCTACATTGGTGTCTGTGTACCAACATTGGTGTCTGTGTACCAACATTGGTGTCTGTGTACCAACATTGGTGTCTGTGTACCAACATTGGTGTCTGTGTACCAACATTGGTGTCTGTGTATCTACATTGGTGTCTGTGTACCAACATTGGTGTCTGTGTACCAACATTGGTGTCTGTGTATCTACATTGGTGTCTGTGTATCTACATTGGTGTCTGTGTATCTACATTGGTGTCTGTGTACCAACATTGGTGTCTGTGTACCTACATTGGTGTCTGTGTACCAACATTGGTGTCTGTGTACACACATTGGTGTCTGTGTATCTACATTGGTGTCTGTGTATCTACATTGGTGTCTGTGTACCAACATTGGTGTCTGTGTACCTACATTGGTGTCTGTGTATCTACATTGGTGTCTGTGTACCAACATTGGTGTCTGTGTATCTACATTGGTGTCTGTGTACCTACAATGGTGTCTGTGTACCAACATTGGTGTCTGTGTACCTACATTGGTGTCTGTGTACCAACATTGGTGTCTGTGTACCAACATTGGTGTCTGTGTACCTACATTGGTGTCTCTGTATCTACATTGGTGTCTGTTTACCAACATTGGTGTCTGTGTATCTACATTGGTGTCTGCGTACCTACATTGGTGTCTGTGTACCTACATTGGTGTCTGTGTACCAACATTGGTGTCTGTGTACCAACATTGGTGTTTGTGTACCAACATTGGTGTCTGTGTACCAACATTGGTGTCTGTGTATCTACATTGGTGTCTGTGTACCAACATTGGTGTCTGTGTACCAACATTGGTGTCTGTGTACCAACATTGGTGTCTGTGTACCAACATTGGTGTCTGTGTACCAACATTGGTGTCTGTGTATCTACATTGGTGTCTGTGTACCAACATTGGTGTCTGTGTACCAACATTGGTGTCTGTGTACCAACATTGGTGAATGTGACCATGCTTTGGCTTGCAACTGTAACTCAACTGCTCTGTTTGTTTACCTGCATTGGTGTTGGTGGTGTTGGATCCTTGCAGCAGCACAGTCAGAGTCTCCATTACCAGCCAGGCCAGCTGCTTCTGTTCTTCTGCTACTGTGTTGTTCTTGCAGTCTGCTAAGCACAACAAAACTTTTTTTTAGCATAGACCATTCTGAAGTGTTGTGACAGCTGCTTGAAATAAAATAACCCCAATTTAAAAAAAATATATGACTTATCCAACTGGAACTTTACCTTTGTTTATACATTGGTTTGCAAAAGTATTCACACCCCTTGAACTTCCCCACATTTTCTCACATTATGACCACAAACATAAAGATATTTGATTTGAATTTTATGTGAAAGACCAACACAAAGTGGCATGGTCCAGTCAAAGTCCAGACCTAAATCCAATCCAGAATCTGTGGAGAGATCTGAAAACTGCTATTCACAAAACCCTCTCCGTCGAATCTGACTCAGCTTGAATTGTTTTACAAAAAAGAATGGACAAAGATTTCAGTCTGTAGATGTGTAAAGGTGGTAGAGACAAACCCCAAAAGACTTGCAGCTGGAATTACAGCAAAAGGAGGTTCCACAAAGTATTGACTCAGGGGGGATGAATACTTTTGCACACTGCACTTTTCAGTTTTTTATTTGTAAAAAAAAAATTGAAATCTTGTATAATTCTCTTTCCACTTCACAGGTGTGTCACTTTGTGTTGGTCTTTCACTTAAAATTCCAATCAAATATTTTTATGTTTGTGGTCATAATGTGAGAAGTTCAATGGGTGTGAATACTTTTTCAAGACACCATAGTCTCAGTTAGAGGCCAATTTGGGCTAAACCGTTCAAATTAGCAGCTGTTGCATCTTAGTGGTTTTACTTGAAAATTCTTTCAGTGTCTGTTTTACTCAGATTGTTTTGTGTGGAACCAAACCAAATGAACACTGAAATATATCCTCAACCCCCGCTCAAAGTCTGTGGGACTTTCACACTGTGAAAATAACTTTAAGTTCAAACAGCTGGTAACAGAAGGTTCACCATTGCAGCTGCAGCTGCTTCTGGTCTTTAACAGATTTTTTTTCATGATTGTTTCACTGGATTCTATTGATTTTGCACAAGTTTTTTTGCTTTTATTATTATGACTGACTTTGAACTAAAAAGTTTGTCTCCAAATCTTTAATGGCGATGAATCAAAACCGTTCCTTTCATTAAACCTGGCGGGTTTACGCAGAGAATGACAGATAATCTCAGTTAGCTGAGAAGTGAACTTAGAATCACCTAAAAAAAAGAGGTTTTAGATGACATATCAGAAACGTTTTATGCACAAAAAAAAATTAACCACAACAGCTGATCTATCAGGAAAAAAATGCAGTCATTTGAGAAAGTAGTCTCTCATAGAAAAGAGATGTTTTATTTTCTTCTAGTTTAATTTATTACACTGGTGGACAAACTAACACTGAAGCAAACCATCATGCAAGGACATCAGTTCTACCACAGCTGGAGAGAGCTCTTTTAGTAGTCTATGATCAGGATCATGTAGGATTTGATTTGTCTTTCCTCCAGTTTAGTTTGTTGCCCTCTGTTTGGTTTGTGAAGAAAATGTTGTCACACTGCAGTGTGACAAACACACAGGACAACCGTAGCAGCAGGCCTTTTAATGACAATCACCTTGATGAAAGTCTCAGACCCTGGGAAACCCAGGAGAAGCTCACCTTGATCATTACTGTGAGGCTGGTGCTGTGAGGCAGGGTCTTTGAGCAAGGCAGCATACTTGTGCAACAGGTTGACCATCACCTCCAGCAGGCCGACCTCACGCAGCACGTCGCTGAAGACTGGGTCGTGCCGGGCCAGCTTCAGCAGCATCCGCACAGCTGTGATGCTGCAGGTGTGGGACGTACTGGACTTGAGCAGCATGCTGACACTGAACAGCTCCTTACAGGGAACGTAGTTGAGGCTGAAGACCACAAACTCCAGCAGCTCAAAGTACTTGACCTGCGCCTCAGGCATCTTGGCCACGCGCTCCGCAAACTGTGACAGAGTGTGCTGTGACTCCAGGATGAAATAATTGGCTGGATCAGCAGCATAGATGTTTCCGATGGCGTCCAGCAGCATGCAGGCCAGGCGGCTGGTTTTGGCCCTCAGGAAGGCGTTCTGGAGCACAGCAAAGGCCTGAATGTTACGCACCGTGTGTCCTGGAGGGAGAAGCAGCAGACAGAGGAGGATGGACATTACTGACCATACAAATGCAGAAATCAAACGCATGCTGGTGCATTCTAGAGACAGGATGGACTTCCATGATGTTTCACAAACCTCACTGAAGCTCGAGTGATTACCAAAACTGCAGATGTGATCTTCCAATGAAAGATATTCAATTTAACCCTTTAAAACCAGAGCTTTAGCTCCAGTGTTTACATTTTTGAACTACCTTAACTCTTCAACCGTTTATGCAATAGATGTCAATCCAACCGATTCTGTGGTGGAGAAAACTGGCTTTAAACTGAAACACATTACGAACTGTCCGTTCTTAATGTGTTTCATATCAGTGAAATGTCAATTTTCTCTGCATCAGAATCAGATGATTCACATTGATCGTGAAAACAGTCAAAGATTTATGGTATGTAAAAAGAGCATGTGTTATTTAGATGTTGCCGGCAACATCTCCCACAATCGAGAGGTGGATTAAAACAGTGAACCAAGACAAAACCTCTGATATTAACAACAAATATTTGAAATGTCTTCTTTCACTGGAGGTTAAACATTTATTCTGTTGTTTGTCAAACTATTAGACAATAAAGATAGCACATCTTTTTTCTTGATTTCTGCAAACTGAAACAGATAATGACAAATGTATTTGCAATCAACTGCATCTGTCCTGTAACACAGTGGTCCTGATCCCCCAGGTTGGTACCAGTTCGTTGGACATTCCCAGACCACAGAGAAAAAACTCAAATTCTTCCATTTTATTTATAATCTGAGTCTGAAGGAAGTTTTATTTTGGAAAACCACTGTATTCTCTTCACCATATCCAATCTCTACCTGATGCCTGACAATTCACATAGCAGCTGCACGGCTTTGCAATCTTCAAGCACACAAAGTTAACAAAAAAACAAACGTATTGGAAAGTTTCTTTCAGCAGAAAAGATCCAGTTAAGAAACAGAAGAACCTTAGACTTAAAAATAAAAGAAATCTGTATTTAATAGACACATGCCTGGGGTCTTTACTTCAAATATAGAGTATAATAAGCAAGAGTTGTTTCCACACACCATAACAATAAAGAGTATTTAGCAACCATCTAATGTCAACCTGTCTAATGTTATGCGGATGCTGCAAACAAAGTTCTTCAAACAGTGGATACACGATTATTATAATAAATAACCTTTTTTTCAACCGTTTTTTTATTTTTGCATTAATTTGTTGCACCTTAAAAGTCGGACAGGGCTGAACTTGACGTCGGATTTTTTTCTTTTCACTTTAACAGTTGAGTTGCGTTGAAAAAAAAATCACATTTGAATGGTTCCTACATGAAATCTAGTGTACAAATACAATTTAAAGCAGCTGAAGAGATTTTACAGAGAATGACGACAAACTTTCAAAGGTTAAGGTAAACTGAAAGCTTAAAAAACATTGTAAATCAGACGCCAGTCCATGAAAATATTGTCTGACACTAAGCCAATCCGTGGCCTGAAAAATGTCTGGGACTACTGCTGTAACAAATGCTTTCTCTGGAGGTCTCTGGAGGTCTTAACATGTTTGCATATTTCAAACCTTCAAACCAAACCTTTCTCCAAGTTCTCATCACTTTCTGTCTTTAAAACTGTTTGCTCTAAATCGCACTAATGACTAGAATACCTATAGAATAATGTTAATTTCTAGTTCATATGCTGTAGAATTGCCTAGGTGTCCAACTGCAGGTTGAACTGGATCAGTAAATCCATTTCAGACGCTAGGATCAGGCGTCAGATGCCCTCCCTGGTGCTCAACTTCCAGCTAAGCTATTCAGAAGATGGAGGTTCATCTGTTAATAGGAAAAGTCTTTTCTCTGATTTGTTTCATGCACACCTTTTTCTTTCAGTAAATGATGCAAAAAAGATTCACTAACGGGTGAGAAAACATTACTGGCCAGCCCTGCAAAAAAGTGCCATTTGAACTAATTGCACTCGACTAAAACACAACAAATTAACATGCAATGCTTTAATAAGAACGACTCTGAATGATACTAAATATGACGGAATGTCACTTAGAATAAGCTAAATGTAAGGAGGACAACTGGTCACAGATGATTAGCTACAGCACTAACCACTGTCTGCTGGAATCACCAACATCTCATCCCATCTGAATGATGAGAATCCTGTCTGCAGCAGAGAGAACTACCTAAAAGTCCATTTGTGAGCCTCATGAGCTCAGTTTTCATTCTGAGAGAAGACACTCTGCTTTGAGCTGAGAACCATGGATGGGCTTTAGCTTTTTTTCTTTAAGTCTGGTCTATTGTCATTACGCAAAGCGAAAAACAAGTCAGTTTACCCACAAACCCAGAGGTTTCAGTCAACCTTCACTAACTTTAACAAGTCTGCATCCACAGCAACAACCACACTTATATTATGGGGTCATTTTTGTGCCAAGTTGATGTGTGAAGGAGGCCAAACGCAGCTCTGAAAGGCAAGGTGTGAAGGCAGAACAGAATTATGCAGGTTGATCGCTGCTGTTTGCATCCACGCACCTTTTCCAGTCGGCTGTGGGAGAACAAATCCAGGAAGCAAAAAGGGCGCTCCGGTTGTCAGACCAGCTGGCTTCAACTCTGTCACGCCATACGTGCACAGACACGTGACCAGGTTGACTAAATCTTTTAGTGCATCTTTAGGTTCGTCCTCCTTCCCTTGTTCTAGCCTGGGAACAGAAGAAGAGGAAGCCTGAAAGCCCCGCTTTCAGGAGTGCAGGTGTTTCAGGGGTTGGCTGTACCTGAGCATGAGGTCACAGAGGAAGGAGTAACCCTGGCACATCCTGAAATCATCCAGCAGAGTCTGCGACACACCGCTGGAATCTTTGAGGAAGCAGGACAAGCCGGCGAACATCTCCACAATCTCCAGCGGAGAGAGATCGTCAGACTGCTGCATGTTCTGCACACATGTGGCCAGGCATTCCTTCTCTGGAAATGGAAGGATAGCGGGATAATCTATCAGAAATACACAAACATTTTTACAGACGTGGCTCTCTAAGAGACACTCAGTAGTTCAAAGGCAACTGTGGAAGAAGCTTTAGCTTTTGGGAGCAGAGGGGATGATGCAGAGATTCTTTTTCTGATGACCAGAATCAAAGATGTCCTTTGGGTCTTGAAGACCCACTCTGAAAAAATTGTATTTTAACATGTTCTTGATAATGAACACATAATGGAAAACATATATAAAGAAAATTCAGATTAAAATGGCTTTTCTGAGTATTTCTTCATTTAAATCGTTGTAAATCAATAGCAGATGAAAAAGTTGGAAAAATAGTTTATATGTTACATAGAAAATACGCTGGGCGGACCACAAGCCCCCTGCTCTGCTCCATTCTGATTCATCCACTTACAAGCTGCATTTCCATTACACAGACGCGCAAAACTTTATCAACATTCTAGAAATAACGAAAAAATACAATTTTACAATGACACTGTTTCCATTAAATCATAGTTATGCAAATAAACACAAAGCAACTCATGCGATAAGTCCTTCAAAACCACGGGTATGGATTAGAACAAGTTTTGTTTTAGGTCGATTCACAAAAAGGGAGCATTTGGGTGACGCTTCTGAGGACCGCGTGCAGCGTAGCTAGACCATTGATAATGTATATAAATGTAAACAGACACACGAAGAAGCCTGTTCAGCAGTATCAATAAAATAACCAGTAAGCAGTTGGACCATTTTTTCTGTTTGATAACATCAGATCCATTCAGATTTCTGTCACGCTTCCACAACTCATCATCATCTGTCATAAGAGATGTCGGTGCAGACCATGGAGCTGCAAGTGTAACTGGTTCAGATGGGCAGCAGCGGCAATTTTAAAGAAATATTGGTGATATTACAGAGGAGCTGTGACTCCAACAATTCTGTTTGACATGCAACTATAAATGAGCTGTGACGCTGCAGGACCTCTCGTGGTGCCCGCTGTGCAGCGCCAAGTGCAGCCAATTCATTCCCAGAAGAGCATTTAATTCAAAAAAAAGTGTTTCTATTGCAGTTTAGCAGAATATGTTCATTTTGATACGCTCCAAAAACCACCTCCTCCAAGCGCAAAAACTTTTTTTGATAAATGCGAGTTTTCTTTAAATTGTGGTGTTTCCATTAAGCACATTCAGTATCACAAATCCAATTTGTGCAATTTAAGAGGTAATGGCAACGGGACTACAGACCAAGAGATCCATGAAAGTCTTTATTTTTCCTTATTCGAATCTGGATTAAAGCAGTACGGCTGGACAGCTCTGATATTGGTTTGAAAAAAGTTTTAGTTGACATTACATTAAATCAAGAGGCTTTGTGTTTCCTCCAGAAGGCAAAAGTTTCAATTACAAATTACAATTAGTATGGAATATGGATGGAAAGGGATGATGATACATCAAAGTAGGCTTATAAAAAACAAAAAGAAAAAGTCTTCGATTAACATTGTTTAACATTCTTTTTGCTGAAGTTTACTTGCTGCAGCAGATGGAGCACAGCTCTTCTCCAGTACCCTGGCATAGACTTTCCCTGAGAGGCTGAGGAGTGGGATTCCCCGGTAGTTGGACTACACCCTCCGGTCCCCCTTCTTGAAAATGGGAACCACCACCCCTGTCTGCCAGTCCAGTGGTACTGTTCCCGACTGCCACGTGATGCTGCAGAGACGTGTTAATCAAGACACTCTCACAGCATCTAGAGACTTGAGGTACTCAGGGCAGACCTAACCCTAACCCTCATCAACTCCCGGTGGCTTGCCACAGAGGAGCTTGTTGACTACCTCTATGACTTCAGTTTGGGTAATGGACAGCCCCACCCCAAGGCTCTCAGCCTCTGCTTCCTCAAGAGAAGACGTGTCAGCAGGATTGAGGAGATCCTCGAAGTATTCCTTCCACCGCCCAACATTGTCCCCAGTTGAAGTCAGCAGCTCTCCACCTGCACTAAAAACAGTGCCTGCAGAAAATAGCTTTCCCATCCTGAGGCACCTTACTGTTTGCCAGAACCTCTTCAAGGCCAACCAATAGTCCTTCTCCATGGCCTCACCGAACTCCTCCCAGGATCGAGATTTTGCCTCAACAACATCCCGGGTCGCAGCTTGCTTAGACTGCCAATACCTGTAAGCTGCCTCTGGAGTCCCACAAGCCAGCCAGACCTGAGAGGACTCCTTCTTTAGCTTGACGGCATCCCATACTCCCATTGTTTACCACAGGATTCAGAGGTTGCCACCACGACAAGCACCAGAGACCTTGTGACCACAGCTCCGAACAGCAGCAGATACAATGAAGGTGGAGAACATGGTCCATTCAGACTCAATGTTACCAGCCTCCCTCGGTACCTGATTAACTCACATCCAGAAGAGCTTCAAAGACTTCCCTAACGGAGGGCTCAGCCAGACATTCCCAGCAGACCCTCACAGTAAGTTTGGGTCTGCCAAGTCTTTCCGGCCTCCCTCCCCACCAACAAATCCAACTCACCACCAGCTAGTGCTCCTGTCATGTCGGTTTTTATCAGGATGATGAGCAGACAGTAAATAAACAGCAAACAGTCAGTAAACAGGCGAGGACTGAACAGGTTTGTACCGTGAATGTATTTGACCACGTTAACGCTGAGGCCGTGGCGAGAGATGGTGGTGAGAACCTCCCCAGCGCTCCTCCTCCAGGGCAGGTTGTGGGGGGGGCACCAGGAAGTGATGGCACTGAACAATAGCTGCAGATCGTCCTTTTGAGCCAGCTCTTCCGCTGGGGACACGAAGGTGCACAGCTTCACCAGGATCTGAAGGGGGGGCCACAGGACTTAGAGCAGAGTTCTAACATGACCCAGCATCAAAATGTGTGAATTCATGACCTTCACCAGGAACAAAGAACAAAGTTTATGTCTGTCTGTGTATAGTGCTTGCATGTGCAAACATGTGATGGTGTGTATGATGGTTCCTTTTCTATTTACTTCTTAGAAAGAACAAACGGATTAGTGCAGAAATGTGCTTCACTTTTTTTGTGCACACAGACAGAGGATTCTGTGTGGGCTTTGACTGCAGGTGAAACCATCCACACACCCCCAGGCTGTGAGGACAGCCCCCCTGAGCTACAGTGCTCGGTCTTCCCTTACAACAGTGCTTCTCAAATAGTGGGGCGTGGGTTCCGTCAAGGGGGGCGTGTTTGACCTCGGGGAACATGCTTTTTTATTTGTTTTGATTTTTATTTTATTTTTTTTTTAGTCCTAGAATAAAGTGCAATTGCACTTCCACTACATTAGGGGGCAGTGGCGCTCTCATTGGCAGAGTGTGCACAGAAGCATTCGCTCGGTGGTGTAGGAGTTCTTTTTGCGCTGAGCATGCGCACTTTGCACACAGCACAGAGTTTGAGTATGAAGTGTAGACATGAAGTGTAGCAGACCCTCAAGTGACACCATGAAAAAATATTTAACAGGGATGAGAAGACAGGCGGAGAGAGACGGAGATAAAGAGACAAGCGAAGATCTTCCAAAAGCTAAGATGAGGAAATATGACGAAGCGTATGTAGCGCTTGGCTTCACTGTGACTACGGTTGGAGACGAGGAAAGACCGGTGTGCTTACTGTGTCTAAAAATGTTGGCAGCGAACAGCATGAAGCCCAATAACTTAAGGCGTCACTTAAATACATTACACCCCAATCACGCTGATAAGCCGCTTGAGTTTGTTCAGCAAAAACGTGCCGAATATTCCTGACAATCATCCCGCTTTGTGACCGCTACTTCACCAAACCAGCGAGCGTTGATGGCATCATCCTACCAAATTGCTCAGAGTAAAAAACCCCTCAGCATAGCAGAGGAGCTGATACTGCCTGCAGCATCAGACATGGTCTCTGTCATGCTGGATGATGCAAGTGCTGCAAAAACAAAAACGATCCCTCTGTCCAATGACACTGTTGCTAGACGTATAAATGACAATGCTGACGATCTTAAAGAACAGTTGGAAGATAAACTCAAAGACAAACATTTTGCCTTACAATTTGATGAAGCAACTGGCAGCAACAAAGACTGTTTATTGCTTATGTACATTTTGACACGACTAATTCCCTGTGTGAGGATCTACTTTTTTGTAAATATGTCAGAGACAGAGCCACAGCTGAAGAGCTCTTCAAAATGCTAGACGGCTTCCTGACTGAGAATGGGCTAAAGTGAGAGATCTGCTTTGGGGTTTGCAGTGATGGTGCACAGACCGTGGCAGGGATGAGAAAAGGACTTCAGACTCTCATCAAGAAGGCCTCAGCTAATGCTGAGTGGACACACTGTGTTATACACAGAGAAGCACTGGCATCAAGGCACCTTTCCTCTGAATTAAATGAGGTTATGACTGACATTGTAGGTGTAGTCAATTTAATAAAGACCAGACCACTAAAAACAAGAGTCTTCTCTGCTATCTGTGAGGAGATGGGAGCTGAACATCAAGCTGTGCTGTTTCACAGTGAGGCGAGGTGGCTGTCACGAGGAAAAGTCTTGTCCCGAGTTTTTCAGCTCAGAGAGGAGATACGAATGTTTTTGGAGCAGCAGCACAAGTATGAAGTCGCAAGCAAGTTTAGTGGTGAGAACTTTCTGATGAAACTGGCCTACCTGAGTGACATATTTGGAAAGCTCAATGAACTAAACCTTCAGCTTCAAGGGAAAGATCAACACCTCCCTCGGGTCACAGACAAGATCAGCTTTTCACTCAAAAGCTTGCAATGTGGGGCAGGCGACTTGATGAAGGAAATGCTGAGTCATTTGAGAACCTGCAGGAATTTGTTAAAACTACAGACTATGATGCCACCTCAGTGATTCCAGATTTTAAGCAACATATTTCTTTACAAAATACTTCCCTGAAAACAGTTCCCAGCATGACTGGGTGAGAGATCCTTTTAATGCAGCAGCTCCAACTGGTTTCAGCTCTGCAGAGGAGGAGCAGTTCGTAGATATCACATCTGACTCCACATTGAGACTAAGTTCCACATCCCAGACACTGAGTGAATTCTGGCTGACTGTGGAGAAGCAACATCCACTCTTAGGACAGAGCTGTGCACATTCTTCTTCCATTTGCAACTTCTTACTCGTGTGAAACTGGCTTCTCTGCTGTTGCTGCACTGAAAAGCAAACACAGGTCCCAGCGACACATTGAGCAGGAGCTGAGAGTTGCTGTGTCCTGCTTCAAATCCCGCTTCGAAAAGCTGTGCATTGCAAAATGTGCTCATTGTATCCATTAATCCAGACATGATGTTTGATTAAAAAAAATGCACACAAATTATTTTATATATTTTTGTTTTGCAGGTCAAAGTTTTTTTAATATTGTGCTCCTGAGTTAATGTTGGTGATCAGTTTGAATGCATTATTATTTATTGATTTTATTAAGTTTTATTTTTCAGTATCATATGGTTTGACATGGTCAGTCAAATATGTTTATAGTTTAATTAAGGATTCAAGTTCTTTGTTGTGAGTTGGTCCATATTTCTTTTTATATTCTCTTATACGTTAATAAGGATACAGTGTTGTGCAGAGGTGTACTTCTAACAATTTTATAGACAAATGATACTATTTATAGTCACGTAGGGGGGCGCAAGATGTTTTAGTCTTCCTGGGGGGGCATGACAGAAAATAATTGAGAAGCACTGTGATGGGGGCTAACCGCACCTCAGTAGCTCTAAAGGAACAATGGTGATGCTGCCCCTCATACCTGGACAAAGACTTTCTGCAGGAGCGCCCTGCGCTCAGCAAGCGGCAGCTCTGGCTGGGGGTGGCCCTGGCCTGGGGTCTTCTCCTGGATGGGAGGCTGCTGAGTGGGGCCCTCAGGGGCCTCGGTCATGTGGGGCAGATCAAAGAACAAGTAGAGGCATTTGACCAGGGTGGAGGGAACGGACATAGTCGTCATGCAGTCCACCGTTTTCTGTGGGCAAAAGCAGGAAGGACTGTTCATTATAGGATGTAAAAGTCATCACAGAGAGAGAGGGGCGGAGTCACTGCAGTGACACTACAGAGTCTGTGCGGGTGAAAATAAAAATAATTTGTCTTTTTTTTTAACATTTTTTGAAGTTGCAAGTTTCAAACACATGAAAAGTAGTTTAAAGGAGGCATATTCTAGTTGAATTACTTTTTTGAAATGTATTACTTTTGTTGTTAAATAACTTAAGAGATAAGTGATAGATGGCATCTCCAGTTCATGAAACACACGTGACCATGGCAGTTTGTTCAATGTCTGAGGCCTGATGTCAAGCATGTTGCTGATGCTCAGGCTTTCCCAGCATTCTCTGCTATTTGTAGAAAAGTAGGAACGCATGCACCAACCCTACCCCGTAGGGGAGTGAGAAAGAGGGACGACATGAACTTATGTGTACACATAGATATAAGAGCACACACTAAAACACAAAGATGATGCACACACGAATGTACAGGGGTTGGACAGAATAATTGGAACGCTACACTTTTAATGCTCCAATCCACACTGCCCATATTGTTAACATTGGTATGACGAGCATGAAACTGGAACACATGGAATGGCCCCTCAATCTCGGGATCTCAATATCATTGAGCATTTGTGGTTTATACTAGAGCAGCATATCAGGAAGCGATCCCTCCTGTTTGGAGGAGCTGGAGCAGGTATTGATGGAAGAGTGGCTGAAAATCCTGGTGAAAGAAGTCTAGAAGCTTTATGATTCCATTCCGAGACGTACTGAAGCTGTATTGAAGGCTAAAGGGGGTCCAACTTCATATTAAATTAAGTTTCTCCAAATTTAACAAGTGTTTGAAATTATTTTCTCCAACCCCTGTATAGATCAGGGTAGGGCTCAGCGACAAGACGATAACTATCGATATCATGATATAACTTTTTCAGTGATAGTAAAATGAGTCTATCACAATAGACTTTCATTATGAAGGGTCCGAAATAAACACTCTCCAGTCGCGAGAATTTTCTCCTCTTTAGCGAGGGTTAGAGGGTTGGTCAACACATGGAAAGTAAATGTTTGCGTAAACTTAGTCATGTTTATTAGCTCTTCTTCTGGTGAATTTCTTTTGTCCTCTTCTCCTCTTCTGCCTTTTGCAAGCGAGGTAAACAAACAAATGTGACACAGCACTCCACCCCTGCGGTCACTTCACCTGTGCAACGTTTAGTTGGGATGTACCAGCAAAATACGTGGAGATTTACAACAGGATCCAGTCAGAACTGGAGGATAAAACTGCTTCACTTAAAGCGGCAACAAACAGATTCATAGAATGTGTTGATTTGGAGACAGCGTTGTTGTTAGACACTGATGCTGTGATGCTAGCTTTTTAGCTGCTAATGCTAAGATGCTAGCTTGTTAGCCGCTAATGCTTTGGTGCTAACTAGCTGTTCTGTGTGTCCTGTATGATCACGGAGCGGTTTAAAGTCAGACAGTATTTTAATGGACTGACCTTTAAGACCAAAATAGAACTTTTTGGTCTTAATTCTGAGCGGTATGTGTGGAGAAAAGCAGGCACAGCTCATCACCTGTCCAATGCAGTCCCAACAGTAAAGCATGGTGGTGGCAGCATCATGCTGTGGGGGTGTTTTTCAGCTGCAGGGACAGGACGACTGGTTGCAATGGAGGGAAAGATGAATGCAGCCAAGTAGAGATATCTTGGACCAAAACGTTCTCCAGAGTGTTCAGGACCTCAGACTGGACTGAAGGTTCACCTTCCAGCAACACTATGACCCTAAACACACAGCTAAAATAACCAAGGACTGGCTTCACAACAACTATGTGACTGTTCTTGAATGGTCCAGCCAGAGCCCTGACTTAAACCCAATTGAACATCTCTGGAGAGACCTGAAAATGGCTGTTCACCAACGTTTACCATCCAACCTGACAGAACTGGAGAGGATCTGAAGGGGGAAGGGCAGAGGATCCCCAATCCAGGAGTAAAAAACTTGTTGCATATTTCCCAAAAAGACTCATAGCTGTATTGGATCAAAAGGATGCTGCTGCTAAATACTGAGCAAAGGCTCTGAATACTTAGGACCATGTGATTTTTCACTTTTTCTTTTTTAACAAATCTGCAAAAATGTCAAAAATTTGGGTCAATTTGGGTGTCGAGTAATAAGGAAAAAAACTGAACTTCAATGATTTTAACAAATGGCTGCAATATAACAAAGAGTGAAACATTTAAGGGGGTCTGAAGAGTTTTCAGTACCCACTGTATATTGTTATTTTTTGATATGAAAATAACTATCATGATATCAAAATTCGTCCAGCCCTGAACCCAGGGTGTCCAATCTGTCTTTAAGATCAACCTGCCATTTCTAAGTGACGGAACTTGCAAAATCACAGGGGGTTTTAATACTTATTTGCCTCCCTGTATATGATTGTCAAAAAAAATAATGACATATATTATTCACACACGCACAAACACACAAAAAGGCAGATACATGCACCCATAGGCACACACTGAGGGTGTCAGTAAAGCGCAGAAGAGCGTTCTTTCCTGACCTGTCCAGAAGAAGCCAACAGGTTGATGGTGCTCAGAAGCATCCAGCCTCGACTTGTCTCCTCGCTCTGGTTCACCTCCAAGAACTGGACTATGGCTCGACTGGCAGCTTCTGCAGACACACACACAAACACACAAGTGCAAGTTTCTTTTCATCTCTTTCATGAACCTCGTCTACATGTGAACATACTTAGAGGTTTACGAGTTTCTCCTGAACCATTCGTGTGACATCATGTCCACACACATTTGAAGCAGCTACAGCTGCTCATACTGAACTGAAATTGCTGCATGACTAATAGTGTCATCTGAAAGTGACTCAGCTCGGAGCTCAAAGGCCCAGATAGAATCAGAATCAGAATAGCCTTTATTGTCATTGTAAAACGAAATACGAGATTGTGCCGTCTCCCTAAATAAAAAATAGCAATCTAAGTAAAAAGTACAGTATCAATAAATACCAAAAATAGCAAAGACACCAGCTGAGGAGAGCGGCCAGAGCTCTCAGACACTCAGGCAGAAACAGGATGAAGAAAAAACATTGCAGCATTAGGGCGGTTTCAAGTGTTAAGCATTCTGCCTGCAATAAAACAGAGATTCTACGCTCTCCTGCATCAGCAGGAAGCCCTCCCTCTGCTAAGTTAAGACATTTTACCAGTCAGAACAAAGGTCTGGATTAAAAGATGGAAAACAGGACATTCATTTTGGGACTAAACATCAGTGAATGTTTCTCACTTTGCTGGTCACGTTGTTTATTCTGGTGTAAAGGCCACACCCACTGGACTCAAACTCAAACTTTATTTATTTGTACCACGCCTTTCCTTCGATTGAAACACAAGGCGCTTTACATTAAAACAAATAATTATATATATATATATAAACCATTGAGGTTTATATATAAAAACTTAGAGGGTTCAACCAAATACGCAACCTAAAAGTAACAGCTATGTAAAACAACCACCCCTCCCTCCCCCAGCTCCTCCCTCCATCCACCCATCCCCCACAATACATGACCGCACCCCCACCCCATACACGCAGGAAAACTCAACAAAAACTAAAAACTGCAGCTCTAAAAAAATTCATTTTGACTCCCAGCATTAAGCTTCTGCAGGACAGATCAAGATTGGCTGTGCTGGTTCTTCTTCTAAGATTCTGTTCTTTGCTGAAGCTGCTGGGAGAGTGTTTATCCAGGACTAAACTATCAGACCGTCTGTACCGTTTACTGCTTACCCCGTCAGATCTGAAATTGAGGGTCGGAGGACTTACCTGTGGACTTGTTGGAAGCTCTTCTTCTGATCTCAGTAACCATGAGTCGAGAAACCTGGGTGGTGAACTGCAGCAGGTCTGAGAACTTCTCTGTCATGCTGCTGGGGGGAGCGTTCCCAAACACCTGCAGCATTCAGATGGGTTTTCAGAAATCATGAGCAGAAAACATCAATGACTAAACAACAAAGCAGAAAGCTCCAAAAAGCTGGAGATGGAGTTTTAAATGGCTGTACGCAGTTATACTGCATGTTTCAAAAAGACAAGAATTATCTGTAAAAGACAGAAAGAGCACCACGCCAATTATCTATTTTAATTACCCAGACAAAAAAAGGCTTTTATTTTGAAAACAGCACTTTTGTAAAAGATTAGTCAGAAGGTAAAGCCAAAACACATTTACAGGGGTTGGAGAAAAAAATTGGAACACTTGTTAAATTTGGAGAAACTTAATTTAATATGAAGTTGGACCCCCTTTAGCCTTCAATACAGCTTCAGTACGTCTCGGAATGGAATCATAAAGCTTCTAGACTTCTTTCACCAGGATTTTCAGCCACTCTTCCATCAATACCTGCTCCAGCTCCACCAAACGGGAGGGATCGCTTCCTGATATGCTGCTTGAGTATAAACCACAAATGCTCAATGATATTGAGATCCCGAGATTGAGGGGCCATTCCATGTGTTCCAGTTTCATGCTCGTCATACCAATGTTAACAATATGGGCAGTGTGGATTGGAGCATTAAAAGTGTAGCGTTCCAATTGTTCAGTCCAACCCCTGTAATATCAAATATATTGAATCACTGCAGTAAAGAAGATTAAAATCAGAGATTTTTATGTGAAACATTGTGTTTGTTCTTAGGAGGGACAAAATTAAATAAATATATTTGTTTTGTGCATGTGTAAATTGTACTTCGTATTTTTTTATATTTTGTAATTTTTTTACTCATGCACAAAATGTATTTTATGAGTTACAAATCGAGAATTACGCATGCACAAATCTAAAGTTACGCACAAATTAAAATAATGCACGCACAAATCGGACTGATACTAATTTCTCTCCATAGATCTGAACCTTATCATGGAGGCTTCAGTGACGTTGTCCTTTTTTAGTGATGTACAGATAATGTGAAAGCAGGACTCCTCATCTCATAAAACTAAGGAATTCATTCAAGTTTTGAAGGTTTTGTCTGGAACCTCACACACATTTCCTTCTCCAGAACTCCGCGGTGTAGCCTACTTCCTCGTGGAGGATTGGTGGTTTTCTGGCTCTGAAGCGGGACTCGCCAATTCTCCCTCACTGCAGTGTGCGCTTTTAGGGAGAAACTCTGTGTCGAGGAGCTAACTTCTCACTTCGATTCCTGGGTGTGGAAGGAACTCGCGCAGCCTGCTCCGCTGTAGAGAGGCTCCGTGAAACATGTGATGAGTCAGCGGGATGGCAGCGCCTCTTTCCCGAGCGCTGGTCACCAGACACAGGGATAGCAGGTGCCGCCGCCCGCTGGACCATTGCAAGCAGATCGGAGCGGGCCAGTGGACTGAAAATAAAATAAGTTAAAAAATATTTTCCATAACTGAACATTACTCTCTACAGCGGGGCTCTTTCCCAAGCAGGTAACCCCTCCGTGGGGAGGGACGTCCCAGCTCTGGTCTGGTTCTCCGCAGTGAACGACAACCCACAGAGCGGAGATGGTTGATCAGCTCATTGATCAGTTTATTGTCATTGGACAATGAAATAACAAAAAATGTCATTAAATGTTTAAAAGTGCTTTTTAATGGCAATTTTAATATTTTAATGCCACATATATTTATTGATTTCCAATTGTATTTATTGATTTCCAATGTTAAATATGAAATGCCAATTTTCAATATTTATTGACACTTATTTAATTATTTCATGTCGTTTATCTTTATTTAATGTTGTCCCTCCTAAACCTCCATACATAAAGGCCCAATCTGAACTCTTCCCTTTGCCCTATAACTCCACTTGTAGGGGCATTTGTAGTGAAAGTGGTGTCCAAAATTTGTCAGGGCTACCGTCGAGGCGGAGGGATACTGAACCCTCCGTAGCGAGGAAGTTCCGCGTCGCATGGAGAAGCACTTTTCTTCATGTGTGTGTGCTCTAAAACACAGATTTTTAATTTAAATGTAAATAATGACTTTTTGTTTTAGCATGACCTTTTTGAAGTTTTAAAACCACTGTTATGTATATTCAAGCGCTGGAAGTTCCACACTAACTTAGCTAACCAGCGACTATTGATGACGTCATTGAGATTTGGTGACGTCCGAAATCAGAGATTATTTTTCCATAACTCTGTTAGTCCTTCTGTTTGGAGGACTAAATGTAGGGGAAGGGAGAAGTAGTAGGGCAAAGGGAAGAAAAGGGTTAAGTATTTTTAGAATCAAGAAAAAACTTTTGAATTGCAAAGTTACAGATGACCTAAACCATATTTATAAAATGTGATGAATCTGGATGGAACGTACTTAAAAATCATGTGATCATACATCTTGAAGTTGGGGGGGGGGGGGGGGGGGGGGGGGGGGGGGGGGGGGGGGGGGGGGGGGGGGGCTTTGTGGGGCTGTTCTTTTTTCCCTTTTGTTGATGGGTGTGTACTAAACAATACTGGTTTATTCATGCTCTTGATCACCTGAGAATTGGACGGAGTCATGGCGGAAAAAATGACAAGTACCTACTGGTTCTAACAAAAAGCTGTTTCTCAGTCATTCTATGTGTCAGAAGAACCATTCTTGCTGTGATACCTTTTATTAACACGTTCTTGCTAATCCTCCTATTCATGATATTTTTGCTGTAGTTCAAGCTTTTCGATATCAGTCAGATTCCTCAATAAAAGTATGTGAAGTCTGCTGGCCCCCACGCTTTCAGTGTTAGGGCTTTGGATTTCCAACAAGATCAAACCTGATTGACCAGCCTGGTTGCCATTGAAATGTTGACTCAGACCGACTTAGACAAATCACTGCTTACTGACAATTTCTGACTCAACGTGACAACGTCTGTGTCACAAAAAAATGGTGACTGAATTGACTTCATTTGGTTGGAGCTGGAAGTAAACCATTTTTCATGGAAGTCGTCACACTCACTCTGTCCAGTTTTCATATACAGTCAATGGTTGCAGCTCAATTGTGTTCTGCGTGTAGTGCATGTGTGTGTGTGTGTGTGTGTGTGCGCGCATGTGTGTAGTGCGTTTAGTGAATGTGTGTGTGTGTGTAGTGTGTGTAGTGCATGTGTGCGTAGTGTGTGTGTGTGTAGTGTGTGTAGTGCATGTGTGCGTAGTGTGTGTAGTGCATGTGTGTGAGTAGTGCGTGTGTATTCTGCGTGTAGTGCATGTGTGTGTGTGTGTAATGCATGTGTGTGTGTAGTGCGTGTAGTGTGTGTGTGTGTAGTGCATGTGTGTGAGTAGTGCGTGTGTACTCTGCGTGTAGTGCATGTGTGTGTGAAATGCATGTGTGTGTGTAATGCATGTGTGTGTGTAGTGCATGTGTGTGCGTGAAGTGTGTGTAGTGTGTGTAGTGCGTTTAGTGAATGTGTGTGTGTGCGTAGTGTGTGTAGTGCATGTGTGCGTAGTGTGTGTAGTGCATGTGTGCGTAGTGTGTGTAGTGCATGTGTGTGAGTAGTGCGTGTGTATTCTGCGTGTAGTGCATGTGTGTGTGTGTAATGCATGTGTGTGTGTAGTGCGTGTAGTGTGTGTGTGTGTAATGCATGTGTGTGTGTGTGTGGTGCATGTGTGCGTAGTGTGTGTAGTGCATGTGTGTGAGTAGTGCGTGTGTATTCTGCGTGTAGTGCATGTGTGTGTGTAATGCATGTGTGTGTGTAGTGCATGTGTGTGCGTGTAGTGTGTGTAGTGTGTGTAGTGCGTTTAGTGAATGTGTGTGTGTGCGTAGTGTGTGTAGTGCATGTGTGCGTAGTGTGTGTAGTGCATGTGTGCGTAGTGTGTGTAGTGCATGTGTGTGAGTAGTGCGTGTGTATTCTGCGTGTAGTGCATGTGTGTGTGTAATGCAAGTGTGTGTGTGTAATGCATGTGTGTGTGTGTAGTGCATGTGTGCGTAGTGTGTGTAGTGCATGTGTGCGTAGTGTGTGTAGTGCATGTGTGTGAGTAGTGCGTGTGTATTCTGCGTGTAGTGCATGTGTGTGTGTAATGCATGTGTGTGTGTAGTGCATGTGTGTGCGTGTAGTGTGTGTAGTGTGTGTGTGTGTAATGCATGTGTGTGTGTGTGTAGTGCAAGTGTGTGTAGTGCATGTGAATGTGTGTGTGTGTAGTGCATGTGTGTTTGTGTAATGCATGTATGTGTGTGTGTAGTGCAAGTGTGTGTAGTGCATGTGAATGTGTGTATTGCATGTGTGTTTGTGTGCATGTGAATGTGTGTGTATGTAGTGCATGTGTGTATGCGTGTAGTGCGTGTGTAGTACATGTGTGTGTGTATTGCATGGGTGTGTGGGCGTGTGTGTGCGTGTAGTGCATGTGTGTGTGCGTGTAATGCATGTGTGTGGGTGCGTGTAGCGCATGTGTGTGGGTGCGTGTAGCGCATGTGTGTGTAGTGCATGTGCATGTAGTGCATGTGTGTGGGTCTGTGTAGTGCATGTGTGTGGGTGCGTGTAGTGCATGTGTGTTAGTGCATGTGAATGTGTGTGTGTGTGTGTAGTGCATGTGTGAGTGTAGTGCATGTGTGTGTGTGTGTGTGTGTGTAGTGCATGTGTGTGGGTGTGTGTGCGTGTAGTGTGTGGGTGTGTGTGCGTGTAGTGTGTGGGTGTGTGTGCGTGTAGTGTGTGGGTGTGTGTGCGTGTAGTGTGTGGGTGTGTGTGCGTGTAGTGTGTGGGTGTGTGTGCGTGTAGTGTGTGGGTGTTATGCATGTATGTGTGTGTAGTGCATGTGTTTTTGTGCATGTGAATGTGTGTGTGTGTGTGTGTGTGTGTGTGTAGTGTGTGGGTGTGTGTGCGTGTAGTGTGTGGGTGTAATGCATGTATGTGTGTGTAGTGCATGTGTTTTTGTGCATGTGAATGTGTGTGTGTGTAGTGCATGTGTGTGTGAGTGTAGTGCGTGTGCGAGTGTAGTGCATGTGTGTGGGTGTGTGTGCGTGTAGTGTGTGGGTGTGTGTGGGTGTAGTGTGTGTGTGTAATTCATGTATGTGTGTGTAGTGCATGTGTATTTTTGCATGTGAATGTGTGTGTGTGTAGTGCATGTGTGTTTGTGCGTGAAAATGTGTGTGTGTAGTGCATGTGTGTGTGCAATGCATGTGTGTGTGTGTAGTGCATGTGTGTGCGTGTAGTGTGTGTGTGTGTAATGCATGTGTGTGTGTGTGTGTGTAGTGCAAGTGTGTGTAGTGCATGTGAATGTGTGTAGTGCATGTGTGTTTGTGTGCATGTGAATGTGTGTGTATGCGTGTAGTGCGTGTGTAGTACATGTGTGTGTGTATTGCATGGGTGTGTGGGCGTGTGTGTGCGTGTAGTGCATGTGTGTGGGTGCGTGTAGTGCATGTGTGTTAGTGCATGTGAATGTGTGTGACTGTAGTGCGTGTGTGAGTGTAGTGCATGTGTGTGGGTGTGTGTGCGTGTAGTGTGTGGGTGTGTGTGCGTGTAGTGTGTGGGTGTGTGTGCGTTTAGTGTGTGGGTGTAATGCATGTATGTGTGTGTAGTGCATGTGTTTTTGTGCATGTGAATGTGTGTGTGTGTGTGTGTGTAGTGCATGTGTGTGTGAGTGTAGTGTGTGTAGTGCATGTGTGTGTGAGTGTAGTGCATGTGTGTGTGCGTGTAGTGTGTGGGTGTGTGTGCGTGTAGTGTGTGTGTGTAATGCATGTATGTGTGTGTAGTGCATGTGTGTGTGTAGTGCAAGTGTATTTTTGCATGTGAATGTGTGTGTGTGTAGTGCATGTGTGTTTGTGCATGTGAATGTGTGTGTGTGTAGTGCATGTGTGTGTGCAATGCATGTGTATGCGTGTAGTGCGTGTGTAGTACATGTGTGCGTGTAGTGCATGTGTGTGTGCGTGTTGTGCATGTGTGTGTGTGCGTGTAGCGCATGTGCGTGTAGCGCATGTGCGTGTAGCGCATGTGCGTGTAGTGCATGTGTGTGTAGTGCATGTGCGTGTAGTGCATGTGTGTGGGTCTGTGTAGTGCATGTGTGGGGGTGCGTGTAGCGCATGTGCGTGTAGCGCATGTGCGTGTAGCGCATGTGCGTGTAGCGCATGTGTGTGTAGTGCATGTGTGTGTAGTGCATGTGTGTGTAGTGCATGTGAATGTGTGTGTGTAGTGCATGTGTGTGTAGTGCATGTGTGTGTAGTGCATGTGAATGTGTGTGTGTAGTGCATGTGTGCATGTAGTGTGTAGTGTGTTTAGTGCATGTGTGTGCGTATAGTACATGTGTGTGTGCAATGCATATGTGTGTGTGTAGTGCATGTGTGCATGTAGTGTGTAGTGTGTGTAGTGCATGTGTGTGCGTATAGTGCATGTGTGTGTGCAATGCATGTGTGTGTGCAATGCATATGTGTGTGTGTAGTGCATGTGTGCATGTAGTGTGTAGTGTGTGTAGTGCATGTGTGTGCGTATAGTGCATGTGTGTGTGCAATGCATGTGTGTGTGTGTATAGTGCATGTGTGTGTGCAACGCATGTGTGTGCGTGTAGTGCATGTGTGTTTGTGTGCATGTGAATGTGTGTGTATGTAGTGTGTAGTGCGTATAGTGCATGTGTGTGTGCAATGCATGTGTGTGCGTGTAGTGCACGTGTGTGTGTGGGCGTGTATTGCCTGTGTGTGGGTGTGTGTAGTGCGTGTGTGTGTGTGTGTGGGTGTGTGTGTGTGCATGTGAATGTGTGTGTATGTAGTGTGTAGTGCGTATAGTGCATGTGTGTGTGCAATGCATGTGTGTGCGTGTAGTGCACGTGTGTGTGTGGGCGTGTAGTGCCTGTGTGTGTGTAGTGCGTGCGTGTGTGTGTGTGTGTGTGTGTGTGTGGAAGGAGAAGTGAATGTCAGATCACAGCCTCCCATCTCCAGCATGCATGGGACTTACCCTGTTAAAAACAGGAAGCATCATGTAGAGCTTCTCCTCCTGCTCCTTCTGGGTCATGTGTCGAGGAGGGTGGCACAGCTCGGAGAAGAGGCGCCGCAGGTGCATGAGGCCGAGCGCGTTGTCCTGAGGGCTGCACTCGTCCTGCCGGGGCCGCCCCATGATCCTTTTCACCATGTTCATCTTGAGCGGCTTTGTAAGGGCAAAGACACCCCTGCAGACGAGAGAGAGCTGTCAATTTCTGAGTCAGGACCCAGCATTCTTTTAGCTAAAGTGTTAAGGTGTTTTCAGTGCAACTCATTCCCAGACAAACTCCTGAGTCATGAATCAAGATCAGCTCTGATGAAATCAATTCCACATGAAAGTAGAAAAAGAAACTTGAGAATCTGCCTCTGGCAGCTTTTCTGGGTTTGCGGTGGAACTGAAGGGCAGCGAGTTTGTTGATCAGCATGTAAGAGTGAACATGTTTGTGCAAACAAGACAGCAGAATGCCTGTGAAATGCTTGTGAATATGTAAGCAGGGGATTCCATTGCTGCTGTGCTCCCTACACAGAGGAAGTGTGATGCTGATCTGCAGGTTTTCACGAGTTTCCAACATGACAAAGATCATGTTTCAGAAAACAACTGAAAAATATCACAAGAGACCAGAGCAGCAGAAGCTTAAACATGAAGCCTACTCTCATGACTTAACATGCAGGACTCACTTGAATGGCAAAATAGCAGGTAAGCTTAACTTCAGTCCCACTCCAATCACCTTTTCATCTATTTTAAAGTCTTCCCAGTGGTCCTTTAATTATGATTATGCTGTTTTTAGCCAAAACCTAAATTCTGTGTCTTTTTCTAAGACATAGTTCCAGTATAGAAGAAAGAGTTTATTAGAAATTCCCCTCCAAGTAGTGGACGGGACCAACCTCACCTACCCTCCCTTCCTTGTTGCTGAGAGTTCTCTTTTAACACTCACACTAGCTTACAGGTCCTCACTACCCCAACCTAATATTAGCAGTACAACAAAACTGGAGAGCAATATCAGAGCCATCCAGCCCTACAGTTTAGATCCAGATTCCAGCTCAGACGAGGAAACTGAAGACGTACATGCATGGGAATGAAGCGGAGCAGGGAGCTTATAGCTCACCCTGCATTTTTTCTACATCACAAATAAGCTCTTTTTCCAAATGTATTTTTTGTTTGCTCCTTGTTCTCAACTATTTGAATGGAGACATTCTCAGAAGTGCCATTTTAAGCGTAATTTTCTTTATAAAAGGATTTATAAATATTTTTAAACTCCATGATCAGGAAAATGCTTCCAAACATGTTAAAAACACAATTTTCATCGAAGTGGGTCTTTAAGCTCTTATTTCCCATTTCCCAGGAAATGTGCTCATCCACAAGCAGCAGGAGCAGATGTGTCTTAACCTGAGTCAAGTCTAAGTGCTGAGTCAACATATCTTCTCAGAAAGCCAACCTTCCGTTTAGAGTGACTGCTGGGTTTGAACAGCAAACATCTGCTGCTCGTGTCTACAGAAGGCAGATCCAGTGTTCAGTATAAATGACTACACCCCACTACATTTTTCAGGAAACCTTTAGTGCTCTTTCAGAATCAACATTTCTATCAGATATTCAACTACAAAATTCTTCCACAAATGTGGGCCATTGATTGCAAACAAGATTTGTTGATTTGCACACACAAAAAAGTGATTTTCCAAACTAATTCATTCAAGCCCATGTAGCAAAAATGAGTACAAGTGTACTCTTAGGAGAAAAGCCACACTTACGACCACAAAACTCTAATGAACAAGAATTCTACTCCAGGTGAGCCTAATGATCCCTTTAAGATGTGTCCAGGACACAGGTGAATATAAAAGAGCATTACTGAACATAAAAAACCCTTCCCATTTCATGCTGTCAGAAATTGCTCCTCAGGGAAGAAAAATGTCACAAAATCTGAGAAAAGACATCATTTCTTCACACATAAAGGTGAGAGCTACAAGAAGATCAGCAAAGCTTTACATATCATTCAAAATACTGCAGCAAAAGTGATCCAAATATGTAAGAAAGATGGAAGCGCAACCATCTTACGGAGACGTCCAGGCCGTCCTCTGAAGTTAACATCTCAACAGGAGCGTCTTCTGATGAGAAGGTTGAAGAAAATCTCCATTCAAGTTCACTGCAGTTAACCAAAGCAGTAGAAAGCCAAACTGGAGCTACTGTTTCCCGTGACATCATACACTGCAGAGGAATGACATGCATGAGGATCGTCCATGAAGGAAGCCTCTCCTAAAGCCCATGCCTAGAATTAGCCAGTGCCCATGCTGAAGAAGAGGAAGAATACAGGGACTCTAAAGTCTGGAGAGATGAGACAAAGATCACTGTTTTTGGAACCAATGCTTTTAAACAGAATGGCGTCACAAAGGTGAGGATTTCAAAGAAAAACGCATGGTGCCTGCAGTGAAACATGGTGGTGGTAGTGTCCTAATGTGGGGCTGCATGAGTGCTGCTGGTGTTGGGGAGCTGCATTTCATTGATGAACTCAACAATGTACTGCAGGAGAAGATGCTGCCATCACGCCGAGCACTTCGTTGTCGTGCACTTTTCCAACACAACAATAATTCAAAACACGCATGAAAGCTACTGTTGCATTTCTGCAGAAGAGCAGGGTGAAGGGGATTAAATGTTCAAGTATGTCTCCTGATCTGAATCCAATCCAACACCTGCGAGGAATTCTGAAGCAACAAGTTCAGCATCTCTCTGCATCCAGCATCCAGGCCCTAAAAGAGGTTATTCTGGAAGAATGGAAGAAGATAGATGTTGTAATATGTCTCCATTTGTTCATTCCATGTCTAGAAGACTCTGTGCTGTCCTTCAAAATCACAGCGCTCATTCAAAATACTAGATGTAGTAGTTTTTGAAGCAGGGTGTATTCATTTTTTGCTATAACCAATTGGAGTCAACCTGGAGATTTTGTGATCTAAGTTACATTATTAACCTTCATTTCAGGATTTGGAGTAAATAAGTGTTCAATAAAACTCATCCTTGTGGAAAGTTTGCTCATCACGCTACTGATTAAATTAGTACTTATTAAAGGGGGTGTTCTTAATTTTGCTTAGTACTGTACCAGACAGGCGTGAGCTGGAAGACAACACTTACAGGACAGAAACGCATTCACGTGCAGGGCTAATATTAGTGCTGCTTTGGCTGGATCATGGTCATTTCTCTTCTACACACGTGGACAAAATTGTTGGTACCCCTCAGTTAAAGAAGGAAAAACTCACAATTCTCACTGAAATCACTTGAAACTTACAAAAGTAAGAATGAATAAAAATTTATTGAAAATTAAATCATAATTAAATAATGTGTTTTGGATCGTTGTCCTGTTGGAAGACCCATGACCTGCGACTGAGACCAAGCTTTCTGACACAAGGCAGCACATTTCTCTCCAGAATGCCTTGATAGTCTACAGATTTCATTTTACCTTGCACACATTCAAGACACCCTGTGCCAGATGAAGCAAAGCAGCCCCAAAACATGACTGAGCCTCCTCCATGTTTCACCGTAGGGTCAGTGTTCTTTTCTTCGTATGCTTGGTTTTTGAGTCTATGAACATAGAGTTGATGTGCCTTACCAAAAAGCTCCAGTTTGGTCTCATCTGTCCAAAGGACATTCTCCCAGAAGCTTTGGGGCTTGTCAACATGCATTTTTGCAAATTCCAGTCTGGCTTTTTTAGGATTGTTTTTCAGCAGTGGTGTCCTCCTTGGTCGTCTCCCATGAAGTCCACTTTGGCTCAAACAACGACGAATGGTGCGATCTGACACTGATGGACCTTGGCCTTGGAGTTCACCTTTCATTTCTTTGGAGGTTGTTCTGGGCTCTTTGGATACAATTCCAACGATCCGTCTCTTCAATTTGTCATCAATTTTCCTCTTGCGGCCACGTCCAGAGAGGTTGGCTACTGTCCCGTGGGTCTTGAACTTCTGAATAATATGAGCCACTGTTGTCACAGGAAGTTCAAGCTGTTTAGAGATGGTCTTATAGCCTTTACCTTTAAGATGTTTATCTATCATTTGTTTTCGGATGTCCTGGGACAATTCTCTCCTTGGCTTTCTGTTGTCCATGTTCAGTGTGGTACACACCTTTTCACCAAACAGCAGAGTGACTACTTGTCTCCCTTTAAATAGGCAGACTGACTAATTATGAGTTTGGTAACACCTGTGATGTCAATTAAAGGACACACCTGAGTTAATCATGTCAGTCTGGTCAAATAGTTTTCAATCTTTTATAGAGGTACCATCATTTTTGTCCAGGCCTGTTTCATTAGTTTGTTTTTTTAAATAATTATGTTAATCAGCAATTCAAAAGTGATGGCTGATTTTGATTATTTACTTTTTATTGTTACTTTTGTAAGTTTCAAGCGATTTCAGTGAGAATTGTGGGTTTTCCCTTCTTTAACTGAGGGGTACCAACAATTTTGTCCACGTGTGTAATTGTTTCACCTTCATGCTTTTCTGTGAAGTATCTGAAATGGTAGAGATGTCACAGCACTCAGAGCCTCACAGATAACCATGAAAGACAATCGCGATCAAAAGTTTGGGCTTCACTGCAGCTGATGGCCGGAAGTGAAGGAACTCCCTGCAGTCACAGCAGGACTCTCAGGATAAACAGATGGATGGGGACAGAAAAAATAAAACCTGGAGTAGAATGAGCACAATCTGAAAACAGCAACAGGTGGGACAAAGTTCAAAGCTCTTTTGGCTCCACTCATTCACCATGTAACCTAAGAACAAGTTAAAATTCAGCCCCTTTAAATCAAAAGGTGAGATGTTTTTACAATGTGCTGGAGGTGATGTTCATAAACTATCATTTAACTGTAAATTGAAGATCAGAATTTCATTCAACCTGTTGTTTTATTAAACAAATAAGTGTGAAAGCTAGTTTCATTCCTAGTCTTGTTCCACTGTGATAAAATCAGGTTAGCGTATGACAGGCTTATACAGTTCACATCAGATCTAGCAAATTCAAGCAATTTCTGCACATATTACTCAGTACTGCATCTTTGACCAAAAGCCCTGATTTTGGGACTGTACCAAGGATCCGCTTTGAGCTCCTTGTTTGCTGTTGTCACGGACAGGCTGACAGTGCACAGTGATTTCTGTCTAATTCCATCTATGATGTTTGATGATGTTATTGTGATTTGTGAGAGCAGGAGGCAGGTGGAGGGACATTTAGAGTGGCGGAGGTTTGCTGTGGAAAGGAGGGGACTGTAAATCAGCTGCAGCAAGACAGAATCTGTATGTCAATGAGCGGACCTCAGGTAGGATGGTGAATAATAATAATAATAATCAATTTTATTTATAACGCACTTTCCACTTGATATCAAGTCTCAAAGTGCTACAAGAATTACAACAGTAAAACATTAAAAACATTTAAAACTATAAGGCACGAAAACATAACAATAAAACAAGCAAAGTTTAAAAAGGAAAGGCTTTGATAAAAAGGTGAGTTTTAAGTCCTTTTTTAAAAGAATCCACCGGCAGTGGAGCCCTGAGGTGGTCTGGGAGGGAGTTCCACAGGCGGGGAGCAGCAGCCACAAAGGCCCTGTCTCCCATTGTTTTTAGCCGCGTCCTGGGTGGGATTAGACGGTGCTGTTGGCCTGACCGGGTCCTGGTTGAGTTGTTAGGTGTAAGTAGTTCGGTGAGGTAAGTGGGGGCCTCACCGTGCAGACAGTGATGGGTGTGGAGGAGAACCTTATATTCAATACGGAGGTGAATGGGAAGCCAGTGCAGGCTGTGAAGGATGGGGGTGATGTGCTCATATCTCCGCACCCTCTTCAGTACCCTGGCTGCACTGTTCTGTACATATTGAAGCTTTTGCATGCTCCTACCAGGGATCCCGATGAGAAGCGCGTTACAGTAATCCAACCTGGAGGAGACAAAGGCATGGACAAGCTTCTCCGCGGCCGAGAGGGAGAGAGATGGACGGAGTTTAGAGATGTTACGGAGGTGAAAGAAGGAAGTTTTGCATATGTGGGTGACATGATTGTCAAAGGTGAGGTGGGGGTCAAACTTGACCCCGAGGTTGATAACAGAGGGAGAGAGGGGAATGTTCTGGCCAAAGAGGGAAATTGAGTTAATGGGGGAGGAGCGAAGTTGTTGAGGGGTACCAGTTTGAATAGCTTCGGTTTTTGAGCCATTTAACTGAAGAAAATTTTGACTCATCCATGCCTTTATGTCCTCCAGGCAGGAGCTGAGGCGATTGAGAGTGGCAGAGGGGGGCCTAGAGGGAGTGACTTTGAGGTAGAGCTGTGTGTCGTCAGCATAGCAATGGAAATTAATGCCATGCATGCTGACGACTCGTCCAAGGGGGAGCATGTAGATAGTAAAGAGGGTAGGACCAAGCACGGAGCCCTGGGGGACCCCACAAGTGACTGTGTGGGGTTTGGATTTGGCGTCCCCCAGGACCACGCACTCGGTCCGATCGGTGAGGTAGGAATGAAACCAGTGAAGCCAGTGAAGTGGGCCAATGCTGGGCATGGTGAGGTTACAGGGTGCAGAGGTGAAGAAGGTGGAAGACTTGCTGGACCATGGAAACCTCAGGACCATAAAAGAAATTAAGGAAGTTTAGAATATGGACGAAGGGAAACATCGAACTCATCAAAAAATGATTTCTACCTCGATGTTGCATTTAGGATTCACCACAGATAATCACTCCAGTGTTTGCACATATGATTTGGCTTCAGTCTTTACAGCAGGTGTTCTTCCTTATCCAATCCTCTGCATTTACCTGAATTTGAGACTCCCACGTGCAAAGCGCTTGCTTTTAAATCCTGCGACTAACCAAAAGAACTATCCATAGATTAGCTGAGAACCCACATAATGGTTAGATGAAGACCAACATAAGTTTAGCCTGAGACATAAGTACTAAGAGCGACTGGCCCATTTCTGTTTCTCCGGTCTAAACAAAAAATAGTAATACTGAAAAATCTCTATTACTGAGATTTTAGAACAATATCTTTTAACAATGCTGAGATCCAAACAACAAATGGATTTCTATTTAAAAAGAAATGCTACACTAGCTTATGGAGGTCAAAGGAGCTCTGACACAAGGAATGTGATCAGCACCTTCAATCCCTCTTCTTCACATGCAAAAAGACAAAAAATATCAAATAGAACCGAACTATTTGTAGAAATGTCAGTTTTTGTTCCATTATTTCACTTTAGCTGAACTTACTTAAGTAACCCCATCTTACCACAGACCAATATCTAAGTTGGAGGAGGGAGGAGGAAGAAGAAAAACAACCCTTCCTCTTTTCTGGTGTCTTTCTATAGACGGGACAAATTAAAAATGAGCATTTATACAAAGCACACATTTTTTATAAGCTGGTAGATCAAACATTTTATGAAACAGCCAAATTTCTGTATAGCAATTCGTCAAGCAGTTAATGATCACATAAGAAACTATTGCGAAAAACGCATTTTAGGTTTCATGTGGAATGACCCATGAGAGCATGTTTAGCCACAGCAGCATGTGAGCGTGGCAGTCTGCTGATCAAAATGCAGCGTCAGTAGAATCAACAGAAAAATCCAGACGGCATCTGTCTGCGAAAACGGAAAACTCAGGCTGAACCACAAGCATGTTTTTTGAGCAGAGTCCACAAAAGACACGACCCATGACTCACTAGGACCCAAACAAGCAATGATGGAGAAATCTTCTTAAGAGATGAGGGCTGCTTGGAAGAGATTTGACATAGTGAGACCAAGAGAAATGGAACAAATGGCAAAATATCTCAACAATCGTCTAGAAAAGGTACAGAGAGGATCTCAATGTTGGAAATAACTGATCTGACTACTGTGCATTCATACACTGCAGTTTGAAAGAAAACCTTTTGAACATGGTCTTAAAAGTCTTATCTTTTTCTGCCATGTTACCCAAAAAATGAAAGCTGCAGTAATGCTTAACTACAGCGTCTATTTTGGCCGGTAATGTATCCTTGGTACAGATCAAAGGCAGCATTTATTCCTGAACAATGCTGACTGTTGGCAGTGCTGTAAGGGGCTCTGTGTAACAGAGAATCACTGAAGCACAAGAGAGTGCTGGGAGAACGGCAGAGTCGGAGCACAGCAGGGTCAGGACCACAAACTGGGGCAAACACATGTCACACGATTCATCATAAGGCAGAGCTGGGAAATAAACAAAAGGGATTGTAGCTCAATCCAACTACTCAGCGAGCACTGAGGTCTGACCGAAGGACAAATACAATTTAAAGAGTTGACTTTATACAAACTTTTTCTTTGGACTTTAAACATTCAATCCAACACATACTGTTCCATAGTAAAATCCTGATCGACGTTTCAGCGGCTACACCGGTGTTTCGTCTGCCGTTTGAAAAGAAAGCCCCGCCCCGTTGACACGCCAGATTTGACCAGAAATTTTGGCCAATCAGATCAACCAGAGAGGTTACTGTCCCCTGAGTGACAAAAACACCCCTGAAACTGAACAGGGGCAAAGAAAAACTGAGCATGCGAGGTCAGAGCACTGCGCGCCCGCTCAGTTAGGGCAAAAAAAAAACTAACTAGGACTGCGCGGTTCAGTTGTAAGATACGCTCACTCAGTTATCAAATACACGCCCTTCAATTAATGGCAGAGATGTGACGCCATACGATAGCACTAAAAGGAAAGACCTCAAGCTGAAAAGAGATGTTGCTAATTTTTATCAACTAATGGATCCATCCATCTAATGTTCTGAACCTGCTCGATCCTTTTTGGGATCACAGGGTCGTTGGAGCCAACTCAGATACTGTTGGGTTCCCCAGAGGTGTCCAAATCTAGGCCTCAAGGGCTGGTGTCCTAAAAGTTTTTCAACCAACATGCCAGTGAAGCTCCTCATTGGATTAAAACACCTGATCCAGGTAATCAACAGCACAAAAGACAGGATTTCTGGAAAACCAGCAGGAGTCCGGCCTTCGCGGCCTGGATTTAGACACCCCTGGGTTACACCCTGAATAGGTCGCCAGCTTGTTGCAGGATCACACACTCACACCTAAGGAGCAATTTAGAATTACCAATGAACCTATGAAACATGTTTTTGGACTGCAGGAGGAAACTAGAGTTCCCAGAAAAAACCCATACATGAAGAAGGACAACATGCAAACTCCACACAAAAAGGAACCCGTTGGGATTTGAACTAGGGGCTCCTTGCTGTGAGCCAGGAATGCTACACCACCGTACATCACCCTCTAGTCAATACACTTTTTAACAAATCTGTTAAATTTCTTTTTTCTGGCACATTCTGCACCGTGTTCACAATCTGCTGCTCCTCCATGTTTCATCTGCAGTTTGTGAGAAAGAGTTCTCTGCACAGAAGTTCAAATCACACAATGGAGCATCCTTCATTTAGACCCAGAGGAAGATCTGATAGAGATAAATCCCAATTCTTCCCTTCGCCCTTCCACTTCTCCCTTCCCCTACATTTAGCCCTCCAAACAGAGAGTTATGGAAAAATAGTGTCTCTGATTTCAGACGGCACTACCACTCGATGACGTCACCAATGGTCTCCAGTTAGCTACATTAGCGCGGAGCTTCCAGCGCTTGAATATACATAACAGCCATGGTTTTAGAACTTTAAAAAGGCCATGCAAAAACAAAAAGGTATTCCTTACATATAAATGTAAACTTCTGCACTTCAGAACACACACACATGAAGAAAAGCGCTTTTCCTCTGCTGCATAGCGCGAAGCGGAATTCCCTCGCTACGGAGGGTCTGTATCCCTCTGCTTGGAGGGTAGCCCTTAAAGAAACTTTTGGACACCACTTTCACTACAAATGCACTTACAAATGGAGTTGTAGGGCGATGGGAAGAGTTCAGATTGAGCCTTGTGTGGAGGGGTCAAATCTGGAAGATCTTGATGCTCAAGAGAGTGTGGTTAAATGGGTTAGCCAGGGGCAAAGTGCAGGAGCTGGCCATTGGAGGAGAATGGAACTGCATTAGAGGATCAGACATCTAGCAGTAAAATGTTCTGTTGAAGGTCCTTAAAAACAGGAATTTTAATTTTACCTGTTAAAAGGTAGGCCTGTTTCATTAATTAATCAGCAATTCAAAAGTGATGGCTGATTTTGATTATTTAATTTTCAATAAATTTTTATTTATTGTTACTTTTGTAAGTTTCAAGTGATTTCAGTGAGAATTGTGGGTTTTTCCTTCTTTAACTGAGGGGTAACAACAATTTTGTCCACGTGTGTAAATTTGATCCTGAAATCACATATTTAGGTTAAGCACAAATATATTTGCACAGCACTAGACCAAAAATGCCCAATGTCACCCATTTGATTCTGTACAGCACCAGAACAACATCCTGAAAACACCAACTGGATGAGACTGAAAAGATAATAGCTGTTGGGTTCACCCATTGGTTCCACCCTCCACCAATCAAAATACCAGCCCTAAAAATGAGGAAATTTAAGCTTTTAACACAATCGAAACAAATAAACTCCCAATCTATCTAAAGAGATAGGCAGAATTCAAGAACAAAGGAACTAGAAAAGTCCCACTCCAATCACTTTTTTGTAAAACTGTTCCGAGTGTTCTTTTAAATTATGATCATGCTGTTTTAGTCATCTTCTAGGACACATTTTCTGTTTCTGCAGAGCGGTAGGGGTTTCACATAAATTCACCTCTGAGTTGTGGGCAGGACTGTTGGCATGAAATAAGCCTGTCCTCATTTTCCTTCGTTTATACTCTCTCCCGCTCTCCTACAGCCTCTTACAACCCTAACCTAACATTACCGGTGAAACAAAAATGGCGAGCAGAATTGGAGCTATTAATATTTAAAAATTACATTTTAAGTTTGGTTTTCTCTATATTTTCCTTTATAGTCATAAAAATGCCTCAAGAACATGTTAAAAACACCAAAAGCACATTTTTCATTGAAGAGGGTCTTTAAATAGTAAAATAATACAGTTTTTAAAGTACAACTAGGTGTTCAATTAAAACAGCTTGTTTAATGTAAAAAATGTAAAAATAGTACAAAATGTTACAAAATCAGCAGCAGCAAAAACTTTCACCCAATGGATGCAATTTCTTTCTAGAAACTGAGAGCAGAAAGCATACCAAATGAAAGATGGAATGTTATGAAAACATGCAAATAATAAGAGACGAAGAAAAGCTCTTAGCTTATTATTGTGCACTGATGATTTATACCTGTCCTACTGCGAGTATAAGAAGTCAATCCCCTGTCTCTCTTCTTTTTGAAGCAAATAAAATGAGTCAGTTGCATGAATGCAATGACTGCTCCTGTGAAACAGGAAAGCGAGTCTGCTTTCTGGCTCCCCCAGGCTTTTTCAAAGATCTCTCTCTTTATGCAGACACCTCCTTCAATGAATGTCCCAGTGAGTTTGCACCAGCTCCTGGGAGATGAAGGCAGTCGGTGCCCTGGAAAAGCCCAAAGTCTGTGTGATTGTTCCTTTGGAGAGTATGACGTAATCCCAGAAGTGTCTCTTGTCTACGTTTTCAAGCAGTTTGATAAAAACAAGAGCTTTTTTTCTTTTTTAACAGAAAGCTACTCTAGACAAAGTTAAAGGCTGTTCCCATGAACTTCGCATTTTACAGTGAATCTATAGACAAAAAACTGCTTAATATTTGATTTGTGCTTTTACTTTTATCCAAAACTAGTTTACTTGGTCTGTTTTTGTATTATAAAGCTAAAAAAACAGACTGTTTTAATGGTTAATGGCGTATACTTATGTAGCGATTTCTACCTTCCTTGAAGGCCCAAAGCACTTTGCAGTCACGGACCCATTAACTCATTCACACACTGATGGCGGCTCCGCTGCCAAACACTGGCGCCAACCTTACATCAGAGGCAATGCGGGGTTCAGTGTCTTGCTCAAGGACACTTCGACACATGGGCGGGCAAGGCGGGAATTGAATATGCGATCCTCCGATCAGATGCCAACTGACCTTTCCACTGCACCACGGTCACCCAATTGATAAAGAGTTATAGCATTAAGATTAACTGCAGTCATTACACCAACATGCTCATTATTAGTTAGATACGCTCGCTCAGTTGTAACATAGTTGTAAGACACGCTCGCTCAGTTGTAAGATACGCTCGCTCGGTTGTAAGATACGCTCGCTCGGTTGGAACATACGCTCGCTCGGTTGGAAGATACGCTCGCTCGTTGGAAGATACGCTCGCTCGGTTGGAAGATACGCTCGCTCGGTTGGAACATACGCTCGCTCGGTTGGAAGATACGCTCGCTCGGTTGGAAGATACGCTCGCTCGGTTGGAAGATACGCTCGCTCGGTTGGAAGATACGCTCGCTCGGTTGGAAGATACGCTCGCTCGGTTGGAAGATACGCTCGCTCGGTTGGAAGATACGCTCGCTCGGTTGGAAGATACGCTCGCTCGGTTGGAAGATACGCTCGCTCGGTTGGAAGATACGCTCGCTCGGTTGGAACATACGCTCGCTCGGGGGCGTCGTTGGAAGATACGCTCGCTCGGTTGGAACATACGCTCGCTCGGTTGGAAGATACGCTCGCTCGGTTGGAAGATACGCTCGCTCATTTGTAAGATACGCTCGCTCATTTGTAAGATAAGCACGCCCAGTTGTAAGATAAGCACGCCCAGTTGTAAGATAAGCACGCCCGGTTGTAAGATACGCTCGCTCGGTTGGAAGATACGCTCGCTCGGTTGGAAGATACGCTCGCTCGGTTGGAAGATACGCTCGCTCAGTTGTAAGATACGCTCGCTCAGTTGTAACATATGCTCACTTAGTTATAAAATACGCCCCCTTCAATTAATGGCAGAGATGTGACGCCATAGTTTTCCTTCATTTTGTGCTAAGTTTTTGAATATTAAACCTACAGTACATTGCTTATTATTTTAGCAGCAAAAATAGGGATGCACGTTATAAGGAAAAACTCACAATGTGCAATATTACAAATAAACAATTAAAAGTGTTAATACATTTGTCAATAATTCATTAAAAATCAATTTGAAATGATTTTAAAAACATATTTATTTCAAGACTTACTGGCACATTTCATGGTGCCGTTTGCATCATTTCATTACGTTATCTGTTAAACTCAGAGGGCGTGGCTAGCTCAGATCATCTGCACTCCATTGGTCTTGCGTGGTTTGAATCTCATCATGGCACAGGACTGCTGATCTCATGAAACTCAGGAATTTATTAAAGTTTTTTAGGGTTTTGTCTGGAACCTCACACACATACACGCTGTAAACGTTGTTTTGGTGAAACGTAGATCTTTTGTGAGGGTCGCTTAGTCTGCAGAAAACTCTGCGACGCCTATTTCCTCACCGTTGTTTGGCGCTTGTCCGGCCCTAAAGTGGGACTCGCCAATTATCCCTGACTGCAGTGTGTGTTTTTGGTGGGAGACCAAGTGTTGAGAAGCTACCGTCCCACTCTGCTCCCTGGTTGTAGAGAATGAGTTAGTGCAGCCTGCTCTTCTGTATAAGGGGAGGGATGAGTCGCCTCACGCCGCGAGGGAGGTGATGAGTCAATCAGCTCTACGCTTGGCGTGAATAAGTCTTGCTGCCTTTTCAAAACTCAGAAGTACCAACAGTTTGAAAATTGACACTGAGGAGAAGTTAATAATTGTGGTATGTGCTCAGACCTAATTGTGTATGACACCAAGTCTTTCATATACTGTAACAGAGCCTAAAGATAAAGCCTAAAGCAAATTTTGCACTGCTTCAACATTTCACACCTTGCCTCTTCGAACTGTGAGAACCTGCGTTCATAAAGGGGAGCAATATCCAGAGTGAAAAACCATACGCTTAAACCCATCACATGACTGGTGTGTACGTAGCCGTAGGAATTAACCAACAGAAAAGGCCATGCAGAAACTCAAACTGTGTTACAGAAGATAGCTACATATAAAGTGTGAACAATTAAGGCAAGCTTTTTAAATATAATTTATAAATAGCATATGATCCAGGGATCAATCAATACAGATAGACTATTTTGACACCCATTGTACTGGCCTTTTTTTTTTACTCTGAAGGCTGATATTGGTTCTTTCGGCTCTGAGGTAGCCACGCCTCTGTCTTCAGCATTGTCCCACTGCACTCTGATTGGTCAATCTTACACAGGCAGAGCCTATCAGAAATTGAAGCTTTTTCCGATGAGGAGGTTGGGGCAGGTTAGACCACAGCAGAGAAAAACGTTTTCGCTGTGGGGAGGTTGTACTCGTACACAGACGTGTCAAAGGTACGTTAACACCAAAAACTGCCCTGAAATTGTTTTAAACATCCCTGTCATCACTGTGTGATTACAACTTTAAAAACCAAACTAAATTCTGTCGAGTTTTATAGCAGGAAAGCACGTAGAGACAATGACAACTTCAGTGTTACATATGTTTAGCTTGTTCTGTGTTACTTGAGAGAATCCAAGTGACAAAAACGACATTGTTAGATGAAGTGTAACCGCGGTGCAGCAGGCTGTTTTGCTAGCCCAATAACCCATGCTCTGCAGCTGCTTGTGGCCATTTGCATGCGTGGCCCGATTCCCTTACTCCGAATGTTTGATTTAAAAGAAGAAAAAATAATCCTACCTTCCAGAACTGCTCTCTCTTCCTTTTTTTAACTCTTATAAACACTGATTCTACAAACTTTTGACTTTTTGAAATAAAACAAAAAAAAAAGAATATATTGAATTTTTTATGTCTACAGAACCAGAACATACCATGCTGGTAAGTTCCAGACTGGAAATCAGTGTGTTTTGTCACATTTTACTAAAGTTTTTTGTTTTAAAGCCAAGAAATAGTCAAAATACTGCTTTTTTCATGATTTTGTGATTCCTGGGAAAACATGCCAATAATGTTTTCTCCACAGTACCATTTTAATACCTGTGATCAAATCAAAACCCTAAGGAGCAATATGTTATTAGTTTATGTCAAACCTCTATTATGGCTGTTACATCATAGGAAACATCATGAAGAACATAAAATCTACCTGCTGTTCAGCGACAGGCACAAAGCAGACATTTTACAGAGATGAATTGAAAAAGAAAAAAAAAAAAAAAAAAAGAGTATGAGTTAATTTTAAAATATTGAAGAGTCCTCATAAGACATGTTTTCAAAAAATAAAAAGTTCAAGATTAACTAAAACATGTTGGAGTTTAACTGTATCACTTGTAACTTATTTAATAAAATATACCAATAAAGAAGAGTTTTCAAACTTTAATAAAAAAAAACACTAAATTCTTGCTAAAAGAAGTCAAATGTTTTGTTATCTAGAAGATAACTAATATGTTTTTTCCTTTCATATAACTGCATCAAGTCTAGCATTACAAAAATGAAGCCTTAATGTTAAGTAACCTGCAAAACAGTCTGGAAATGTTTCTGCATCAGTGCACAGTAAACAAGCTCTTTGTTACCAAGGAGACAGGCTCAGCACCCTTCCCGAGCCCCCCCTACCTGCTGTTCTCCCTGCGCTGCGCCAGCATTTTACCTCATCTGCATCATAGAATCCTTCATGCACCGAAAGCTGGCTGTTCTCCCCACACAAGGCTCTGTTGATACGGACAGGCAGGGACAGGGGTGTCATGCCTCCTCCCACAGCAGCAGGAAGAGTGAAACGCGGCGGCAAAGACCATCTTCACTGGCAGGGAGAGGCTTTGTTTGCCAGCAGGATGTGTAGTGGCTCGCGCATGTGTTATCTTTGTGTTTGTGTGTGGTCTGCTGGGATTGGCACAACTGACCCCCCCCCCCGACACTGGATGCTGTAAGCAGGACTTTAGACAAACAGGAGGGAGGGGAAAGTGCAGAGGATAGAGTTATAATAGAGACTGGAATAAACCATTTACGGCGCAAAGATAGGGGAGCATTCCTTGAGCAACCATCTCTAACAGTTTTGTCGGATTCAGGGTCAGTGAGTGCGTGTTCACTGATGCTGCTCAGGACGTACAAATACAAAAAGTTATAAAAAAAAACAATGAGTCTGTAAGAAAAATCTGATAAGGCAGCATCCTTTCCCCTAAATATATGCCTAAATATTTATACAGTTATGGTAAAAAAATATTGGCACCCTCACAATTCTCTCAGAAAATTGCTCTAATTATAAATGCTTTGGTGTTCACATCCATCCATCTACAAACCTCCTTCATGACTTCTGCAGTCACCGGCTGCTGGAGCCTATCCCACTGTTGGATGAAGGCAGGGCACACCCTGAAAAGGCCAACAGTCTGTAGCAGGACCACACAATCCCACATTCACATCTAATGCTACGTACAAACCTGGCATGTGATGCGCGTTCGGGATTGAATTAGAGGAGGCTTGGTGTGAAATGTCAAAGTGGTGCAAATCTAGGGGTCAAGGGGATTAAAGTCAAGTAGTGTGAAAGTTCTGTCAGACTAATATTAAATATGTAGGGAACACAAAAAATTAGCAACATCATATTGTCCAGTTTCATCCAGAAGTTGGTGCTACAGATGTGAGTGTGGCTGTAACGAGGTCGGCTGCGAGCACTATCTTGATGGAGCGGCTCTCAACAAGTGGAGCAGCCCAGTGGATCCATTCTGTGGATGGTGAGCTTGTTTCACGGCCTAAATTTCATGTCAATAATGATTTATAATGACAATAACCAAAACATTTTCCTGTTTTCATGAGTTTTTGTTCTGATTTGTAATAAAATATGATCACCTTGAGACAGAATTAGGAAATCTCTACTAAATCTGTCCTTGTTTTCTCAGCATGTTTGAGTTTACAGTTAGATGACAGTAAAGACGTGTTCATAACATTTATAAATTACTTTAATGCTATTTCATCTTCCTTCAAAAATCAGAAACATGTCAAAAAAGTAAAATGTCTAAAGTACAGATTTTTTAATCAACCGGCCAACTTGGCCAGTGTCTCAAAAATTAAATTTGGGCCTCTGTGTGGAGATATTTTAGTTATTTAAAATCCAACAAAAACAGAGTTTGGTGCACTGCAAATTGTGCAGAAGGCATGTTCCTTCTAAAACTGGAAATCCCACCAACTTTTTCATCACCTGAAGCAGTGACACCAAACATGTTCAATCTCAGACTGAAATAAACCAGAATTCTCCAGAAAAACAACAAAGTTCAGACCTTCACAGCAGTAACAGTCTAAACTACCAGAAGAAATTCAGAGAATTTGCTTTTAGTTCCTAGATTATTCACAGGAACTTGAAAACATTAGAATGTATTAGTAGAATGAATGTCTTGTTTTTAAATGGAACTGATCAACAGTTTAGAGTTCTGTTTTATTCATGTTCTCTTTTGAAACTTTTCAGTTTAGTTTGTAACATTTATGCCTTTTTTTAGTTTTCTGGGATAAAACTGTTGCATCGTGGTCCTTCAGGCTCTTCATCTCTGGCTCTTCCCAGAGGGTCAGTATACTTCCCCCCCCCCTGCAATTTTCATTACATCCATTGTCTTCTGCCAATGCTTTATTTTATTTAGTTTATCATGCCTCTGTTTGGTGCAGTGCAATTCACATGTCCCTCTGATTCCAGGTGGATCGTCAGTGTTCATGTCTTTGTCTTTGGCCTTGACCTTGCCTTTGGCTCTTCCCGTTCCTGTCTTTGGATGTCATCAGGATGAAGCCCATCTGATAGACTATTCAAATATGTCGTTGTTTATTTAAATGTTTAGCTGTTATCTTAACTTGTAGCTGTTTATCTAGACGTGTTTATTAGACATAAACTTGTTATTCAACAATGTAGTTATAGAATTAAATAAGCTCACTTTTCTTTAATAGTTCTAGTATATCACCTGTCCGTCCGGGGTTGAGGATTTCTCATTCATGTGGGCAACCCTGAGGTTTCTTAGCTTTTCCCCAAAAAGAGACAGGGGTTTTTTTATGAGTTATTCTTCACAGAGAAAGAGGGTTTAAGGTATACATCAGTGGATTTTTCTAAACTGTCAAATTCAGTGAAATTATCATAATTGAGCCATAAATCTCTAGGTTTCTAAACTAAAAATTGCCTCAAATTTCATGTAGTCTAATTGTGATCCTGTGTCATTCTAACCTCCTGCAGTGATTTGGTTTCATCTACAGAAACTGAACTGTTCATGAACTGGGTGACAAAACCCAAACAAACCAGTTATGGTATTTCAAATGAATGGCCTGAAGCTGGCTCATTTTAATTTCAAAATGGTTCAAATTAACAACAGAGCTGCAAGTCAGAAAATACATATGGACACAAATTGTTGCTGTCCGAGCAGGAATAGATTCCTGAAATCTGGGTTCCTTCAACAGAAAAAGTCTGTTTTTTTGTTTTTTTTTTTTACATGTGCTGCGTAACACTGAAAAGTGTGCACTGCCGTGACGTGTAGGCTGAAGACCCAGGAGGGTTAGTTAGTACTAATCCTCAGATGGTTTAAGAGCCCTGCTGCACCTTGTCAACACACTGAACCTGGAAAAACACTGCTTATAACTACCATCGGGGGGGTTGAACACACAAACAACTTCATGTCATTTGCCAAAATTATTTCAGTTCATTTTTCTGCATAAATGTACACACAGCACCCAATATTGGAAAAAAACACAGAATTTTTGACATTTTTGCAGATTTGTTAAAAAAGAAAAAGTGAAAAATCACATGATCCTAAGTATTCAGACCCTTTGCTCAGTATTTAGCAGCAGCATCATTTTGATCTAATACAGTCATGAGTCTTTATGGGAAATATGCAACAAGTTTTTCACTCCTGGATTTGGGGATCCTCTGCCATTCCTCCTTCAGATCCTCTCCAGTTCTGTCAGGTTGGATGGTAAACGTTGGTGGACAGCCATTTTCAGGTCTCTCCAGAGATGCTCCATTGGGTTGGACAGGTGATGAGCTGTGTCTGCTTTTCTCCACACATACCGCTTAGAATTAAGGCCAAAAAGTTCTATCTTGGTCTCATCAGACCAGAGAATCTGATTTCTCACCATCTTGGAGTCCTTCAGGTGCTTTTTTTTTTTTAAGCAAACTCCATTCAGGCTTTCATGTTTCTTGTACTGAGGAGAGGCTTCAGTCGGTCCATTCTGCCATAAAGCCCCGACTGGTTGAGGGCTGCAGTGATGGTTGACTTTCTACAACTTTCTCTCGACTGCATCTCTGGAGCTCAGCCACAGGGATCTTTGGGCTCTTCTTTACCTCTCTCACCAAGGCTCTTCTCCCCTGATAGTTCAGTTTGGCCGGACAGCCAGCTCTAGGAAGGGTTCTGGTCGTCCTGAACATCTTCCATTTAAGGATTATGGAGGCCAATGTGCTCTTAGGAACCTTAAGTGCAGCAGATATTTTTTATAACCATGGCCAGATCTGTGCTTTGCTACAATTTTGTCTCTGAGCTCTTCAGGCAGTTCCTTTGACCTCGTGATTCTCATTTGCTCTGACATCACTATGAGCTGGAAGGTCTTATATAGACAGGTGAGTGCCTTTCCTAATCAGGTCCAGTCAGTAGAATCAAGCACAGCTGGACTCAAATGAAGGTGTAGAACCATCTCAAGGATGGTCAAAAGAAATGGACAGCACCTGAGTTAAATATATGAGTGTCACAGCAAAGGGTCTGAATACTTTCCATACCCACTGTACAACTGCCCATTTATAAACACAACACAGCCGCAGATATATAAAATCCTTCTAAAACTAAAATAAGATGAGGACTTTTATGCCAGTGTTAGAGACAGAGAAATGTTAGCCCAGAATGAAAGGTGAAAAGACTGTGTTTATAAGGCAGACCAGTGTGTGAGATGCTGCATACACACCAGAAATGTGATGCACATCCAAGAACACGCTAAACTGACTTTTTTTAACATGTTTCTGGCCCATGGTGTTCACACTGGACTGTTGCTACCCAATACTAGCACTCATACTCACAGTGGGAAGAGGCTTAGTGTGAAATGTCAAAGTGGTGTGAATCTCATAAATCTTGCTCCAGACTTTTTCTTTCACACCCCTATTCTAAGATATAAAAGACTACATGTCATAGGATTCTGGCCGGGTACAAACTGCAATTTTTAATTTCACCTCTATGATCAATTTTCAAATAGTTGACACTTCAGTGTTTTTAAAAGGGGGCTACCCACTCATCACTACCTAATCCAGTTCCCTGATTGGTCCAAGTTCAACTGGTTTCTTTCAACTTGCATTCAATTGATGCTCCTTTTGTACATAGAGGCCAAAAACTGACTAACAAACTTGTGTAATGATGGGTCAACGAAACAATTTTGAATGTGGTAGCCCAAAACGGACATATGCCCATGTTAACAGACTTTTCATTAGAAGTGGCTGCTTGAACGGGCATTGCCAAGGCCGGTGTCAACGTAGACCGTGGTGCTATATTGGTTATAGTCTGTCTGTAGCATTCATCTTGGTGTTTTGTACTGAAACATGATGTATTGTACATTCTTCCTTGGTCCAATTTGAACCTGCTATGTCTGAGATATGCAACCCAATTAGTAGTTTTCAAATATATCATGTATTTGTAAATCCAATTCTGAAAGAGTCTGCGCCTCATTAGCCCCAAACCTCAGCACATGTCACTGCACCACAGCACCACCTCAGATCATGACCACTGAACCAGTAAACCAGATCGCAGTAGTCTGACTTTTGAACAACTGTGAGACACTTCACGCTCACACCAGGACTTCAAGGTTTATCTCTAATAAGCTCATGTCCTCATGACACTGTCATGTAAACACACATCTGGTCAGGTTCCACAGATGAAGTGTTTCTTCAGGGTAAAACATGAGGTCATGTTTTGATTTTATTTGGGATATTTCAATTTGTAAATATCTTCAAAATAAGACATGCAGAGACAACTCTCAGTCCTCTGGTGATGTTTGACTTTCATCTGCTGATACAGCTAATGAATAAACTGTTGAATTCAGTCTGTGAATTTCTATAGAGCAGCTGAGGTCAGCAGCACAGACGGCAGATGCAGCTCTTGCATCCTCAGCCTCTTCTGCTCTTCTTAGATTTGACTCAAATGATCATCAGACACCAAGAGAAAGGGGTTCTTTATCAGAACAACTTTACACTTACAGTATTCTGCTGGCAAATTTACATTCAATGTTAAAGTTCTCAGTTGCATCTGAACATTCATACACACGTTCACACCTACTGTCACGGATGAAAGCCTGCAGACCCTTGGGTCGTGACCGGCATAAACGCTATAAATGTAAAATAATGTCACTGTTTGCTTCCACTCCTCCTGTAGTGTCTGCTGCAGTTTCCTTATAACAAAGATCATTAAGTTTTGATGAAACACTTTTCAAAGCAGCTCAATTTCAGAGCGTGAAGATTCAAGCTGTAGCAGGTTATCTGGATCTGCGCTTCACTGAGCATTTTTGCTCAGTTTTAATGGGAAAACAGGTAAAAATATATTTTTTTCCCTCTAGAGCCTGACTATGGAACTTAAACTGAATCAGCAGCTTCCCTATGATCCAAATCAATCAGGAGCTTCTACTGGAACCAGGAAATAGCCTTCTCCTCCAAGCCTCCAGTCCAAACCTTTCAAGTCCCACACCAATCATCTCTTGATTTATTGTCAAATACTTCTCAGCGGTCTTTTAATAATCATTATGCCGTTTTACACAAAAACCTGTGTCGTTTTATAGGACATATCTTCTGCAGAGCAGAAAGAGTTCATTTCTCTGAGTTGTGGGCGGGACCGTTCGCGCAAAGCAACCCCTCCGCATTGCTGAGAGCTCTCTGTTTACATGTTCTCCTGCTAGCTTACAGCCCTTCACAACCCAACCTAACATTATTGGTGCAACAAAAATGGCGAGCCTTATTGAAGCTACTGCAACCTGCTACAGCCCATAGGTGTTGATTCATGTGATGTCTCTTCCACAGTTGAGTGTGAACACCTGGGAGTGGAGCAGGGAGTCTGTGTCCCGCTCAGCAGATTTTCTACGTTACAAATACAATTTTTTTGTCTGTTCCTTATTCATCATGATTTCAATAAATGCTGAATTGAAGAAATGCTCAAAAAGCAATTTTTAGCTGAATTTTCCTTGTAAAAAAAAAAAGAGCTAAAAGAACATGTTAAAAACACTAAAACAATGATTTTCATCAGAATGGGTCTTTAAAGTCTCACTCCAAACATTTTGGATCAATTATCGAAGCATTCCCAGTGGTCTTTTAACTATGAATATGTTATTTTTTGGGGGCAAAACCAAAAAAATGTATTGTTTTCTAGGACATAGTTTGTACGGCCCGTAAGGAATTATTTAGAAACTCGCCTCTGAGTTGTGGGTGGGACCGTTGACACAGAATTAAGCCTCCACTGATATCCCATGATCGCTTTCTGTACCGTCTCTCCCGCTAGCTTACAGCTCCAAAACCCCACTGACATTAGCAGAGAAACAAAAATGGTGAGCAATATCGGCGCTATCAAGCCATACAGCTTTGAGCCAGACACCAGCTCAGACGGATGCAAAAGTGGATGCATCAGAAGGGAGCTGAGCAGGTAGACTTTGGCCCGCCCATTTCGGTTGTTTCATCACAAATGCGAGCTTTTTCAAACTTGTTTTCTCATCTGCACCTGTTTCACGATGATTTGAAAAATAAATACTCTGCAATTCAGTTTTAAGATTAAATTCCTTGTCTGTGCTCTCCATCTTCAATAAAATGTGACGAGAACATGTTATAAACACCAAAAACACCATTTTCACTGGCGTGGGTTTTTTAACGCAACTCAGCTTCATTTATTTTTCTCTGACCATTTTGGAACACAATGTAACCTTTTATTTTGGAAGATCAGACTCCAACACAAGTCCACACACAGATAGGAAGGAGGGTTTTATGTTTGAGTGGACAGGAAGCTGAGAAAGAGCTTATTCATATACATGTTTTGTGTTGGGAGTATGATTGGACTGCAGGTCGTCCCACAGATGATGAGTTTATCTGACCTGCTGGCGGAGCATGGACCACCAGCTGTCGTTCTGGAAAGGAGGTGCCTGTGGACATGGATGAAGAAGTGTCCTACCAGAAACGGGGTGGCAGGTTTGAGCATGTGTTCTTACTGACATTTTAGAATAAATCAAATCCCGGGTCGGGTTGGGCCTTTCATGGACGGCCGCTGTGTGTTTGTTCCAGCCAGGTGAGCAGGTGCGCGAGTCCCGCGGAGTGACCACATTCAGCGACTCTGCCCCGCGCCAGCCTCCTAATGACGACCGCAGGAGACGTCAGGTCGGAGCTGACGCCTCTTACTGGGGGTGGGTGGGTCCCGCAAGGTCCCGCGGCAGCGTTTCTGACCCAAATGCTGCCAGCTACCTCAGCTACCAGCTGATCGCACTAGCATCTGACCGACAACTGTCAGGCTACATGTCCACACAAGTGAACGGCCCAGAATAAACTAGTAACTGTTGAAAAGAACACCAGGACCGCATTCTTGACCACTGTCTCTCTGGACGCCCGAACCCTTACTTAAGCACCGATTTAACCGCCTGCACGGATACAAACTCACCCAGATGCACCCTCCTGTCCGGCTAACTGGAAGCTAGCAAGCAAAGCTAACTAGCCCCTTCCAGAGCAGCCTCCGCCGGATCTACTCACCGCAGAACGGCGTTCAGGCAGAGGGACCTCGCTGGGAATGTCGGTGATATCCTGCAATGAGTCGACTGTGCTGGCCCACTCCGTGTTTATCCATAAGTCTGAGACGACGCGTTAATCCAGAGGACTTCTCCGCGGCTTCACCTTCCTCCTGCCGGTAGCCATTTTTCCTTCAATGTCCAAATAAACGGAACAGCCAGTCAGTCAGGTCCCACAGCCGAGCTCCTTCCTCGCAGCGTCCTCCAAGGATGCGTTTGCGTTACAACACTGACACCTGCTGGCCGAACGTGAAAACAAAACCCTGGCGAGCCGTTCGAACATGTAAACACCCATTTCGATGAAAGTGCATTTCTGATTCTTTTTTCAAAATCGTTGAGTCCGGAGCAGACAAAATTTCAGCTGAAAAAGATTGTATTGATTACAAAGAAAATACTCTAGGCAGACCACTATGGAAGCAATTGTGACTCATAATTCAAAATAAAAGCCTATACCGGAAATGCTTTTTCATTTTCAAAATAAAGCTGCCTCTGTTGACTCAAAAATAAAATTACAACTCAATCGGCCAAATGGCTTTTTCTTTTTCTTCACCGCTCATTCTGTCCCTTAATTAAAATGATAAAGAAAAGGACATTTGACATTTCATTTTGTAAAACGTTCTCTAACAAATGTGTACCAAAATTCAACCAGAAATATCTAATTTGAAAATAAAATGGATTACAGAAATGCTTTTTCATTTTCACAATGTAACTGCATCAATTGACTCTTAAATAAAATTAAAAATCAATCTTCCAAAATGCTTTTTCATTTTCTACTTCATCACTGCTCATTCACCACGCACACGTGTCTCATGTATGACTTCCAGCTGGTGGTTCCGGGGGGGCGGGGGGGACGCGATGACGTCAGTCATGTCGCTTCTTTTGCATTATTGATGCTACCGGCAAACGACATGGCGATCTCAAATGGGTGTGCACAATTCTTGTTTGACTCTTGTTTGATTCTTGACTGAACACAACTGATCTGGGTGAGCAGCAATTACTGAAGCAAGATCAGCTGCAAAGCAAGCAGGACGGTAGCCCTCGAGGGTCAGGGTTGGAGACGCCTGTTTTCAATACTTTTGCTTTTGAGGCTCGATAGGACTCAGAGAGATAGAGACAATGGCAATGTCTGAATCCAAAATAAAAAAAAATCGAGTGCACTAGAAATGTCTCAGAATCCTCTGCAAAAAACAAGTATGCATCGATGGTCACTACATTGGAAAAGATAGACCACGATGCATTGTGTTTGAATGCCTTTCAAGATGACATATAAATGTAAGTACTTTAGTATCTGTAGTAGAATATAACATTACTACATATGAAATATGATATACGTCATATTAGGTAATTATTTTACCAATGATGTATATTCTCCCGCAGCTTATCATTTTCACTAACGCTACCGTTTTGCTAACGCTAACGCTTTTGTTTTGCATTGAAGGCGGGAATGTTCCACGCAATAGGTAGTACATAAAAAAGGAGTGGTTTCTACGTTGTCAAATGCTGATTAGACATTTTTTGAATGTGTTTACACATGTAGGGACAGATGAGGACATCCAAAATTTAATCCGCCTGAGGGTGGAAAAAGAGAGCCTTTTCTCAGGCAACCTGTTCGCCTCAGCTGCCGGATGGGAGTACGTTCACAGCCAAAATGTTCATACATTTATCATTAAAGTGTTATTGTCATCGTGGTAAAGGTTTTTGTTTTTACTTTCTATTTATTCTATTTTTATTTTCCTTGTAGTTTTAATCAGTTCTTTGTTCACTAGTGTCTTTTTTATTTTTGAAGGAACTTATAAGGTCTCCCACCGGCAGTGGCACAGACGTAGGGGAACCATCTGCAGCTTCGTGGAAGTGGTTCTCCCTGATGAATGAGGCAGCAGGGCATCTGTGAGGCCTCCATACCTCATTGCCTCATCCGTTGTGGAGAGCCCTTCCACATCTGCTGCGCCATCCCCTGCCTCAGTGCCACAAGACCTGGAGCAGACAGGGGAAGAGGAGGAGACAAGAGAGTAATAAAATACACCTTTCGTCAAACTCATTTTGACAGGTGACCTTTGACCCCAAAGCCATAAATCATAATATTTGACTGACAGATTAAGCATAATAAATATAAATTTGATATGAAATATATTCATAAATGATATGTAAATATAACAATAAATCATAATTTTGATAGATGAATGAAGTATAATTTAATTCATGCAAATGTGATATTAAAATGATAAATGACGTTGTAGGTATAAAGTAAAATAAAAGAATGCAATGTTTATAAAAATGTTTATTCCCCCCCCCCCCCTCCACACCCCCCCCCCACTCACATCCCTCCACCCCCTCCCCTCCAACACCCCCCCCCTCCCTCCACCCCCCCCCCCCCCCCAACGCCGCCCCCCCCCCAACATCCCCCCCTCACCCACCCCCCACCCCCGCACCCCCTCCTGCTTTTCAAGTGGAGGAAAACTGTTTTGGAAGAAAGAAATAAAATAAATAATTTAAACCCCCAAAAAGATGTTTAGCTAGTCTTTCACAGACTTTCATAAGTGCCCTGATGAGAAAAGCGTTAGTTTAGGAAAACTGTTTTGGAAGAAAGAAATAAAATAAATAATTTAAACCCCCAAAAAGATGTTTAGCTAGTCTTTCACAGACTTTCATAAGTGCCCTGACAAGAAAAGCGTACGAGCGCGCGGCCCATTCACCTTACGGCGAGAAAAAATGTTAAAGTAGCGCCGAGGGATTTTGTATTTCAGCCCGTCATACCTCAAGCCTAGCGCGCTAGCCACCAACATCCCCCTCCTCATCAGCCCACCCCCGCGCATTCCGGATGACACACACACACACACACACACACACACACACACACACACACACACGCTGCACAGACCCGGGAAAGAAAAACAAAGTTCCACCTAAGTGCAGTCATAAAATCTGTTCCGACGTGCAGGAAAACATAAGAGGCCATCAAGACGCGCTAAAACCCATCGCTTTTGTAGTTTAAGACAGACAGAGTTTACCTTAGATGCAATAGCGTTGATAACCCCAATAAAGTGTCGGACGTTCAGGAAAAGACAAAACATAAAAGACAATCGTGATGCTTAATAACCCACGCTTCTGCGGAATAAGACGGACAGACACCCTCATCCTAGGTGCAATGAAAATGATAAAACCTGATAAAATCTTTCGAACGCCGGAAAAGACTAAACATGAGAGGCAATCGAGCCGCTTTAACAAACCCGCGGTCAAATCGATCAGCATTCGGACGCACGCGCTCAGACGTCGCCGATTTCCAAAGATGTCAGCGGGCCCCGGAACAAAGAAATTGGGTGAGAAACTAACTTTTAACTCTAACTCTTTTATTAATAAAAAGAATTAACAAAAGCTTCACATTCTCTGTTTTTTAATTTATTCTTGTAGAATCACAAACACGCGTTGATGTTCATACAAGATTTTCGCAGGAATTCATAAGCGGTAAGCCGAGACGTTCTTGTTATATTCTTGAAAACAACGTGATTTACGTTTTTAACGCTGTTTTTTTTCAAAATTACAGATTTTTTCGGTCCGATTCAGCCTGAATTGGGTGAGTTCCCCCCCCCCCCCCCCCCCCCTTTAATCCACGTAATCTATAGAAAACTTTTTAAATTGATTTTACATTTTTTAATATACCATTCGTACGCTCTTCTCACACATACAGAATTGCTGGAAAGTGAAGCTCGAACGGAAAACAATCAGGTTGTGATTGAGGGTTCTACGGAAGCCTCACGTTCGGCGGCGGAACTTCAAACAGCAGGATTGGTGCAACCCGAGCCCGTTCCGACAGGACCGTGCGTCGAAGCATCTTCCCAGACTGCCCAGCATACATTTTCACACAGTCCGGCCGGCCGTCAGTGGGTTTTCAGCCCGTCAAATTCACCACCGAACCGAATCAACCCGCAAACGGTCAGGCCCACCGAACCGACGCGGACGAGCGTCTTTCAACGTCGAGGAACGGGTCGCGGCGTGCATTACCGGCGCGTGCCAAGAAGTCGCCCAAGACCCATCACAGCCCCGAGAGAAAGACGGGAACGAGGCTCCGGAGTCAGAGGTTAGCTTCCAGCTAACACGCGGTTACGAGGCGCCGCTGTTTTGAATTTGACACTCGTTTTTCTCCCTGTTAGATTTTCAGGACCCGAGGGACGTTGAGCCAGAAGGAAGACGTTTCTACCTCATCTGTCGACTGATCCAGCTCACCGAGTCCTTTCTGGAAAAAGTGTGACTGTTTTGAATTTGTGGTGATTTCATAAATGTGGTTGCAAAAAACACACAGACCAGTTTTTTATTCCTTTAAAACGTTCAGGGTGTGACTTTTGAAAAATGTGTGATTCAACGAGCGAGCAAAGCTTGAGGGTTCTGAATGAATTAATAAGTTCTGATCTGAATGAAGATGAGCATTCATCGGCTCCTGCTTATGTTTTAGAAGATGTGATGTTTGAGTCAGACCAAGATTCTCTCGATGGGTTGAATTTCCCCCCGATTTAGACGCTATTTCAGAACGGCGTGAGCAGCGGCCTTTACAGACGCCTTCCCCTGTGAATTTTGAAATTTGTCCCGAAATGTCTCCCCCTGCTCAGACGGTTCCGACAGAAAATGAGGAACCGGAATTTGCTCTGACGCCTATAGAAAATGCATTACGCCGGCTGCAGGAACCTGAATTTGCTCTGACGCCTATAGAAAATGCATTACGCCGGCTGCAGGAAGAGGATGCAAATTCTCCAGATTCCTCCGCGCATTCAATCCCGTCAGATCTTTTGGAAATGTTGCAAAATTGTTGTGAAGGTGAAGAACCCCCACACAACGGATCCTGGACGCCGCTGCGCTCACCGCAAACGTCAGCGGACCGTGGTGAAACCCAACCCGCTCGGACAGAAAGTGTTTTCAGCCCCTTAAGAAGGGCTCTGGACCGGCTGCAGCAGCCTGTTTCACAGGCCGCAGAACTACAAGACGGTCGAGGAATGCCGACAGAGCCTCCAGCTGACGCGGCTGGGGAGGGGGAGGAGGAGGAGAGCGACGACGTCACCACCCCGACGTCGGCTGCGTCAACGTCACACGCTCCAGAGGATCCCGCCACGCCCCCTGCGAGGTCTCACGCTGCGGAGAGCGCCTCATCAGCGCGGGACACACCCTCAGGTCAGGTGCGGCGCGTGCCACGCGGTCGCTTTAACAACGTTGAAATAAGAAGGGTTTTTAACGTGCCCTCTCTCGACGGCACGCCCGACTTAGCCCAGTTTTACACGGACGTGGTCGGCGTTCTAGCCGAGTTAGCAGAGACGGTCGGCGCTGACGCTGAACGGGGTGACGTAGTGCAGTTGGAACTCGTAGGCCGAGATGTTCGTTCTCACACCAGCGTAAGAATAGATGAAACTGTAGACACGCGAGCCATACAGCAGGCCTTTGAGGAGCTGCTGGAGAGAGCCATTCAGTCTAACGCCAGCATAGCCTCAGACGCAGAATTGGAATTGATTGTACAAATTGTTCACAATCCGAGAGGGGGGCTAAACGTAAAATTGAAGAATCTTTGGACGTTGAGATATTGGCTAAGAAGAAAAGGCATCTTTATGACCCGGGCTTTAGAAACGATAAATTGTGTTTTGCCATCGGCCTGGCTCACCTGCTGCATCCTGAATGCACGGATGCGCAGGTCGAGGTCAAAGCTCGTGAGTTGCAACGTTTAGCCGGTTTGAATGAGCAGACGCCCGTCACTTTTAGCGACGTGCACAAATTTGAGAGCTTTTTAAAACGCAAAATCGTGATCTTCTACAAAAACCCAGGGCAGAAGCCAATTTCTCACTTTGAGACGGCGTTTCCGGACAGATCAGCTCCGTTGTTTTTATTTCTGATTAAAAATCATTACTACGGTGTAAAAAATCTGAAAGGTTTAATGGGTTGGTCCTACGTCTGCAACTTTTGCTATAAACCTTACACGAATCCGCACTTTCACCGCTGCGTGGGTCATTGCTCAACCTGTAATGACCCTCTGTGTTTGAACACGGATTTATTTCGGGTAGAGTGTTCAGACTGTCATAAAACCTGTCGCTCGCAGAGCTGCTTTGAGAGGCATAAACAGCCCAGAGCAGGCCCAAATTCTCCCAGCATCTGCGACTCCTACAAGAGGTGCAAAAAGTGTAAAAAAACACATTACATCCCCTTGAGCGGGGCTGCCGGGAGTCACGAATGCGCCCCTTTAAAATGCAAAATATGCAAAGAGAAAATAGAGGGGAGTTTTAAAGAGCACTTGTGTTACATCCAGCCTTTGCCCCCTGCGCAGAAACATAACGAGAAGCTCATCTTTTACGATTTTGAGACGTTTCCTAACAAAAACAACGAGCACGTCCCCTTTCTTGTCTGCACCAAAGCTTTGCAAGGTGAGCCCTGGTGGTTTTACGGCGTTGACTGTGCCAAAGAATTTGTTCTCCATTTCAGAAAAGCCAAATTCCGGGGCTCTGTGTTGATAGCGCACAATTCGAAAGGATTCGACAGCTATCTGCTCCTCAAAGCTATGACGGAGCTGGGTTTAACACCCAAAATCCTCATGACCGGAGGTAAAATTTTATGTCTGAAAGATGAGGATTGTGATTTGACGTTCATCGATTCTCTGTCATTTCTGACCATGAAATTATCCGACATGCCAAACGCGCTGGGTTTTCAAAACAGATGCAAGGGTTATTTCCCTCACGGTTTTAGCTCGGAGGAGCGGTTAAACTATGTCGGACCCCACCCACCCGCATCAGACTACGGATATGACAACATGACAGACGGTCAGCGAGACGATTTTCTCAAATGGTACAACGAGGCGAGCAAAAAAGTCTTCCATTTTAAGAATGAGGCTTTGCTTTACTGCAGAAATGATGTGGAAATTCTGGCTGAGGCCTGCGTGAGGTTCAGAAGCCAATTCCTGAAAGATTGTAACGTTGACCCCTTCAGTTGCGTCACCATAGCATCCGCTTGCATGAAAGTTTTCAGAACCAATTTTTTGAAACCTAAATCTCTGGCTATACCACCCGCAGACGACTACAGAGGCGTGAGCAAAAGCTTCTCACACGCTTCTATTCAGTGGCTAGAGTTCGAAGCGAGCAGACGGAAGGTCTTCATTCAGCACGCGCTAAACCGGGGGGAGCGTCAAATTGGGCCTTATTTTGCAGACGGCTATCTGGAGCGCGGTGGAGAAAAATTTGCCTTTGAATTTTTAGGTTGTTTTTTTCACGGTTGCCCCACATGTTTCAGGCCTCAAGATAAATGCCCGCTAAGAGACGTGACGTTTGAGCAGCTGCACGCCGACGCTCAGGAGAAACTCCAGAAGCTGCGCAGCGTTTATGGCGTTAGCACCGTGGTCATATGGGAGCACGAATGGGACGAAATGAAAAACAATAACGCGGAGGTGAAACATTTTCTGGAAGCGTTTGAAGTGCCAGACCCTCTGAAACCACGCGACTCTTTGTACGGTGGCAGAACGTGCCCCATCAAGCTGCGTTACACAGCCGCTGAAAACGAAGCCGTTCATTACGTGGACGTGACTTCTCTGTACCCTTACGAGAACGCCACCTCGGCTTACCCTCTGGGTCACCCCACCATCATTTACGAAAATTTTGACGCTCCTCAAAATTACTTTGGCTTAATTAAAGCCAAGGTCTTTCCCCCGAGAGGGCTCCTGCATCCTGTTCTGCCGTACAGAACTTTGGGGAAAAAGCTCATTTTCACCCTTTGCAGGACGTGCGCTGAAATGAACAATCAGGGGGGCGAGTGTTGTCACGACGACGAGGCCAGAGCATTGACGGGGGTGTGGGTAACCGTCGAGCTCAACAAAGCTCTGGAGAAGGGGTACGTGCTTTGTAGAATTTTTGAAGTGTGGCATTTTCAAAATAAAAGCGATTCAGTCTTTACAGCGTACATGAACACCTTTCTCAAAGGTAAGCAGGAAGCGTCAGGATATCCTCCGAACGCCGCAGACCGGGAGAGTCGTGAAAAATACATTCGCGACTACGAACTGAAGCAGGGTATTAAGCTGGATGCTGAAAATATCCGCTTTAACCCCGCTCGCCGACAGGTTTCAAAATTATGTCTGAACAGTTTGTGGGGCAAATTCGGACAAAGAATAAATCTTCTGCAGACCGCCTTGGTGAACGACCCCGAGGAATTTTTTCGTTTGATGTTTTCAGGGATGTGCGAGGTGGAATATTTTGCGTTTCTGAACGACGCCACAGCCCTCGTTCAGTGGAAATGCAACAAAAAATGCCTCACCCCGCCGGGAAATTCAAACAACGTGTACGTGGCTTCTTTCACAACGGCGTACGCCCGTCTAAAGCTGTACGGTTATCTCGAACGTCTGCAAGATAGGGTTTTGTACATGGATACGGACAGTCTGATTTATTCAGCGAGAGAGGGTCAGCCCCTCCTTGAACTCGGCCCCTACTTAGGTGATCTGACGGACGAGTTGAACGGTGACGTCATTCAGGAATTTGCGGCCGCCGGCCCAAAGAGTTACGCTTATCAGACGAGGTATCGTAAAAAAACGGTCCTCCGTGTCAAGGGCATCACTCAGACGCGAGAATGCAGCGAACACGTTCATTTTGACAGCGTCAAGGGGCTGGTGGAAGGTTTCTTGCAGGGTTCAAGAGGTCAGACGCTGCAGACGCCCCAGCGAATCATCAGAAGAGATAAAAAGGGGTTTCTTCTGAAAAACTCTGTATTTTCCAAGAGGTTTCAGGTGGTGTTTGATAAAAGACGTCTCTTTGAAGACGGGACCACTTTACCTTTTGGTTATTGACCGCAACTAGAAAAAAGTCACACCCTTGAAATGGAGGTCAATTATGATTGCAGAATTAAGGGTCCATTTTCATGTCTGATTGTAGGACCCAGCGGATGTGGAAAGACGTATTTTGTAAAGAGTGTTTTGGAAACGTGTGAATATGTTTTGGATTTTGTACCGGAGAATCTTGTGTGGATTTATAATCAACATCAACCTCTGTATTCTGATCTGATGAAAATGAATAAAAACATTAAATTTGTCGAAGGTTACCCGATTCTTTCGAAGACCCCGAGCTGTTCCCGCCTCATCAAAATCACCTGGTCGTTTTGGACGACGTGATGTTTCAAGCGGCCGATCACCAAGACGTAGTGAAAATATTTACGCAGTACAGACATCACAGAAACATGAGCGTTTTTATGCTGACTCAGAACATATTTCACAAGGGAAAATACAGCCGAACCATCGGGTTAAACAGTAATTATATGGTTTTGTTCAAAAACCCCAGAGATAAATTACAAATTAATATTTTGGCGCATCAGGCTTTTCCGACGCAGAAGGCCTTCTTTTTAGAAGCCTTTGAAAACGCTACTCTGGAGCCTCACGGTTATTTAATGGTCGATCTCACACCCACATGCCCAGAACATTTGAGACTGCGGACGGGGATCCTCCCTCATCAAAGACCCGCCGTTTATTTGCCCAAAAAGTCCTAAAAGACCGAGGCCTCTCATGTCAGCGCGGATAAAAAGAAACGTGCCTTTACTCCAGGCTCTGTATCATGCTGCGCCGAAGAAGCGTAAAGACATTCTCAAACACTGCTCTAAGGATTTCATCCAAGCTCTGTGCGAGATTGCTCTTAATCTGCTGAAGGGGAATATACCCTTATCTTCGGAACAATTTAAAAAGCTCAAAAAGAGGAGGAAATGTATCCGCTCGTTGGCCGATAAAAAGAAGAGTTTAAAAAACAAACACGACCTCTTAATAAAACAGAGCGGAGGGTCTTTCCTGCCCCTTCTGCTCGGAGTGATCCCTTCCGCCATTGAGTTACTTTTAGGGCTGGGAAAGTCCTTTCGAAAGTAATCTTTAGGTAAACGGTGGAAAAATGAGAAACGCGCAGAAAATGTACTTGGTTTCTCCTCAGCAGCTCCGCAGCGGTACTCATTTCGAACCCTCCATCAGATTAGAGGCCGCGGATGATTTAGACGGAAACATGAGAACCGTGCTAAACGATCGTAGCCTGACCTCTTATGAGAAAATTAAAAAGTACGCGGAATTACTGCGACGCTATCTGTCTCTGGTGAAACAAGAGGAAAAGGAGAGGCCCGTGCATGTATGGTCACACGTGGGTCTGCAGCCGCAGGAGCAGCGTGAGCAGCTGCAGCCGCAGGAGCAGGATCTGCAGCAGGAGCGGGAAAGGAGGGGTGATGCGGGGCGTGACGCTCCCTCGGCTTCATCCTTTGATGATAAACGGCAAAAGGACGGTTCGGAGGTTGAACAAATTTTAATTAGTCTACCCCCGCGCGATCGGAAGAACGCAAAGTACATTTTGAGTAAAATATCACCGGACGGTGATGGTTGGAATTCAAAAGGCGAATTTGTTTACGGAGGTAAACCCGTGAACGGATCGCATATGATAGATTTATTGAAATACTTATCCCGACCTTACAAAAAATCGTCATCAACCCCGCCTACGGGTTGGCGTGAATTTTTAAGCACGCTCTCTGAACTGAACATCCCGGCTTCTATGGTGACCAACCCTCACGTTCGAGCTCATTACAACCGAGTGAAAACAGGGGGAGATGATTTCTTCCCGTCCCAAGCCGAGCTCTTCTCATCGGATCGGGGTACGGAACAACTGAGGCCAAAAGCCAAGCGTCTTAAAAAAAAAATCATTATGTCTCCACGCTGGCTCCATATGTGATTGAAAAAATGCTCAGAGTCTGTCTTTTTTGCGTCAATAAAATGTTTATTCAACCATTTTACGCGTACAGTCTCTTCTTTAACACACAGTCCGTCTTAATGACGGATAAAAACTTTTAATATTCCAGTCTACAACACCCCTGTTTAAGAGCGGCACAGATTCTATTTCTACGACAATGTTTATATTTTTTCACATAGTCAAACACCATAAAATCATGTTTTATCACATCATCGCCTACGTATTGATTTAAGACTTGATTAAAACTCAACCCGCACCCGCGCTGATGAAGATAAAAAACGCAGTGATGCCCGCAAACGGCCGATAGGACGTGTTGAAGCTGACGCCTATGGTACAAAATTTTGTTTGAGCGCTTCTCCAAAAACTCGAGAATGGGTTTAGGGTAAAACTCCGGCGAGCATCCGTAAGAATCAAAAAACGTGGCGACCCCTCCCTTCTCCAAGGTCAAACCCAACCAATGCTGACCGGGCCGATTAGCGGGGTCAGTATTGACGACAAAAAAAGCAGGGAGGTCAAAAGAGCGAGTCAAAAGCGCCAGCTGATCGCAGGCCCACACTCCGCAGAAAACGTCATCGCCCAGCAGATGGTGCAAAATGTTTTCCAGCTGATGAGAATCCATTTTTTGTTTTTAATAATAGTCCACGAGAACCTGTCTTTTGGAGTTGATTTCCAGCACAGAATCGAAACAGGCGTACACTATAAGGGTGGATGTGTGTGGGAGCGGTTCCCGGAAGCGCATTTCTAGCCTCAGAGAACCGGAGGAGACGGTCGACAGGGCGTCGCAGTCCTCCGCCGGGGTCAGATTAAACGCAAAAAGGGTATAACCGGCGGCAAAGGCTCGACGGTCAATACACAGCGGTAAATCCTTCAGGTGTCTTCCTGTGGCGCTAAAGAGGTTGTAAAACTCTCTGACGGACTGACCGGCGTTAAATTGAGGCTGGAAAGCTTTAGCGGGGATCTGACGACCGTCCTGAGAGAGCGCTAAATATTCCACATTGTTGTGTGTAAAGTTGAAGGGGTTTAAATCTCGCTCACCGGTGAAGGCAGAGTGGTGAACCATCCCTAACACGACGGTTTTAGGTAATGTACCCAGAAAGAGATTTTCTTGGTTGCAGATTCTTGAGTTTTCAGGAATGGAGTATGTTTTTACGCTGACGCGTGTGAGAGGGTAAAGAGCGTTGCCTTTTAATAACGCGGCCTCGTGTCCTAAGCGTACCGCCGGGGATACGGCTACTTTCTTCACAAACAGAGAGGCTCCTAACACACACAGTTTAAACGTGGAGTTTGCTGCCCCCATGAGGCAGAAAGCGTCTGAAGCCCTGGTCAGCTTTATTCTTAGATCTACAGAGTTTAACAAAAGTCTCTCGCAAAAAAACAGGTCAGCGTGTAAAGGGCCCATCAGTTGAACTTCTCTAGAATTATTGGTGAACTCTGCCCTGGTATTTAGCCCCTTGTTAGGCCCGTTAACCGTGACGATGGAGTTCATGCCCCCGGGGTGTCTTTGTAAAACAGACCGGCGCTAAACTGACTCTTGAGGGTGTCTTCTGAATAGTTTAGCAGCGTTTCGATCATGGCTCTGTAGGGATGAGTAGCGCTGGATTGTGAAATCAAACGATCTCCTAAAATCACATCGCACTGACTGAAGATTGTGTTTAAAGGGTAATTAATGAGCGCGACCTGCGCGTCGTTCTGTAAATCTGAGCCGTCCGCATTACACACTTTTAACCTCAGATAAAGCAGCGTGTCGTTCAGATCCAGATAGCGGTCGCCGTCTCCAGGAATGAAAAATTCCAGGGGACCCGTTTCAGTGATGGCGGTCACCGGAGCTACTTCGGAGTAGGTTTTATCCTCCAGGGACAGCTGCGTCATGGGTGCTGAGAAAAGATCCAATTCACCCAGCGTACACTCGGTGGACTTTTGGTGCAACAGAGCCATCTCAATCGCTCTAAAAGATGTCGGCGGAGCGGCTGTGCTTCTTCCTCCTCTTAATATTGGCTACTGATTTCTTCTTTTTGCGACCCCCTCTTTTATGGCCTAGGGCTGAGACAGAGCGTTCCCCCGGCGGTCGGTTTTTGGGTCTACGTGACAGCACCATGAGCCCTCCTGACCCCTCCTGTCTATCCGAATTGATTTTTGACACGGTTTTCTTAAACAGGCCCGCGGCTAGATCCCCCGCCGCAGCTTTAAGGTGCGGTTTAAAGACTGAAACGCCGTAATTCAGAAGAGGTTTAGCAAAACGGAAAAGTCTGCTAAAAATCGATCCTAGCCCTCTACCGTACATCACCTGCGCCCCGTGAAAACCCGATATTCCCCCTCCTCCTCCGCCCACTTGACTGTCATAATAATGCACAAAGCGGCGGGGGTCTCCGATTAGAGTCATGATTGTTTTTTTTCCCTTAGCCTCTGTCACCCCCTGCAGACACGTCTGTAGGCTCGCCGCTACTGAGTGAGGTTATCCAAAACGTCTCGTTTTATGCTCTGGGTCTGAAGTGAAGCGTCAACACGCACTTTCCGTATGTAAAATCCACCGTTTGGTTCTGATCATTTTTTATTTCAACCTTAACGTTTTCAATGTGTCTTTTAGCCAGAGGTAAATAGTACGCGGGGTTAAAACGCTGCGTGATGATATCTCCGTATTCCCCCTGAACGTCAACGGTTCTTAACAGGGGTGCGTACACGTCTCCGACCATCTGGGGCGCTACAATATCGGTGTAGCAGAATAAATGATAAAATCCCCCTCTCACATCCGCCGGAAAAGGAGCTGTTTTTTGCTCAAATTGAAGCCACTCCCCCGGTTTCATCCCCATAATGCGCGCTAAAGACGAGTGAAAACGTAATTGAGTCTTTCCTGAGGTTTCAAAATCAAAACGCATCTGAATGTCGTTGTAACCCAAAAAGATATCGGATTTAATTTTTCTAAAAAACCCGTTCAGCTCCTTCCTGATCATACCGACGGTACGATAGCAACCCTCTCTGATCCGCTGCACGTGCACGGGTGATTCTGCGTCCTCAGACTTCATGCCGTAAACGGGGACGGCGTGTGACCCTTCATGCAGAAACTCTGTGATCTTCAGCGAAGGTTCAGGTTTCTGACGCCATTCGAAATAGGCGTCCTCGAGCGGTACGTTGTAAAAAGTGTGCGGATAAGTTATTTCCGTCAGAGCCACCTCCCATTCTTGATCAAAATCCAGGTGGCTGGGTAAGTCCACCCGGAAGCTCGAGCTCTTGTTTTCCTTAAAAACGTCTAAACTGGCGTTAGAAGGCAGTGTGATGTAAAAACCGTCTTTACCTAAAACCCTCATGGTGAGAAATAGAAACGGATGAGGGCGGCGCGGTTATTTAAAGTTTTTTTAATTCAGAGGCCTTGATCCAGCTGTTAAATTTCTCAGGCCAGTTTTTCCAACGAACCAGGATCATCTTTTCCCATTTAAGGTGCGCCTGCCTATAATTTTTTCAACGTGATACGTCCGGTCTCTGCTCAGCTTGACCTTCTGCATCTCGGCCTCGTAAAATGAGCCTTCTATGGGCTCGCGGTCCAAATCTTGAAGTTTATAAACGGGCGGTGTACGGTGTAGAACCCCGGCCACGGTAAACACCTCGTCTGTAAAACTCTGCTCGTACTTTTTGTCAAATTTTCCTCTCAGTTTTGAGATTCTTACAAAGTCCCCTTTTTTGAACTTCATTTTCTGTTTTTTATGACGTTCCGGAAAAGAACCGTAGAGATTTCTAAACACCTGAGGCACATTTTCGGACGTCACATCGTCCGGGGCCATTTTTATGGTTTTGTGAAAACTTTTATTGTAACCCTTCAACAAATCTTGCAGGACGTCGACGTAACGCCTGGTGTTGTTGGCTGTAAAGAATCTCCACATTCTAGTCTTTAACGTTCGATTAAATCTCTCGATCACCGACGCTTTTAAATCGCTGGCTGTTGCAAAATGCACAATTCCGTGCTTTTTCATCAACGTTTTAAAACTCTTGTTAAAAAATTCCTTGCCCGAGTCCGTTTGAATTTTTTCAGGAATCCGACTTTCTTTGAAAATGGATTCAAAAGCTTTTGTTACCTCGTTGGCCGTTTTTTTCTTCAAAACACGCGCGTAGGCCTTTTTTGAAAAAACATCTATGACCGTCAGTAAATAATTATTTCCGTCGTTGTCGCCCGCTAAAGCTTGCATGTCGCACAGATCCGCTTGAAATTGGTTTAAGGGTCTCGCGACAAACACTCTGTTCCTGGGGAAACGTATTCTGACCGGTTTATGCAGAGTGTAAGTGTCCTGCTCCGACAAAAAGTCTTTCACGTCCGTCGATGAGACGTTTTTCCCCGTTTCTTCCTGCAAGGCTCTGCGTAATCTCTCTGGACCTCCGAGACCTCCGGGATGGGCGGGGTCGTAATAGGCTTTTTGCAGGACTTGTTTTTCCACCATGATGTTGCTACAACCTCTCAGAAAAAATAGAGACTGAGGCCTTCGACTCTGATGAGAAGCTATTTATTACATGCAGGCATCGCTAACATACAGAGGTGATTACTATACAAAAAATGGTTACACTTTTTTTCCGATTAAAAATCAAAAAGCGGTAAACTTTATTCTAGTCAGGTCACACGCTTAAAAACAAAGAGGGTTACATTTTAAAAATCAAAAGCGGAGATAAAAGCAGAAAACTTCATTCTAGTCGGGTCACACAGTTTAAAAAACAAAACAGAACCGAACCTTGAGCTTGCTAGATAAAAGGTTCTACAATCGGGTATATAAAACCAGAGAGTCTCTCTGGGGAATTTCACCTTTCCATATTTTCACCGCATCCTCCATCTCTACACAATCAACATCGTTGTTGTCAATCATCCGATCGTACAAGGTCTCAAATATATTTCCTTCAGCAACCCGGGCTCCGTTTCTCAGTTCGAGGAGCAGGGCGTCAGTCGCTCCTTGGATTCTCATATCATCAGTCTTAAGATTTTGCCCAGACAGGAGGGTCTTGACGGCGGGCATATATCCGGGAGTTTGCAGCTTCTTCATCAGAGCTAAATAGTTGTTTGAAATAAAGCCGTCTTCCATCGGGAACAAGCAGGGATGATTTGTCTGGCTCGGATGGTCCACTTGGCAGCCGAAGCACTCTTCTTTACGTAGATCATTCAAGCAGCTCGTGAGGAAACGGAGTATGGCTGACTTCACGGTTTTGATGAAACGAGATGCGATCATCCCGTCAATTTCATCCGCTTCAGGATCGGCCTTCTCTCCATCCGTTTGGGGGGACCCGGCTGCCTCTACAGATTCATCTTCCTTTACAACCCCGCTAGGATGCTCGGACGGGTGGTGGTCCGCTTCTATAACGTCGTCAAAAGGTTCTACCCGTCGGTTGTGTGGAATGTGGTCCTGCAGCAGCGAGGGTGAATTCTCAGCGTCCTGAGAAGTTTCAACTTCTTCTTCTTTGTAGAAGTTCTGGGTAGGTTCCCACTCATCCGTCGCCGCATCTTGGTCCCACCCCGGCACCACGGCAGAGAGGTCCTGAGACGGTTCAAACCCCTCGAGACCCGGAGGTGTTCCGGAAGAAGACAACATGTCGGGGTCGATCGGTGAGGGCGGAGGTGTTGGCGGCGTCCAGACGGTTGTAAGGCGTCTCTGACCCCGAGGCATGTCCGTCTTTGTAGAATTTGTTGGTCGGCGGTGTGCTGGCGTGCGTTTCAATCTCCCGCCGTGTCGCTCGCTTTTTAAACACAAAGTGGGTAGGGCTCACTCTAAGGGGTGTGTCTATTCTAAGAGGTGGGGATTGGGGTTGGTCGTTGGATGGGGATGGGTTGGGTTAAAATTTCAGAGACCTCTTCACAATCAACGTTTCAACCCAGTCACGACAACGATGGTAGAGCTCCGTGATTTCAGGCTCCGCCTCCCGCATCTTTTCCACCCAAAAGTTGAACGGGATCTCCATGATGGGTCGGTACACCCCGCAGCTGGAGTTGAAGCTTTCCAAAACGAAAAAGGCCTCACCCTCGCCGTCCTCCTCGGACCACTGCTTGCTGATTTTAAAAAACCAGCTGTCGCTCGTAGAAGACTTTGTTTGCCAGATTGCGCTAAAAGTTGTTCCGGACTCTGGAATTTCTTTAGGCTCGACGGGGGCTGTCTCGACCCCCTCCTCCAAAGTCGCCTCATTCACTTCCGCCCTCTCCTCCTCGTCGTCGTCATCCATTTTTGTCTGCTTCGAAGCCGGAGGGCTGAACGCCTCATCTTCGCTTTCATCGTCGGAATCGTCTTGTTTCAACATCACGTGTTTGACCACTGACCAGTCGTTGGCTGTTAACGCGGCGGCTAACAGCAGGCAACCGGAGGGATTCTCACCGTCTCTTTGATACATCCATAGCTCACCCGTCTCGTAAATGAAGACGTAGCCAAAAAATCCAGTTCGTCCGGACTCTTGGAAAAACCATTCTCTCTGAAGATCTCCTTTGGGCGGGGCCTGAAAGCGGCAGAGATACTTTATCTGCTTCTTGGGAGCCGACGGAGTCGTCGTTTCTTCATGGACAATCTTGACGACGGAGATTGGGGTTTTGCAAATGACCGGTGACCCCTCTCGCGGTTCAAAAGAAGATGGTTTCACCTGAAACTTATCCATGGTAAGTCTTTTTTTAAAAAAAAAGGAAAAATTTGTCGTTCTTTGACTACAGCCCGGTCCTACTACTATCATGTCCGATCGTGTTATCCTTTTAAACACAATCTTAACTTCACTCCGCCCATAGGGTGGGTCTGTGGTGGGTTTAGGGGGTGTTTGGGGGGAGCCGTCAGTTTGACGAAAAGTCTGTCCAATGGCTGATGAGAAGGAGGCGGGATGTTGGTGGCTAGCGCGCTAGGGTTGAGGTATGACGGGCTGAAATACAAAATCCCTCGGCGCTACTTTAACATTTTTTCTCGCCGTAAGGTGAATGGGCCGCGCGCTCGTACGCTTTTCTTGTCAGGGCACTTATGAAAGTCTGTGAAAGACTAGCTAAACATCTTTTTGGGGGTTTAAATTATTTATTTTATTTCTTTCTTCCAAAACAGTTTTCCTAAACTAACGCTTTTCTCATCAGGGCACTTATGAAAGTCTGTGAAAGACTAGCTAAACATCTTTTTGGGGGTTTAAATTATTTATTTTATTTCTTTCTTCCAAAACAGTTTTCCTCCACTTGAAAAGCAGGAGGGGGGGGATGTTGGGGGGGGGGGGTGGAGGGAGGGGGGGGGTGTTGGAGGGGGAGGGGGTGGAGGGATGTGAGGGGGGGGGGTGTGGAGGAGGGGGGGGGGGGGATAAACATTTTTATAAACATTGCATTCTTTTATTTTACTTTATACCTACAACGTCATTTATCATTTTAATATCACATTTGCATGAATTAAATTATACTTCATTCATCTATCAAAATTATGATTTATTGTTATATTTACATATCATTTATGAATATATTTCATATCAAATTTATATTTATTATGCTTAATCTGTCAGTCAAATATTATGATTTATGGCTTTGGGGTCAAAGGTCACCTGTCAAAATGAGTTTGACGAAAGGTGTATTTTATTACTCTCTGAGACAGAAAAGGCTCCTTCTGCCAAGAGGCCACAGCGTGGTGGCTTAATCACACTGCTAGAGAAAGCAGAGAGGAGAGAGGAGGAAAGGGCCAGGAGAGAGAAGGAGCGAGAGGAGAGGCTCCTAAGTCTCCTTGAAAAAAATAGTTGAAAAAATGTGAAAATGTTCAAATAAATTCATTTAAAAAACTAATAATTTGCATATTTTATTGCAATCTGAACAATGTACAAACTATTTACATATAATGATGAAGGGTTACAATTTCATTTTTTCTTTAACATTTTATTTAACACATTAACAATAATCACGGTCCTGAAGAGCCATTTGCCTCACAGTTGGAGCAGACAGGAAAGCAGAGATTTGTCCTCGCAGACGTACGCCACTTTGTTCATCCTGCTCTTTCCTGGTGTCCTCCTGCAGTGGCTCTACATCTGTGGGCTCCAAGCAGTCCCCTTCACTCATGCACAGATTGTGTCTCCTGAACTTTAGCTTCATCCACGCCTCAAAAAAGGTAACCTCATTTTATTCTTTGGGTTAATGTGGAAGAGAAAGCCGTCAAACCCCGTAAGAGAGAGAGGAAACACCGGGAAGCAGCCGTTCAGACACAGTGGAGAGAAACTCTTAGTAGCTCGTTGGAGATTCTAAATGTTTTCATGAACCCAAACATGAAAGCATGATCACTGATGTTTTTGTAGAGCTTTTCAAAATAAATCAACCGGATCTCTTAACATCATCCATGTCATAGTAAATGAAATAAACACAGAGATCACTCTATATAGCTAACAGGCTAAAAACATTAGCTGCTAGCTCCATGTAGCTAACAGGCTAAAAACATTAGCTTCTGGCTCCGTGTAATTAACAGGCTAAAAAAATTAGCTGCTAGCTCCGTGTAGCTAACAGCCTAAAAATATTAGCTGCTAGCTCCATGTAGCTAACAGGCTAAAAACATTAGCTGCTAGCTCCATGTAGCTAACAGGTGTAAGCTATAATTCACCGATTATGCCTAAGTGCGTGTTCAAAAATCGAGGTCTGGAACGATTTTGAGGTTTTCCACCAAAAGATTTATTCCTGACAACAAAATATCTAATACATGAATTTAGGGTCTCCAGCTCTCCCTAGGAACGCATCTAGTGGATGCTCTTCTCCGTGCACGAAGAATAGAGATACCCTTTTTCCCTTTGACCCAGAGTTTTATACACAATATGCAAAAAGAAGGTTGGATCAAAATAAGAGGTTGGATCTTCTCCCTGGAGATGCATTTTCCTACCGTCCGCCTTTTCCCATCCTTTCGCAGGTGCCTCTGCTCCTCGTTAACTCCTTATCAGCTCTCCATTCACTCCCGCCTGCAGACATTTGTTTCAAAGCAGCATACTCCCTATATGAACTAACCTTGTATGCTGTGAGAAACTATCCTATCATTCATTCACACAATCATAAAAATGTCTGCAAAGTTTAAACCATGAAAAACACTTTTGTTTAAATATTCAATGTCTACCAAGTTTATCACTTTTAACACTAAATTTTCATACTGGTTAATACTGAATTATTATGACACACATAAGTATTTGTTTATTTAGACTTCATTTCTTCACAGGCTAAAAACATTAGCTGCTACCTCCATGTAGCTAACAGGCTAAAAACATTAGCTGCTAGCTCTGTGTAGCAATTCTGAGGTGAATCCTAAACAGTAGAGAGGCTGCAGGAAGAAAGAAAAGGAGCAAGCCTGATTTCCTGGTGAGCAGAAAAAGCAGCAACAAATTAGAAGAACTGGTTTGAACATGGATTACTGAACAAAGGAAAAGATGCGCATCTCCAGGAAAACGATCGGATTGAAAGCAAAAGGAAATTTTTGATGCAGAAATTTCTGACTCAAATAGAAAAGAAACATTCATAGCCAATGTTAATCAAAATACCATGTTCGCATCATTTCAATAAATCCTGAAATTTTCTGCATTTTGTGACAGAATTTTACGCATAATGAATCCATTAACCATCATCATTCTGTCTGTGATTGAATAAACACTGGTCTCCAATAGACGCTGGTCCCTAATAAATGCCAGGACGGCCAACAATTAAAAAAACTAAAATAAACACCCCGGCTACTTTTGGAAGATATACGGTATGGTCCCCACACCATATGGTGTTATGGTCCCCTTTTTGTCCAACCCTAGACCTGAGCCTGACTTACCCATTGAGGACGTAGCATTTAAAGTAACCTTCTGAGTGGAGTCCTGCGTGACCGGCGTCATGTTCTTCTAGAGCTTTTCCAAAAGATCCGCATTATTTCAGTTTTCTATTTACTTTGCTGATAAAATCTCCCCCAATAACTGCTCATTCTGGCTTGTTCACACTCAGACTTGAATCTGCTTGTTTCTTAGCTTTTGTTGAAAGGGGGGGGGGGGGGGGGGTCTACGTCATAAAAACATAAAAAAACATAAAAACATTGCAATTATACTTTTACAAAGACATAAGAAATAAACGAAAGTATAAGAAAAAAGAAACGACCGTTTGAGTCACAACTATGGCAGTACATCTCTGCCATTAATTGAAGGGCGCGTATTTGATAACTGAGCGAGCATATCTAACAACTGCACCGTGCAGTCCTAACTGAGCGCGTGCAGAGCTCTCACAGCATGCGCAGAGTTTTCTTTGCACTTGTTCACTGTGTTCAGGGGATGCTTTGTCACTCGAGGGGCGGGAACCATTCTGGTTTATCTGAGCGACCGAAATTTCAGGTAAAATCTGACGAGGGGGCAGGACTTTTCTTTTTTTTCATCTGCTTTAACAGAAAACTGCAGAAAGTCCAAGTCCAGCAGTCGAGACAGTCCAGACTCTAATATACTGATCAGTCTTAAAATAATTTCTTGTCTGAAGATGTCCTGTTGACTTTCTGGACTTTCTGGCAGAGATGTAACGCCATACATAACTGCCGTTAATTGAGTCACTGTAGCAATGCAAGTTATGCTCGACGGCCTCAGGAGGGCATCAAGGTTCACTCCAAAGGCAGCAAAAGACAAACTTAAAAGGCTTAAAAAAAGAGAAAGCTGGCTCAACTTATTCATGAGAAACAGAAGAACCAAAGAAAGATGAAGAGCATGCTCAACCTATAAAAGAAGAAACAACATTTATTTTCAGAAAGTTCTTTGAAGAATTTGGACAGGAAGAAGGAGGAAGAAGCAGAAGAACTGTTTTTGCCCAATAGGAAAGAGTTGAAAGATTTCCTTTGTGAAACAGAAGATTGGTTTGAAGATAGTTTGAGGAGTGAATATGCTGTTGCTGACTATGAGGATGATGAGCAACCCAGTGATAGCATTTAAGCAGTGCTTTCTTGCACTACCAGAGCCAAAAAGGAAAGCTCAGTCTATAGTGAATCTACATAAGTGTCGAGTATAAGCTCTGCTCGCTTAAAGCTGGAAGCCAAACGTGAAGAACTGTGAGCTTAGGCTGTGTTTCTTAAGAAAAAACAAGAGATTGAAATGAAGGAAGCCCACCTGAAAGCATGCAAAGAGCAGTTAGAAGTGGATGCCAAGATAGCTGCATCAGAAACTTAAATAAAGGTCCATGCAGCTTATGAAGTGTCTCAAGATGACACACGAGCAACACAAGAAAGTGAACAGTGTCATAAATGACATGGCAGATGCTCATAGAATCAGACATCGAAAGAAGAGATATTCTGAAACTGACTCTCCCTCCATCAGCCAGTATCGAGTTCCACAAATGTGAGCATAGAAATCCCTTGCATAGCGCAGCCAGTTCAACTTTTTTTTACATAGCACTTTCAAACAGCAGGAAGCTAAAACAAAGTGCTGTACACACACAATATAAAAACAAGATAAAAAGACAATAAAAACAAATAAAATAAGAGCAATAAAATTTCAGTAAAAACAGCTGGAGTCTCATTTGTTAAAAGCAAAGGCATAAAAGTGAGTCTTTAGACGAGTTTTAAAAGTGGACAGTGATGATGTTTCTTTAATATTCAAAGGCAAAGAATATCAGTCTTGGACCAGCAATGGCAAAGGCTCGCTCCCCCCTGAGCTTACGCCTGGACCTCGGTGGCTCTAGAAGGAGCTGATCAGATGATCTGAGGCACCGGGCCGGCGAATAAGGAGAAAGTGGTTCAGAGAGGTACAGTGGGGCAAGACCATGTAAAGATTTAAAAACAAATAAAAGAATCTTAAAGTTAACCCTAAAATGCAGCCAGTGGAGCGATGCTAAAATCTGTGTAATGTGGTCTCGCTTGCGTCCTCCAACCAGGAGACGGGCAGCTGCATTTTGAACACGTTGGAGACGTGAGAGAGAGATGTCTGGTTTAGTCCAAGGTACGGAGAGTTGTAGGAATCCAGACGAGATATTATGAAGGCGTGGATCACCATCTCAAAATGTGCAGGTGATAAAAATGGTTTCACCTCTGAAAGTTGCAGAAGATTATAGAAGCTGAACTTCACCACTGATCTGGTGATTTAAAATGACTGTCCAATTTAAAACCCAAGTTAGAAACAGTTGACTTTAAAAACCCTGTCAAAAAACCCAGATCAGCTGGGGACGGTCCTCCATGATCATTTGGTCCAAACACCAGTACTTCAGTTTTGTTTTCGTTAAAACTCAGGAAACTCATGGCCAACCAATCCTTAATGTCATGCAAACATGATACAAGCGGGTTAATAGAGAAACCATTCTTCCTTTTGAGCAGCAGATAGATCTGGCTGTCATCAGCATATTCAATTTTCAATTCAATTCGATTTTATTTGTATAGCCCAATATTACAGCCATAGCCGTCTCAATGGACTGATTATGAATATATTGCAAGAAGCAAAAATAATTATTAAACATGTAAAAGTAAACAATAGCTGGTTATAAAACAGACTAAGCCGAACAAACATGTCTGTCCTTACACCCTCCTTCGCGGTGAGGAAAAACTAATTTAAAAAACCCTCTCTTTTTTTGGGGGGAAAAAAACTAAGAAACCTCAGGGTTTCCCACATGAAGGAGAGATCCTCAACCCCGGACGGACAGGCGATGTACTAGAACTATTAAAGAAAAGTGAGCTTATTTAATTCTGTAACTACATGGTTGAATAACAAGTATATGTCTAATAAACAAACACGTCTAGATAAACAGCTACAAGTTAAGATAACAACTAAGTATTAAATAAACAAAGACACGTTTGAATAGTCTATCAGATGGGCTTCATCCAGTAGGAGTTGTGGAAACAGCTGGGGTTGCTGGAAGAGCCGAGGCTAGTTCACGGCCAAAGACAGGAGCGGGAAGAGCTAAAGGTGAGGTCACAGTCAAGGACAGGAGCACAGGTGAGGCGAGGTCACGGCCAAAGACAGGAGCAGGAAGAGCCAAAGGCGAGGTCACAGCCAAGGACAGCAGTGGGAAGAGCCAAAGACGAGGTAACAGCCAAAGACAGGAGCGGGAGGGGCCAAAGGCGAGGTCACAGCCAAGGACAGGAGCACAGACGATCCACCTGGAATCAGAAATCTCTCCCACTCCCCCGTAAGGGTGTGGGAAAGAGGGACAACACGTGAATGGCACTGCACCAAACAGAGGCATGATAAACCAAATAAAATAAAGCATTGGCAGGTGGTAAGTGATGTAATGAAGATTGCAGGTGGAGAGGGGGGGTGGGAGACGGATGCAGACCCGGATTAGGGTAGGGTTTATTGTGAGATAGGTAGGAGGTTAGTAGAAAAGGGAAGAGAGATGAAGGAGAGGGGGTTGCGGACTTGAGTATGTTGTGTAATGCAGATGGGACTTGGGGGTCCCTTGGAGTCTGAATGAGTTTATGGGATACAGTGATCCCTTGAAATAAAGGTGTTATGTAATGTTGTGCAGTTGAGATTTGGTGGTCCCTTGAAATTAAAGTGAGTGCCATGGGACATTGAGTCCCTTAACAAGTATGTAGTGTGAGAGGGAAGGGTAGAAAATAAGAGGAAATCTTGAGGTGGAGGGAGATGGGAAGGGTTGGGGGGGGGGGGGGGGGGGTACTGAGCAGGAGCGAGCAGATCCAGCGCGGCAAACCCCATCACAGCAGGTGAGGCAGAGGAGCAGTAAGTTAAATAATCTCTGAATGCCAGCTAGCCTGGCAATAATCATGTCCAAAGAGGAATGTTTTAAGTCTAACTTTGAATATAGAAACTGTGTCAGCCTCTCTTACATGAGCTGGAAGTTTATTCCATAAAACAGGAGATTGGTGGCTAAAGGCTCTACCTCCAACTGTGCTTTTAGAGATTCTAGGAACCACAAGCAGTCCTGCATTTTGTGAGCGAAGTGTTCTGTTTGGTTGGTAAGGCACTATGAGATCTTTAATATAGGATGGGTTCATACCATTCAAGGCCTTATAGGCTAGCAGGAGGATTTTGAACTGGATTCTAGATTCAACTGAGAGCCAGTGAAGTGAAGCTAACACAGGAGTAATGTGTTCTCTTCTGCTGGTTCCTGCTAACAATCTAGCTGCTGCATTTTGAACAAGCTGAAGACTTTTTAAAGAGCTTTTAGGACAAGCTGCTAGCAAAGAGTTACAGTAATCCAGCCTAGACGTAACAAATGCATGGATGAGTTTTTCAGCATCGCTTCTAGATAATATGTTTCTGATCCTAGAAATATTGCGTAGGTGAAAAAATGCAGTTTTACAAGCCTGTGATATGTGAGCCTTAAATAATAAATCCTGGTCAAATAAAACCCCCAGGTTTCTAACTGTGTGATTGAAGGTTATTGGAGGCGGGCGGGCAGGCAGGCAGGCAGCGGAAGCTTCTAAAGTTTGCACTTCTGGAGCACTAAGGACAGAGTCTTTTGTTTTAAACAGTACTCGTGGGTTAATCTGATTAGCAACTTTGAGGAGGCGCGCTAGATTTAGCTTTGGCACACTTAAAATCAGCTTCAAAAATTACAGACATGTGATCTGATACAGCAATGTCATATGCCGCGCCTGCCCTGTCTGCGGCGATGCTTCAGGAGGAGGGCCGGCAGCCAAAAAGGTGAGGCAGAATGTTCGAGAGCAACGGGGGAAGCGCTTTACGTCCACAGCAGATTGAGCTTTGATCATTTGCAATATACTGACAAGGTATGACGAACTGACGATCATACACCAACAGAGACATTTGCTAGCCAGGAACCAAAGAACAAAAACAACATAAACATAAACCATAACGAAAGAAACAGACGAGCAGCCACACACACCGGGGCCATCTTTGCTCCCTCCAATGTGGCATTTATTCAGCTATTGGGCACACTGTGTTCCAGAATTCCAGTGACGGAAAAGATGCGGGTGACCAGCTCATGAACATCAGACAGGGTAAAGACACTGCTGCTACTTACTCTTTGAGATTCAGAACCCTCACTGCTCAAATGGACTGGTCTCCAGCTGCGCTGAAGACTGTTGTCGCGGGACAAAAACATGGATCTGGATCAGTTACTTGCTGTGACTATTCGTTTGGACAATCTACTTCAGACCCGTAAACCTAAGGACTCTAAGCCTGAGGCATTCCCCATGACATCTGTATGCCCCCACTTCAAGCAAGCCACTGCCGGTAAACCCACACAGCTGGGCTCCACACATCTTACGCAGGAAGAATGAAACAGACGCATGAGCAGAAACCTTGGTCTCTACTGCGATTGACTTGGTCATCTGTGAGCTTCCTCCCCCGATCATCCAACTAGACGGTCGGATGGGCCGGTGAGTGATACTTTTCTTACTTTGAAGTTCCTATCACTCCAGAGGTAGCAAATAGTCTCATTATGACCACTGCTATAATAAATTCAGGGACAGCGAGAAATTTCATAGATCTGGCTTTTGCCCATGCTAATTCTATTCCCCTGCTTCTCTGAGAGTCGCGGGATGGCAGTTTCCACCCTAGATGGTCGTTCCCTGAGCACAAGCCAGATCAAGTTCCTCACCCTAGATCTCCAAAAACAGCCGCACACCTGCTGACGAGGACCAGGGGGCGGGAACACATTACACTAATTTTAAAATGGCTGCCTTGGCTCTCAGTGCAATTCAAAATTGTTTCAAAATCATTTTATTGGTTTATAAATGGTTTTATGGCCTTGGGCCAGAACATCTATCTGATATGATTTAAAAGTATGAGCCCACGCAGACCATGAGGTCATCTGGTACAGGCCTTTTGGTTATTCCAAATGTTAGTACTAAAACATACGACGAGGCCTCTCAGTTACTATGGACTTCACCTGTGGAACAGCCTCCCAGAGAGCGTCAGGGCCGCAGAGACTGTTCGTGTGTTTAAAGGAAGGCTCAAGACCTACCTATTTAATCTGGTTTTTAGCTGAAATTAAGGAACTTACTGATGTTTAAATAATTTACCATTCCTTTTCTCTTTACTTTCTTTGAAATTGTTTCCCTCTTAGTGATTTATATCTCTTTGTTAGTACCTATTTATTTGTTTATTTACTTATTTAATAATTCACTTAGCTATGTGTTTTGTTATTATGATTTGGGACCTCCAAATCAGTGACAGTCTTCTCAGTGAACATGGTCACTGTCATTGTTGGCTTCCTCTGTGAACGTGAGTTAGGGGTCACTGATATGGACAGATCCCTAATATATATTTTTTTCCATTTCATAATAATCCAGATTTCAATTTATCTTCTTTTCACATTTGTGGTGTCTCATTCTATGCTTTGTTATGTTGTAAGAGTGTGTGTGTGTTTGGGGCATTGTATGTGTTTCTTATTTACCAAATTTTTACTTTATTAGATATATATATATTTTTTTCCTCTCTTTATTTTTGGTTTTTACATTTGGAAATGTTTTAATTATAAAGCACTTTGAGCTACACTTTTTGGAGAAGTGCTCTAAAAATAAAGTTTGATTTGATGATGTTAAATCAGTTTAACTTGCCTATGTGGTTCAATTTTAGTTTGGCCTGCTTTGCTCATGAAGTGGAATACATTGTTGTCAGTCTAGAAGGTTAGGAATTTCTTCATAACAGTTTTTTCACAGTCAGCTCAAAAAAGGCCATGACAAACGAGGGAGACTGGGGAAAACACATTTTACAAACTAGAGACAGCATATTGTAAACAGCCTCTAACTTCAAATTTATACTGACTTGTATTTTTGCATCAAGTCGATGCCCTACTGTGTAAAATGACATCCACTTTTATTGTGGTAGGACACAAAACTTTATTGCTAATTTCAACATAAAAAATCAGATTCTATCCTGATAATCTTGTCAGATTGAACCTTTTTTCTGTGAGTGCATGAAAAAAATCTCTTGTCTAAATGTCATACTTAGGATGAGGCAGGAGGGTTGTATTTGGAAGATTCTTGCAATTGTAAAACGGGGTTTCTTTATACCTGAAACATGAATTAGATCAGGAGGTTTTGAATCACATTACAGTAGTTGCTTTGTGTTTATTTGCAGAACTGTGATTTAATGGAAACGGTATCATTGCAAAATCAATATTTCTAGAGTGTTGATAAAGTTTTGCACGTCTGTGTAACGGAAACGTAGCTAGTGAAGCAAACTCCTGAACTTTTCTCTGACCTCAGTACTGATATGAGCTTTGAGCACATCTGGTGCTTCATTTACGCCTTCAGATTTATTAGATGTGGTCTGCTATCATACTTTAAACAAATTTGGGGTTATACTTAGCAAAGGGTGGCTCACACAACAAACCTATAATTTTATTGTGACATTCCAGAAAACAGTGTGAGCTGATTAAAAAAGATAGAAAAGGACTCCTGAAAAAAAATGTTTGGAGCAAAAACTCAACTCATTTTGGTTACCAAGTTCCAGTTGATGCAGTTCTTTATCAAAATCGTGTCAGTGCAATGGTAAGTAAGGAAAACTGCAGTTCAATGAAAAATGCTTGAAATCACAAAATGTGTTGAAGCATGTTATAATCATTTATCATTCAAATCAACCTTGCTCATTCTATCTGACCACTAAAATATGAAAGACATAGTTTAAGATGGGATTCTATTGTTGTAGAGAAAGCCAACCAATCACTTTAGCTCCAAATGCCAAACACCCTTTAGAAATGTCAGACATTTTGTCTTCACTGTCTCATGCTTTGAAATCCTTCATGTCACCGCAGAATTAATTACAAATGAAATTGGTTCTCTGGGATTTTCAACATGATTATAGAACTTAGGCTCACTTATGAACCAAAGCACAAAGTCTGAAGGTAAAGGAGGAATTTTCACTCTTTAGTCAATAGTTTGAATAATTTATGACTGTCATCTTGGCCCCTTCACTTTCTGTTAGTTCTTTTCTTCTGCTCCAAAATGTTTTGAAACACTAAAATCAGAGCAAGTCCACATTTCGTTTGGAGCTCAGGAGCCATCAGAGAAAGATGGTGAAGAAAAGAGACAAGAATCAGATCTCAAAATCCCAAACAAGCAGCAGAGTTTTGATCTGTGTCTGAAGAAGATAAGAGTGGATCTGTTCCATGATCAGAGTTAGTTTGGAACTTCCCACTGACTGCCAACGTTTCTCCTTAACATCCACGGACAGACGAGCAGCAGACTCCAGTCTGCAGAAAGACCCCGAGCTGGTGAGTCAGAGCCTGATCATCTGCTGATGGATTCTTCTGAAAACATCTGCTGGGGTTGTGTTGAGCACTTATAAAGGAGCTTTCTTCTCTGCTCTTTCAGCAGATGTTGGTCTGCAGGAGATCTTTGGAGAACATCAGATCAGTCTGAGGAGCAGAAGTGAACATGTGGCTGAAGGAAGTGAAGAAGCAGGAAGAGAAACGCTCCTCAACAGGGTCTACACTGAGCTCTACATCACAGAGGAACTGAGACCAGAGGGTCACAGCCAACATGAGGTGGTGCAGCTGGAGACGACCACCAAGACCAACAAGCTCCATGACACTGCAATCAAGAACCCAGACATCTTTAAAGTCTTCCCTGACCAACACAGATCCATCCGACTGGTTCTGACCAGCAGAGTTGCTGGAGCTGGAAAAAGCTTCTCAGTGCCGAAGTTCACTCTGGACTGGGCCGAGTGCTTGGAGAACCAATACATCAGTGCTGTGGTTCTGGAGAACATGCTGACCACAGAGCAGAGAGGAGAGCTGCCCACCCCTGACTGACATGTACTCACACTTCCTGATAGTCCAGATAAAGAGGAAAAAGAACAAGTACCAGCAGGGACATCAGACAAGTCTACACTAGCTGACAGAGACTGACAGGGAAGTTCTCCTGAAGCTGGGGAGGCTGGCATTAGAACATGTGGTGAAAGGAAACATCATATTCTACCAAAAAGACCTGCAGCAGTGTGGTCTGGATGTCACAGAGGCCGCAGTGTACTCTGGAGTTTGTACTGAGATCTTCAGAAGAGAGTGTGAGATCTTCCACCAACCGGTCTACAGCCCCTATATGTTACGATCCCAACATGGCATAGGTCAAGGGGTAGACAAGATGGGGTCGCAACATAAAGAATGATGGGACACAAGATTAGTAAAATGAACACAGTATATTAAATAAACAAAACTCTGTGTCCTGAAAAATAAAAAGCAAAATTATTTGAGGGCTGGTTTAAAACAAAATGACCATCCAAAGGGAACTGGAACCTTGGCCACACATAACAAAAGGTCAGGGAGACAGCTGACCCAGCCATGCTGGCCGTCGGAGTCAGCAGCTCCCCTCTAAGGGCTGCCTAACCAAAACTACCTGAAACAAAACAGAAACAATTCCCGCAAACTAAGACTACCAAGGTCCCAAACCCAAATTAAAATAACAAAACCCAACAGTAAAAGACTGTTGAGCAACCAAAAGACACAAACTAGCACAAACCAAACCCACTGCTCTCAGCCTCATGCTCTGCCTCTGCCCTCTGCCTTCTGTGGTGTGGCCTCTGGTGTCTTAAATACCCGGCGAGTGCCAATCAAGACAATTGGCTTCACCTGCCGGGTGAGGCAGCATGACAGGATGTGGGGGCAGCAGCAGGAGGACATAACATGAGTGCCGGATCCAGTATTCGCGAAGCAGGCTCCAAGGTTCGGGCCCGTACCCCTGCCAGTCCACCAGACAATGGAGGCCGGACGTCTAGAAGGCAATGGACGGTGTAGGCCAGCTGGCCATCAATGATGCGGTTAGGGGGTGGCGAAGAAGAAGGCTGCTGAAGGGGACTTGTGACATGAGGTTTCAGCTGGGAGACATGAAAGACCGGGTGGATGCGCAAGGACCTGGGCAAGCGCAGCCTGACTGCCACTGGATTAATGACTTTCAGGTTCTTGAATGAACCGATGTACTTGTGGAACAGCTTCTTGTATTCCGTCCTGAGTCTGATGTGTGACGTGGACAGCATGACAGACTGACCTGGTAGGTAAGAAGGTCCTGGCATGCGCCGGCGATCTGCCAGCCTCTTGTTGGCAACCCCTGAATGCAACAGGGCCGCCCGAGTCTCCCGCCAAACACGCCGACAGCGGTGGTAGAGATGCTGGAAAGACGGATGGCCACCTCTGTCTCCCGCTCAGGAAACAGGGGGGATTGGTACCCCAGGGAGCACTCAAACGGGGACATGCCAGAAGCAGAGGAGGTGAGGCAGTTGTGAGCATACTCCACCCATGGCAACAGGTAGCTCCGAGGTCTGGCGTCGGGAACAGATACACCAGAGGGCTGCCTCCAACTCCTGGTTAGTCCGTTCAATCTGTCCATTGGTCTGGGGGTGAAAACCTGAAGTAGCCCCGAAAGCCCCACAGAATGGTTTCCAGACTTGGGAGATGAACTGGGGGCCTTGATCCGACACCATGTCTGTAGGGATGCCGTGCAGCCTGAAGACGTGTTTGATGACCAGCTTGGTAGTCTCTGCAGCAGAAGGGAATTTAGACAGAGCCACAAAATGGGTTGCCTTGGAAAAACGGTCCACTATGGTGAGAATCATGGTTTTCCCAGCAGAAGAAGGTAGTCCGGTCAGAAAGTCCAGTGCAATATGTGACCATGGGCGACCCGGGATGGACAGTGAGTGTGATAGTCCAGCAGGTGGGTGTGTACTGACCTTCTCTGGGCACAAACCGGACAGCCTGAAACCTAGTCCCAGACGTCCTTGATCAAACTGGGCCACCAGAAACGGCGACACAGAAAAGAGCTAGTCCTGTGGATTCCTGGGTGGCGGGTCAGTCGCGTAGCATGAGCTCACTGGAGAACCTGGGACCTGAGTGAGCTGGGGATGAAAAGTTTGTTAGGGGAACCCCTTCTCGGGTCCAGCTCCTGAACCTGGGCTGCCTTAACGACCCTCTCCAGCTGCCAGGAGAGGGCTCCCAGCACGCAGGAGTAAGAAAGTATGGTGGCTGGTTGGCCATCTTGCACAGCCGGTTCCTGCTGTCAGGAAAGGGCATCTGGCTTTACATTCTTTGTTTTTCAACCGGTTCAACTTTGTGGTGTCCTATCATCCTGGGTCAGTTTGGCAGTACTAAGATATGACAGGTTTTTATGATCAGTCCAGACCAAGTACGGTGTTGCTGACCCCTCCAACCAGTGCCTCCTCTCTTCGAGCTATCTTAATGGATAGCAGTTCCTTATCTCCCACGTCATAATTTCACTCCGCCGGAGTAAGCCGGTGGGAGAAGAAAGCGCAAGGATGCAGCTTACCATTGGCTACCCCTCGCTGAGACAACACCGCACCCACCCCTGTATCAGAGGGATCCACCTCAACAATAAACTGCCTGGAAGGGTCAAGTTTGGCCAGGATAGATGCAGAGGTGAAAAGACGCTTAAGCCTGTTAAAGGCGGCCTCTGCTGCCTCCGTCCAGTGGAACAGGAAAGAATTAGAGCTGAGAGCCGTGAGGGGCGCGGCCACCAAGCTGTAGCCACAGATGAAGTGAAAGAGGAAGTTGGTAAACCCCAGAAACCACTTCAGTTGCTTCTGGTTAGCAGGTATGGGCCACTCCACCACCGCTTTCACCTTAGCTGGATCGGGTCTCACCTCCCCCTCTGCAACAACAAACTCCAAAAATGAGACAGACGAAGAGTGGAACTCACACCTCTCCGCCTTCACATACAGCTTATTCTCCAAAAACCGCTGGAGCACCAGACGAACATGCCGCTGATGTTCAATGGCGTCCCTGGAAAAAAACACAATATTGTCCAAGTGGACAAAAACAAAGCGATGTAGAAAGTCTCGTAGCACATCATTTATCATGGCCTGGAACACAGTAGGAGCATTCTAGAGGCCAAACGGCATAACCAGGTAGTCAAAGTGACCTAAAGGAGTGGTGAAAGCGGTTTTCCACTTGTCACCTACTCTGATACGAACTAGATGGTAAACGTTACGTAGGTCCAGTTTGGTGGAAATCCTGGCCTCCTGCAGTGCCTCAAGCGCTGAGTTAATAAGAGGAAGAGGGTAAATGTTTCTGAGACCCGGCTGGAGGGCCAGTCGATGACTGGGTTGTGAACCATAAGCCAAGGGTAACCCAGTACCAGTGGGTTCTGGGCTGAGGAAAAAAACGGGTGTGCTCGTGGTGATTGCCTGAGACAATTAGATGAACCGGCTCAGTTGTGCTAGAAACAGCAGCTACTTCTTGGCCGTTAAGGGAGGCCACCTGCATAGGGCGGAACAGTGACTCAGCCTTAGCCTGTTTGGCTAGCTCGGCATCCATCAGGTTCTGCTCTGCTCCTGAATCCACCAATGCTTTAACAGAAATCCCCCCTCCCTGGAACATAACCCAAACATCTAATAAACAGGAAGCAGGTTTGGGGATAGTGAGCACCGGACCACCGCTCGTAAGTGCGCCCACTCTTACTGACGAGTTAGGGCAATCCCTGCAGAAATGACCCCGCCCACCACAGTAAAGGCACTCAGAAACGGACAGTCTGCCCCGGCCGAGCTGCATGGGTGCCTCCAAGACTAGTGACGGGGGTTCTGCGGAAAAAGCGGCACAGTCAGGTGAGTTTGTGGTACAGTGATCAGCAGGACTGCGTCAGGGGTACCACCCTGCCATGCTTCTGCTTGTAGTGGAGCTTACTGTCGATCCTAATGACCAGGGCGATGAGGGTTTCCAGGGAAGACGGCAGCTCCATTGGGATGAGTCTGTCCTTTAGCTCCTCGGAAAGCCCCTCCATGAGTGTGTCCGTGAGCGTGGTAGTGTCCCACCCACTCACAGAAGCCAGGGTCCAGAACTCTTCGGCATAGTTAGCCACCCGTCTGTCCCGCTGTTTTAATCTCATGAGCCTCTGGGCCGCCTTTCTGCCTGGTTTTGTATGGTGAAAAACCTGCTGGAACGCCTCCAGGAACGCTGAGAGAGAAGCGGACGTGGGGGCTCCATGCTGCCACTCTGCGGTGGCCCAGGCTCTGGCTCTGCCGGTGAGGTGGGAGATCATGAAGGTGACTTTGGCTTGCTCCGTGGGGTAGTGAGGGGCCTGTAGCTTGAAGTAAAGCTCACACTGGGTGATAAAAGCTCGGCAGAGTCCCCAGAAAACCTCTCCGGTCGGGCCAGCTGAGCAGCAGGGGTGACAGGGATCCCAACAGGGAGGCAATGGGTGTGGTGAAGGGAAGGATGGAGGTTGTTGAATTCGCTCTGCCAACTGCTAAAATCGCTCAACAAACACGGCCAGTTGTCACTCATGATGATTTGACATCTCCAGCAAACCATGATGAAGGCAGGACATCTGCTCCTCTTGCTGGCCGAGTACTCGCTCGAGTGGTGAGCAGCGCCCATAACGTAACTGCATCTGCTGTGTCCATGTTTACTGGTCGGGTTTTAATGTCAAGGTTGTCGTGAGGACACATAATACAAACGGCACTTGATATGTGAATAAAACAGTTAACATAAAACATAAAACGAAGATTTGGAAGCAAAAACTGGTCCTTCTGACCATTTTTGGTTTCTTTGGTTCAATCAAGGACTGCAGTGGTTAGCACTCTAGCCATGTGTTCTCCCTGTGCATGTGTGGGTTTTCTCCGGGCACTCAGACTTCCTCAAACAGTCCAAAAACATGCTTCATAGATGAACTGCTGTCTCTAAATTATCCCTTAGTGTGAATGTGAGTGTGTATAGGTGTGTGATTTTGCCCCTGTGGCGGACTGGCGACCTGTCCAGGGCGTACCCCGCCATTGCCCATTAGTAACCAGGTTAGGCTGAAGCTGAAGGGTTTGGATAAAAAAAAAAAGATTTCAACATTCACACCCCCCAGTCAGCCCATGGATTCTCCTTGTTTCATACTGGGACAGGACAGCAGTCAATGAAATCTGGTCCAGCTGGACCTGCAGCTCAGCTGAAATGAGCTGAGATAGAAAAGTCCTGAGAGCCTCACAGAGGCTTTGACTAAACTCAACTCTTTTTTCTGGATTCAGGTTAAGGGTCTGCAGTCTGTCAAAAATCAGCTGTGCTACTCTGGCCTCAGTTCTGAAGTCCAACCCGTCTAACCTGACAGAACTGGACCTGAAATACAACAACCTGAAGAATTCAGATGTTCAGCAGCCACAGGGTCTGAAGAAAAAAGACCAGGAAAGAAATCACTAATGGGGAACTACGACCAAAATGAAAACAATGTTGTTCTCTGCTGGTTGAAACTCCAGTCTTTCATACATCATGAGGGAATATTTTTTATTTTGGTGTATACTTACATTGTTATGTTTTCTTATTTACTTTTATTAATAGATGTGAGTTTGGGACTGAACCAATCAACTACCGAGTAAATGATAGATTAGACAGAACATTTCTGTATGTGTTGATCAGCGAAAAATCTAGGCAGTCAGGAGATGGATCCAGTTTTTGTAACAGGAAAAGATATTTAGACCATAACTCTGGAGTGGATTGCAAAATTCAAATTATGTATTTTAGATTATTCACACTTGATTTCTGTTCTCCAGAAACTCTCATTGACAAACAACCACACAGAGTTAAGAAAACTCTAATATGGTTGTGATAGTAATGTTCTGATATGGACAAATGCTGTGGTTACATGACTCAATGGTTTGTATTAAAGTCCTTCATAAAGCCAGTTGGCTTGGGGGTGGGGGTGTTGTGGTCGAACACACCTTTCAGTTGTTGGAATGGAAAATGTAAGACCAGTTGTTTTAGAACTTCCAGTCAGAACAGCACACCCATGTGTGTACTTACACAAAAGTAAACCAGAATTGGTTTATCTAAATTGATGTGTATGAACACCCTAGCTCTAGATGTAAACACTGTTACAATGCAAAAGAGCTAATACATCAAAACAACTAATGACTTTATTATTTCATTATTGTTCTGGTGCAGGAAAGAAGATACTTATAAATTCTCTAATTTTTGACAATCTCAACTATGTTTTTGGTATACTGCAGTTGTTTTGAGTAACAATGTCTACATAGTTGTACCTTTTGTTGAATGGATGCCTGGAACGGGCAGAAAAATATGTCTTTTTTCATTCTGCTCCCTTTCATGTCCCCTGCATAAGATGTCTTGTTTAGTTTTAATGTATAGGTTTTTCTTGTGGAAATGAAATCAAACGAAACCAATCAAAAGGGATCTTAGTGTTACCTTCTTGTTACCTCTGCGTTCTTCAGTTGGACACTCCCCTGACCAGGTCCCTGTGGTTGGATTGATGACTGGGAACCAGATAAAGGAAGAGTTGGACCAGGATAACAGCCAGTCAGAGCAGTCAGTCCATCAGTGGTGACACCAGGCTGGGCTTAATGTAAAGAGTGTGACACTACCATGTTTGTTGGAGCTGCCATTTTAAATCTTTTGTTTCTCCTGTTACTTTCAATGATCAGACAGTAAGCATGTAGGCTTGTAAATTTTAATTTGTGGGCTTTGAAGGAAGTCAGTTTTCTTTTTATCCAAGGAATTGTAACGGTATTCTGTTAATTTGTGTTTGATTTTTGTAGAAACAAGTTCCCTTCACACACTGATGATGGCAACGCAAGAAAGATATTTTCCATTCATTTTGTTTGTGCTGCAAAAACAAGTTTAATGTGCAAATCAAACTGACCTCATGTCAGTTTGACATGATATTTACCCCTTTTGATGTCATGTGAATTTTGCATTTGGACCAATAAATTAATCAAACTAATTACAGAAATAAAATATACAAATGGTTTATTGGAATATATATATATATATATATATATATATATATATATATATATATATATATATATATATATAAATAATATCAAAAAATAATATCCAAAAAGTTTTTGTTGGGTGAACATTAGAACATTTGGAAAGTATTTCCATCTATATCAAATGTGTTAATACAGCAATAAACATTTGCGTCTGGAGATCTTCATGCATTGATGTTGGTGCAACAGAATTTATTATTGTGGATGTAACATGGTGATTGCAGCAGATGATCTGACCCTACTGCTAGTGTCAGAAAATAGTGGAGAAGGACACACAATGCAGGAGACCAGGCTTGGTGGCAGAAACAATGACATTTAATAAAGTAAAGTAAAAAAAAACCCACCTGAAACAACACAAAACCATGGAGAACACAGCAGATGACCTGAAAACCAGACCCTTAAATTCACTGAGGTTGATGAACTACTGAGGACAGCTGTGGATGATGAACCTGAAACTCTAGTGACTGACAAGGACAACTTAGAACATGAACACATGGAACAAAACCCAAACTAAACCACAGAATCCTCACTATTGTGCTCTTAGATAATTAGTTAAAGTAATCTTGATGTTATTTGTGATTTATTCATTTCTATGACAGGAGTTGTACTTTTAAAAAGTGAGGCAAATAGAGAAAAATGTAAATGTCTCAGAATTGGTGATTCTCTCAAAGTGGACCTAATGGTTTCAAAAGACCTGTGGACACACCGCGCTCCCAGAATTGTGATCACAAGAGTTTAAACATTTGTTTTTTAAGTGGACTTAGTGTTATTTCAGCCTGGTTTGTATTTTCTCTTGGACGCCAGATGGACTTCTGTTTGAATGACTGAATATCAATGATTGCATGAACTTTCATGAAGTTTTGTTCAATGAACTATTTCAGTGTAAGAAGTTATCTTTTGAAAGCTTTCCATGTTTTGAATATATGGCCCTACAGCTAAAGATCTCATACAAAACCATATTTATAAATATCTACCCCCCCCCCAGACACTGTGCAGATTTTAACCATGAATTTAGTGAACTGCTGTCTATGATCTGTGTTGATTTTGACAGTTTCAATATTGTTGGAGATTCAACATCCATGTTGACAACTCTCAGAACAAAGGGACTAAAGACCTGAATAACATTCTGTAAAAATTTGGGTTGACCCAACATGTAACAGAGCCCACACATAACAGAGGACATAGTCTTTATTTATTGATTTCCAACATTTCCAAGATTACTGTATGTGATTTGGGTCTGTCCGATCACTGCTGCGTTTTCTTTGAAAGCACGATTCCAGTACACACATTTTTTGAGGGAGGAGATCACAAAACGGTATATAACTAAAAATACTAGCGAGATTTTCAACCAGATTTCCTCTCTAACACCTCCCCTCTCAGGGGGTTCAGTCAATGAACTTATCAACAGCTTTAATGCAAATATGTTAAGTATCATGGATGGTATTGCTCCCAATAAGGGGAAGGTGATCTATGGAAAGAAAAAAATCTCCATGGAGAAATTCTATACTCGTAAAAAATGGAAAAAGAGAGTGTCAAAAATTAGAACGCAAATGGACAAAGACTAAACTGCAGGTTGATTACAACATCTATAAAGAGAAACTTCACTTTTAAAATTTTACACTGAGCCATGCAAGGAAGTCCTATTTCTCTGACATCATTACCAAAAACTCTTTGCTTTACCTTTTGCACAGGCTTCATTAAAGCAAACAGCTTTTGTGTTTACTGGAATAGAAGTGTGGAATTCCTTAATGATTTAAATTAATCCTACACAAACAAATTAATTGTTGTAAAAGACTATAAAAGCAGCATTTGAAAATTATAAGTTGTTTTAAAAACATAAGTAATTATTTAGAGGAGGAAAAACAAAATGAATATTAATGAGCTTAAAATAATGTATGTGGTCTGGATGGCCAATGTCGTTTACTTTGTTTAAGGGGCAAGAATAAGACCTGGTCTTCCTCAGGCTCCTTTTCACTCATATGTTACATTGTTTGTGTATGTTTGTGTGTACTAACCTTTTTTTTTTTATTGTGAATCGTGGTGGCATACGGGAGACAGACAGCAATGGTATGAAGATAAACATTTCAGATCCCTCCATTATTTCTAAGTGGGAGAACTTGCAAAAGCCACTGGATGTTCAAATACATATTTGCCTCACTGTATCATTCTGCCCTTTAAGACCAAAATTCCACCACCACACCCAACGACCCTCTTGGAGATCACAAGAGAAGAGCTATTCAATTGCAGGAACGTGAATGTCCCTCCTGGAGGATATGAATCCTGCACCACTCAGACTGATGAAGCCACTTAGATGAACTTAGATGAACAGCAAGCATTTCAAGGAAGCTTCGTCTAGTTGCTTTGACTCAACTTCAAGACAATGGCATCTGTATGAGGGAGAACTTTCACCGGCTGATTACACAACCTTCAGTGAGAAAATGCGTCCACCAGATGGCAGCTTTCACCTTCTCCATCACATTTAGATTATGTTGAAAAGAGCTCAGATTGTCTGTTAGAGATTAGTGGATGAAGATCTAGCAGGTTGAGTGATATTCTTCAATTCTCTGATAATGATCCTCGTCAGGATGAAAGTTATATCTGCTCACTTCCGCCCATCTAAGACCCATTCAAATTCATTTTTGCAGATTTGTGCTTGGAACTTATAGCAGATTCCTGAAGACTTTTAAAGTCTGTAACATCAGAAACTGTTTGAAACTTCAGGTTCAAAATTCTGTGGGACCTCTGAGCTCATGACACACTTGTATTAACATTTTTACCATTCCAATTGAAAGTGCTAAAACAGGTGACAAAGTGAAAACAGAGATCTCAAGTGAACAGTCAACAAATGTATAAAGTCACAAGCTTTAAAAAAAATCAATCCTAAAGGTGATATGATCAACACACTTTATATTTTCAAGTAGAGAAAGAAAATCAGCCCACTCCATCCATCCATCAATTTTCCTGTGCTCATTAAGGAGGGTCGTGGGGGCAGCAGTCAATGCAAAGTTGCCCAGACTTCCCTCTCCCCTAGACTTCCTCTGGCTCTTTAGGGGGGGGGGGGGGGGGGGGGGGGGGGGGACCCCGAGGTGTTCCAGGCCATTCAAGTCTCTTGAAGTCTGTTCTGGGTCTTCCCTGGGTCTCCAACCCCTGTAGGACATGTCCAGAATATCTCCCCAGAGAGGGATCTAGGTGGGATCCGAACCAGATGCCCGATCCACCTCAACTGGCTCTTCCTGATGTAGAGGAGCTACCTCTACTGAGCTCTCTCCGGGTGAGCTTCTCATCCTATCTCTAAGGGAGTGCACTTGTGAGGTAAGGGTGATGATACACCAGACTCCAGTTGTTAATAAGTTGTGAGTATTGGCTCCTTACTGACTGTGAGCAAATGCCATGTACACAGAATATGTAAATGCCAGTAAGATGTCCTGGAGGATTCCCAAACAGACTACGCTTGTCAGGGTTGATGTGAGGACACAAATGCAGAAGGCAATAGTAATTGCAAAGTCTCTCATATATTTGCGTAAAGTTCTCAAAAACTGAACACAAACTCATTGAAGGTACGAAAACCACCCGACAACCAGTGGCACGGAGACGAGGACTTATAACCAGGAAGAGAGGATGAGGTAAGTGCAAACAGGTGTGCCAATAAAGGAGGGAGGGAACACACACTAGGAGGGAAGTGTCAAGAGACCTGAAAGAGCAGTAGTGAAACACAGGAAGTACAACCAACAACAAACTAAAACAGGAAGTGAACACCAAACACAACAAAAAACCAATGTCCCGGGTCCGAAACCCCACAGTACACCACATCCACCCCCCACCCCCAGGCGTGCCGCCTGGCGCAGGGGGAAGACTGTCCCGGTGCCGCCGATTGAAGACCCTGATGAGCTCTGGATCCAGAATCCATGAAGCAGGCTCCCAGGACCTCTCCTCAGGCCCGTACCCCTGCCAGTCCACCAGATACTGGAGGCCACGTCCCCGCCGCTGAACGTCCAGCAGGCGACAGACAGTGTAGGCAAGCTGGCCATCAATGATGCGGGGAGGGGGTGGCGGAGAGGAAGGCCGTTGCAGGGGACTGGTACTGGGGTTGGTACCCCAGGGAGCACTTGAACGGGGACATGCCGGAAGCAGAGGAGGTGAGGGAGTTGTGCGCAGACTTCACCCATGGCAACAGGGAGCTCAAGGAGGTCTGCCGTCGGGAACAGATACACCTGAGGGCTGTCTTGCAAACGTGCATGAACATTTTCACTCTACCAGGCTCACCAAACGATCTACGACCTTGATATTTTGTGTGTCCCGTACAGTATGGCCAATTTTCGATTGCATATAGGCAGTATTCAGCAAAAAGGGCAGTTGTGACTAAGGCTTAAAATACAAAAATATATTGGCCATTATAAGCAACTGTGATGTTTTTTCAAGGAGAAGATCCAACCTCTTATTTTGATCCAACCTTCTTTTGCATATTGTGTATAAAACTCTGAATGAAAGAGAAATAGGATGTCTCTGTTCTTCGTGCACGGAGAAGAGCATCCGCTAGATGCTTTCCTAAGGACAGCTGGAGACCCGAAACACATGTATTAGATATTTTGGTGTCAGGATTAAATCTTTTGGTGGAAAACCTCAAAATCGTTCCAGACCTCGATTTTTGAACACGCACTTAGGCACAATCGGCGAATTATAGCCTACACCACTATGTAAAAATAGTACAAATTGATGAAGATTTTAGATGAAGGTGGCATCATCTTCTAACATCTTTGTTAAACTTTCTTTATATACTATTCAAAGTATTAAAGTTTTAAAGTATTTATGCCTCAGGTCATCCAACAAAAGGCAGTTCTTCAAGCCTGAATCACTACTGCAAGTACTTAAGAGGAAACTGATTTTTGTTTCCTGGATAACTGAAATGGTTTTGCTGTATCAGTTTTCTCATTTTATATTGTAACATTCAATTCTTTTTACTGCTTGAAGTAAATGGATCAAATCATATCAAATTTAAATGTTAAGGAAAATTTGCTAATTTGAATTTACAAGTTGTAACCATATGTCATTTTTTGTCTTTGAAAATAAGTTAAAATGTGTGTCTTTGAGGCTCTGGTGCAACTCTCAGATGACCTCGATTAGAAAATATTAACCAAAAAAACAGCACAAGTAAAAAAGAAAGATGTTCTAAGTGAGAAAGAGGCTTAGTCATTTGGATCCATGAGCAACTGGGTTTAATGAACATCGAAACAGAAAAGGGCAAATGCAAGGTGTTGTCAAAAAAAACAGGTAAGGATTAACAACATGGAGTGAGACAGGAAGACAAAGGACAGGCAAAGGTCAGCCACGGAGTGGCAAAAACAGAAAAAAGACACTCAAAATTGTCAGCCAAGCAAAACAAGACTTTGGATGGAGCAGAGGTCCGTGGGAGAATATATACAGAGTGGTGACGACGAAGATGGGAAGCAGCCAGAAGAAAGTGAGTTACAAAGCAAGGCCTGATGGGAGTTGGAGTGAGGAAGCACTCAGTACTCCCTCTGGCAGTTGTAGGTGGAGCTAAATTCTAACATTCTGTAGGAAATAAATAAATGACCCATTTTATTATCTGGAAACACCTAAAACAACGTTTTTTTTCCAGTTTTAGTTTAAATGGTATATCTAAAAGCAATACCGTATTACTAAAAGTGGAGTGTCACAATTGACAAGTTTTTAACATTAAAATATAATTAGTTTATGTTACTTTTATTGGGATTTCAATCCAATCTGGACAGAAATGTAGGGGATTAAGGTTAATCTGTTGATCAGAAAACTCACAGCTTGGTAACAGCATGGTAATAGTTCATTTTTTAACTGTAATTTCTGTCATATGCTACAGCAAAAAAGAAGCACGCTGTTCAGCTTTGTGTTACCTTCAGTTCACTGAAGTCAATGTTATGAATTTCCCTAAGAGATCATGAACCCTGCCCCTCAATTAGGATTAAAATACGTTTAAAAATGTGGTTGGTTTATAGGGACAGCTAAAGTTTAGGGAAATTATGTTCTTTGATTAATTTTTAGTCAAAGTATGTGGTTACAAATGCATCACCTCTTCTGTGTTTCAATGTTGTTCCCCCCAGGAGACAGTGTGTGCAAAGCATCTAGAATGTGGAGGGAGCGTCTGTGCGGGCGGCTGCATTTCCTGTGGGTAGGACAAACTGCAGCATCCCCAGGCAGAGATTTGTGTCAAACCTTAGATTTATGCCTCAGGTCATCAACAAAAGGCAGTTCTTCAAGCCTGAATCACTACCGCAAGTACTTAAGAGGAAACTGATTTTTGTTTCCTGGCAAATAAAAGGTAGATGAATTATTTTTGAGTTCTGGATAAATGAGAACTTTCAGGTTCAGTAGAACAGCACTTTGTCAGTTACATCTTTTGATGACATCTGCACATTTAATCCTGCAAGCTAAGTCTTTTGTATAGCTGTAAGGCTTGGCGTAGGAAAATACTTTGTGTGAAATACTAATATTGCTCAACAATTGCGTGATGACAGTTGTGACACACCTGGAAATCTCCTTAGTACTTCCAGTGTGTCAAAGTGTCCTTGGGCAAGACACTGAACTCCACATTGCCTCTGATGGAAGGTTGGCGCCAGTGTTTGGCAGTGGAGCCTCCATCAGTGTGTGCATGGGTGAATGGGTCTGTGACTGTAAAGCGCTTTGGGCCTTCAATGAAGGTAGAAAAGTGCTATATAAGTATACACCATTTACCATAGGGACTTAGTAAGACATTTATCAGCACAATAAGATGAAAAAGATTTATTAACATATGTAATAAGAATTCTTAACATCTAAAGTGAGACCATTGTCTGCAAAAGCCATATTTATAAACTGCTTACTAGCTAAACAAAAGCATAAACTCTTTGTCAACATTTTACCGAGTGTTTGGCAGCACCTCATCTAAAGTGTTACTGCATTTTCTCAGAGACTAAATCTTCATACTGATTTACAAGTACGTCATACAGATTTATAAGCGTTTCATACAGCTTTATAAGCGCGTCATCCTGATTTACAAACGCGTCATACAGATTTACAGGCGCATCATACAGATTTATAGGCGCGTCATACAGATTTACAGGCGCGTCATACAGATTTACAGGCGCGTCATACAGATTTACAGGCGCATCATACAGATTTACAGGCGCGTCATACAGATTTATAAGCGCGTCATACAGATTTACAAGCGCGTCATACAGATTTACAGGCACTTCACACAGATTTATAGGCACGTCATACAGATTTATAAGCGCGTCATACAGCTTTATAGGCGCGTCATACTGATTTATAGGCGCATCATACAGATTTATAGGCGCGTCATACAGATTTATAGGCGCGTCATACATATTTATAAGCATGTCATACAGATTTACAGGCACGTCATATAGATTTACAAGTACGTCATACAGATTTATAAGCGTGTCATACAGTTTTATAAGCGCGTCCTACTGATTTAAAAACGCGTCCTACTGATTTAAAAACGCGTCCTACAGATTTATAGGCACGTCATACCGATTTATAGGCGCATCATACAGATTTATAGGCGCGTCATACAGATTTATAGGCGCGTCATACAGATTTATAAGCACGTCATACAGATTTATAAGCGCGTCATACAGATTTATAGGCGCGTCATACAGATTTATAAGCACGTCATAAAGATTTATAAGCGCGTCATACAGATTTATAAGCGCGTCACACAGATTTACAAACGCGTTATACTGATTTACAAACGCGTCATACAGATTTACAGGCACGTCATACAGATTTATAAGCGCGTCATACAGCTTTATAAGCGCGTCATACTGATTTATAGGCACGTCATACAGATTTATAGGCGCGTCAAACAGATTTACAAACGCGTCATACAGATTTACAAGCACGTCATACAGATTTATAAGCGCGTCATACAGCTTTATACGCGTGTCATACTGATTTATAGGCACTTCATACAGATTTATAGGCACGTTATACAGATTTAGATGCGCGTCATACAGCTTTATAAGCGCGTCATACTGATTTACAAACACGTCATACTGATTTACAGGCACATCATACAGATTTACAGGCAAGTCATACAGATTTATAGGCGCATCATACAGATTTATAGACGCATCATACAGATTTATAGGCGCGTCATACATATTTATAAGCGCGTCATACAGATTTAGAGGCGCGTCATACAGATTTATAGGCACGTCATACAGATTTACAGGCACGTCATACAGATTTACAGGCACGTCATACAGATTTATAGGCACGTCATACTGATTTACAAACACGTCATACTGATTTACAGGCACATCATACAGATTTATAGGTGCGTCATACAGATTTATAAGCGCGTCATACAGATTTATAAACGCGTCATACAGATTTACTGGCGCGTCATACAGATTCATAGGCGCGTCATTCAGATCTACAGGCGCGTCATACAGATCTATAGGCACGTCATACAGATTTATAGGCGCGTCATACAGATTTATAGGCACGTCATACAGATTTATAGGCGCGTCATACAGATTTATAAGCGCGTCATACAGATTTATAAACGCTTCATACTGATTTAAATGCACGTCATACAGCTTTTCAGGCACGTCATACAGATTTGTCACTTTTTCTACCCCTTCCCAAGTTCTGTGCAAGGGGCTTGTGAGTGCTGTTTTTGTGTGTGGTCCTAGCAGGTCCTTTGCATACAGCCTGACTGTATAAAAGTAGACAAAACATAGTGTGTGTGGGCATCCAATGGTGGGGTCCCTACGGTCACTTACGGTAACACATTTATGCAGCATTTGCATGGGGTCAGTACATTATAAGTTACTTTATCCTTACAAATACTTCACAATACATTTACTACACGCACAATAATACTTAATTACATGGCATCCGTTTAAGTGGCTGTATGAGGACACTGCAAGCCGCTCCTCTTTACGACCCTCAACAACCCTCAAACCTGTTTTGGTCAGCCCTCTTGTTTCGGTATATGACTAAGGCTGTATTGCTGACTGAGCTCCTGTTCATTTTGGAGGGTGCTATTGTTTACAGATCTAAAATAAAAACAACCGCTTTCCTCCTTTAGGACAAAATAACGCAATATTTCACAGTTATTTCTCAGTCTGAGTAAATTTTAAGGGTAATATAGTTGGCAAATGACTCATTATTTGTTTAGGTTTAGCAGATGTTTTTCCCCTCAGAAGAGAGGAATGGCCTCAACAAGCTCCAGAGGTTCCACAGTGCAGCTGGAACATCAGAACACCACAGCTTCACTTAATGCAGTCATTGCCGTTTTTTCATTACAGCATGGTTGCTTTTGATTTGCACTCCGACTGCAATACATCTGCACAATAAATACTTAAATCCTGCCTTGGATCACTCCAGGCGTGGATCAGAAAAATTGCCTTGTCAGTGAGCAGAAAGGCTTTGATCTGTTGACAGCTTTCTTTGTGCTGATGAAAGTTCATGAAATGTTCACGTGTACTCAGACATCAGACAGCTTGTGGTTGGTCATGCCGCCAAAATCTGATAGCGCACCACATCAAACAGAAAGGCTGTAGATTCACTGTAAATGAGGTGCATCCAGAAGAAGCCCAGTGTCTCTGAGCAAAGTAAACTCTGCTTCAGCTGAAAGCACACTGTCAAAAAAACCCAAAACACTTTTAAGTCAAATGCCACAAGATTACCAAGAAAAAAAAATATTGGTGGAGGAAAAACAGAAAATTCACTCAGAATAACTGCTGAAAATACCTTTATACATAAAATTAGCCCAATGAATTTAAATTGAGTTGAAATAAAAAAAAATATATTAGCATTACAGCTTTGCATTTCAAAGTCAATTAAAACGGGAACAATCAAAAGTAGAATTATTTCAAACAGCTGGATGTTTTAATAAAATTTGCAGAAGACTAAGAGGATCTCGCCCGTGCGACAAACTGGCGACCAGTCCAGGGGTGTCCCCTGCCTTCGCCCATGAGTAGCCGGGTTAGGCTCCGGCAGCCCCGTGACCCCGAAAGGGATAAAGCGGTTCAGAAAATGAATGAATGAATGAATAAGAGGATCTGATCGGAATATTTTTTGTGTTAATATGAAAAAAATGCTGATTAGGACATTTGGCATGTAAATAATGAACAAGCCATAAAATAATGAACAGCGAGAATGCCCTTGTTCAATTCTCCTACAGTTTAAAATTCTTCCTCAGTGTGCATGTGAATGTGAGAGTGTGTGGTTGTCTGGCCCTACAACAAACTGGAGCTCTGTTCAGAGTGTACTGTGTTTTCCACAATGGGGTTACAGGTCACACCGGATAATAAGGTGCACAGTCAGTTTACGCTACGCTAACTTCCAACCTTGTGAGTAAGACGCAAAAACACTGTCTGGCACTGCCATATGTTAGCCACTTTTACATACTTATAAAAACAAACAACCTTGTTTGCAAGTTGTACAAAAAACAGACTTACTGGGTTCTTGGTGCAGGGGTGACCGGGCACTCTTCCTCTTTTTACATTCCATCATCCACCTCAGTAGAACATAGACTTTAAGACAATTTAAAGAAGGTTCTGCGGGTTGCTTGTCTGTTGCAACCAAACAGACGCTCACGTCGTGCTTGGCCCCTCCTCCTTTAGCTGCATGAGAAATCAGCGGCACCCTCGTCACGGAGCGGCCGTAGACTCTCTGGCTCCACCTTCCATGTTTTATTGAACTGGTTTTAGTGAATGGATGAGCGTGTGCATGTGGAGAGAGTTGTCTGTCAGTTGATTTTGTCTTTTTTTAGTTTTGTTCATCGGGCAGGCAAGAGACCCGCTCTTATTTGTTTTCTTTTTTCTCTGATTTATTTTGTTGTGCATTTTTTAATTCAGTTTTGTTTTCTCCCTCCTTCAGTGCTGAGGACTCGGGTCAACCCTGTGCACAAGGTGGAGGTTTCCCCAGTTGGCGTGACGTGTCTTGGTGGAAGGGTCTCACGAGTGGTTGTGTTGCATCACGTGAGTGGAGGGGGGTGATTTAGGTTTTGTTCTTTTGGAGCCTCCACCTCCCTTAGTAATCAGGTCCTCAGCAGACTGAATCTTTTTTTTTATTATTTTTTGTTCAATTAATTTTGGTGTGAATGTTTTAATAAATCCCTAATAAATTTTAATAACTGTTTTTAAACACTATACCCCCGTCTACTGCCCTTGTGTGCATTGATCCATTGCCGTCTCCTTAAACATCCCACCTTCCCTCGAGACCACAAAAGCAACAAGCCTTAGGAAGCTATGTCACTTGGACATTTGCATGTATTATAATTAAAGGATACCAATCTGGGAGAAGCCAGTGGTGAAACCAAAGAGGCTGCAGATGTTAGGAAAATTTGATGAGGACAAATGTAAAGAAAAATTAGCTTAAAAATGCATTTCCAATTTCTTTATTCAGATAGTTGTGAATCAAGAGCTGACAGAAAAAAATGCTGTTGGAGAAAGATCGACTTTGTGATGAGAAAATATACAGAGCAGGCCACAAGCTCTTTTCTCCGCTCTATTCTGATGCATCCACTTTCAGTCAAACAGATCCATGAACGTCTTTGTTTTCCTGGTCTGAGCTGGAATCTGGATCAGAACTGCACAACTGGATTGCGTCAATATTGCTCGCCATTTTTGTTGCACCTTAAATATTAGGTTGGGGACAAGAGAGGCTGTAAGCCAGCAGGAGAGAGTGTAAAACCAGCTTGCTTCACTCCAACAGTCCCGCCCACAACTCAGAGGTGAATTTAGTATGTAGCAAACAACTACAGACCTTCAGGCTGAGTGGACTCTCTCCCATGCTAACTGCAAAGTCCAATTTTGATCATCTTTTGATCTAAAAAGTGTTCTCAGTGGTCTTTTAATTTTGTTTATCTCATTACGCCAAAATCAAATAATGGTGTTTTCTAGGACATGGGTTCTGCAGAGCAGCCGGAGTTCAATAGAAATTCACTAGTTCAAACAATCAGAGTCAAAGACAAAGCAGGGGTGGATGAGCAGAAGGTCAGGTCAGGATGTGAACACTCAGTGATGCAGGCAGAGTGGCACAAACAAGACTTTGCACTGAGCAGAGCTAAGTGCTCTATGTACTGCTGGGGTTGGTTGCAGATGGAAGACAGCTGTGAAGCTTCTGGGAGGGACAGCAGGGGCTGATGGGAAGTGTAGTGTGCAGGCCCAGGAAGTGTTAGTTTTCAGGTGATGAATCCCATTGATGGCCAGATGGGAAGACAGGGGACAAATGTCTATATTTTCATTAAAAATGAAACTTTCATAGAATATAGATTCAGGGCCCACTGCAAATTAATTTTCAAGTAAAGCTGTTTATTTCTTACATAAACTTGTTTTCCAGCTCATTAAGTCCTCAAAAACAGAATTTCAGAAATCAGAATACTTCGGTGCAGGTGTCTCCAACCCTGTTCCTTGAGGGCTACCGCCCTGCTTGTTTTGCAGCTAACCCTGCTTCAGTAATTGCTGCTCACCTGGATCAGGTGTGTTTAGTCAATCAGAAACTGCGCTGATTCAATCTAGCTAATCAGCATCTACTGAAGTAAGATTAGCTGCAAAACAAGCAGGATGGTAGCCCTCGAGGAACAGGGTTGGAGACCCCTGCTTTGGAGAAATCTGCCCAAGTTCTGCAGGACATGAAAGTGAGCTGGACTGAGAAAATTGGTTTAGTTTGGTTCAAATGGAGAAGACTTCAGACTTAATAACTAAGACCATCATTGATCCCCTCCATATTCTGGGTAAGCCATTAAAGTTCATAGCTAAGGAGGCTGATTGTTCACAGAGCGCTGCATCCAAGCACGTCAACGGATGGAAGGGCAAAATGTGGCAGGAGAAGATGCACCAGCAAAAGAGATGACTGTGGCTTTAGTCGATCGCCAAGAGAACAAGATTCAAGAACCTGCAGACATGCAGAAACTGAACAGTAGCTACCTAAAGACCGGGCATGTGACGTGCATTCAAGAATGTGCATTTCACCTATGGTGTTCACACTCAACGAACGGGAAGAGGTTTCTTCTTTCTCTTTTGTTACTGTTGGTAACAGAGGTTTGTTGCAAAAATATTGAAGAAATCGTGAATCTTGCTCAAGATACTTCTTTCTATTCCACACTTCTGTGAATTAAAGCGGACACCATCCATACGTTCATTCATTTTCCAAACTGCTTAATCCCTTTCTGGGTCACGGGGTTGCTGGAGCCTAACCCTGCTACTCATGGGCGAAGGCAGGGGACACCCCTGGACTGGTTGCCAGTCTGTCACAGGGGCCACAGTCACACACCCATGCACACTCACATCCACACCTAGGGACAATTTAGAGTGACCAATGAACCTATGAAGCAAGTTTTTGGATGGTGAGAGGACGTCAGAGTACCCGGAGAAACCCACGCATGCACGGGCAGAACATGCAAACTCCGCACAGAAAGGCCCCCATTGGTGACACTGTTTCAAGACCCCCAGCCAGGACTTGAACCGGCAACCTTCTTGCTGTAAAGCAAGAGCGCAAGAATGAAATGAATGAACCATCCATACATTAATATCCAATAAAAATCCCTGATTGGTCATAGTCTGATCTGGTTTAACTCTCAAAGTTCAGTGGCTGCGTGTTGTGTAGAGCCCAAAAACAGTTGTAGAAGCTTTCATAGCTACTGGGAACGGAAGAGTTATAAATGCAGAAGCCCGAAAGGCATGTTTCTATAGACTTTTCATTGAAAGAGGTCAATTGAACACACATTTCTGAGGGTAGTGTGAATGTAGCTTTATAAATGAGTCATTTCCACAGGTGGGAGAGTGAAAGAATCTGAGCATTATGTTGACCAAAGAGAAAAGAATAATGCAAGTGATTGGCCGAAGAATCAGTGCAGCTTTTGGAGTTCTTGTAAAAGAGAAGCATGCAGATAATGGATGAACAGATTACCAAGTGACTGTTGTTGTTTCAAAGAAATCAATAGAAAGATGACAAAATCTTGACCCAAAGGTAACCGCCTCACAGAAGCTCATAACGTGCAACACTCATTCACAGCCTCTTAAGAGTTGTATTATCCCTGGCAAAGCTTTAGGGTAAAGGTATGTATTTAGTGTGTTCAAGAATGGCTCCCACGCCCCAGGATGATTATCTGCTTCTGGGACACATGCTCGTGCATGCACAGTCATTCAAGTGCCAGCTTTTCACACTTAACTACCCTCAGTCATTCAGAAAAAAATCCCCAAATTATCTGTCCCTACTTCAGAGTTGAGCTGATAAAAAGTGGGAGGAAAAAATCTGAGTCAATCCAGATCAAGATTAGATTGGCCTCATTTCCCTGAATTTCTAAATTTAACATTTCAAATATATTTCTACAAGTATCAATATTTGAAACATCACTTCCACGTGTAGTTAATCTGATCTCGTGATTGTTTTTTTCTAAAATTTTATTTCATTTATGTATTTTGCACATCCTATTAAACATATTCATGATTGTGGGTTGGATAACAGAAACAAAGACCAAAAAAGACCTGAGAGAGATCTCGAAAACTAGAAGTGTAAAAATGCAGCAGACCAGGCTTGGAAACAGGAACTTCAAATTTAAAAAAAAATAAATGTAAACGTCAACTAATTTTCCAAACCCGCTGAATCCTTTTGGGTTCACAGTGTTTGTGAAGTCAACCCAGCTATTGTTGGATAAAAGGTGGAGTGCGCCAAGAAAAGGTCGTCAGTCCAGTCCAGTCAATTTTAGATGCATCAGTTAACCTATGAAGCATGTTGGACTGTGCCTGGAGAAAAGCCACACAAGCAAGAGGAGAGCTGCAAACTCCACAAAGAAAGAACTTAGCTGGGGTTTGAACCAGAGCCTCCTTGCTGTGAGGTAAGAGTGCTAGCCTCTGCACCACCGTGCAGTCACAAACTTAAACATGAGCAAAAGAATCTGAAACAAAAGAAGAAACTAAAGCTAACCTGACCTGAAAACCGGACAAATACAGTGAGGATGATTGACCTTCATGAAGACCGCTGTGGAGAATCATCTAAAGAAACCCGGTGAGACCGTGTCAGAAGGAAACATTAAACCTGAGCGTAACACGAACCATAAATGAGATCTAACAGAGCAAACTAAAGGGCACAGTTTTCATAGAAGACTCCAATAATATAAATGAGCAGAAGCATTAAGAAAAATTGGCTTTTTTAATCTAGCGTGTAATAAAAGGTCACAAAGGATGTGAAGACGAGCAACCCTGCTGCTGACATGACTGACAGAACAGAGAAAGAGAGGTGGAGAGCAGACTTCTGCAAAATGGGGAAAGTCATTTCCATTTGAACCTTTCCAACCATGGGTGTGGAGACCAGCAGGCACCACATGCTTTTATTGGAGCATCTGTTTGGTCAGTTTATTACTTGAATAACTTACACTGCAGAAAAAAAATATTTAAAAAATTTTGAATTGGCCAAAATACATTAAAAAAGGTCGTAGAACAAGAACGATTATTCTGAGAGATAGATTTATCGTCAGCCAACTGCAGCCTCCCAGGGGGTGGCCTCACCACAGCAAAGCGGTGATGCAGACCCTCATGTACAGACAAGTGCAGCTCACCCAGAAGGACAGGGTCTAATTGAGGAACCCAAACCTTAGATTTGATCTTATGAAATTCCGCCCGTCGGAAAGTTCTGAAGTGCTCTTTGTCTTGGGATGGAACCAAGTAGAGTCCGTTAACTTGGCCCCTATCTGCAGTTTTCATTTAAAGCGCTGCTCCACCAGAGATACTGATCACTTTTATTTTGTGTTTTCATTGGTTTTATTTTCTCCAAGGGTTTATACAATTTTGTACAGCACTTTAATGTGTGTGTGTGTGTGTGAACGATGATGCATAACTAAAATCCCCTCACCTGTTGATCTCAAGGATGTTTGTACTTTTTCTTGATTCTTGATTTCACTCATTAGGTTTCACTTCAGCAGAACATGAAACTCAGTTGTTACTTTTATTAACTTGATTGCGTAAGCTCCACCTGCAGCTGTTAACAGCCAAGGGCAACACCTGAGTTCAGCTGCGTTTGCTTAACTTCTCATCAAAACCTTAATGTCAATCTTTTAAAGAACTAGATTGAGATGAGATAATGGGTTTCCCCTTGCAGCATTCCCAGAATGTGAGCATTCACCAGTCCTTATCTGGTTAACTGACACGAAAAAACGTTTCCTTCTCAGAGCTACCTGTGAAAAAAAATCTTATTTTTGTCAGGAGAAATCATGAGGGAGGAGCCGAGCTGGAAAAAGTTTGGCACATGCTCGTTCTGTCAACAGCCTTCCTCTTCCAGTCAGTGGAAACACGCTTTCACTTTCTGTGGAGATCCTGCATAAAAGCACCTGCAGCTGCACCAGTCACAGACAGCAGCACCTTCCCTCCCCCGAAGACACTCTGAACACCTGATCCACAGACGCAGACATGGCAGCTCGAGTTGCAGCTCTGATCATTCTGGGTCTCATCTGCTTTGAACTTGCAGCAGGTAACATTTATCTTTCAAACTCCTCTTCCTGCAGCGATCTGCAGGATGGCAAAGACTTTCCAAGCTGAGTCAGCTGCAACTGCAGTGATTGATATAAACTATGGGGTTAGTCCAGCAGATAGTTGATGTTTCAGTCTGAACTGATGCTTTGTTTCTCTCCTGCAGCTTTAGGAGGCCCTCTTGAACTTGAAGCAAAAGCTTTTTCTCATCTGCTTTTTTCTGGTTTCCTGCAGCTGAGGTTCCGATGGACTGCTGCTTATCAGTCAGCAAGAAACGTCTGCACCCTAAAATCATTGTGAGCTACTCCATCCAGGAGGCAGGGAAAGGCTGCGACATTAATGCAACTGTGTAAGTCAGAGACCAACCTGGCTTATATTTACTCTGTAGGTTCTGTTATTTGATGAGTTTCAATCTGACTGTTCAGGTTTGACACCAAAGGTGGCAGACAGTTGTGTGTTGTCCACCCCAAAGGATTTCCCTGGGTGCAGAGGATCCTGAACATTGTGGACAACAGGAAACCAGCATCCCAGTAAAAAGACGAATGCAGAGTCCACTCCTCACAGCGTAACTGATCAGGAAATCCAGGACGCTAAACACGGTTTCTCTGCTTCTCCACAGCTAAGAGTTCGAGCTGGAGACAGAAACTTTTCCAGCGTTCAAGCTGCTCTGTTCGTGTGTTTTAGTTTCTGTTACACTATGTCCTGCAAACCATGTGGTTTGGCTGAAAACTTGTTCTTTCATGTTCACGGGGTCTGGGGCAGTGTGAGCGCGCTCAGACGCTGCTGCAGAGCTGCTCAGAGAGAAGACTGACACAGAGGACATCTTTGTTTTCATTTGTTCTTGTAGTTGTTATAAAATGGTGTTGCTTTTTTCATGAAATACTGTATGTGAGACTGGAGAGGTCAAATAAACTTTATATGGATTTTGTACATTCTTGTTTCTTCAGTTTGTTTAATTTAATCTGTCATTGGTTTCCAATACAGAAAAAAACTGTTAGGTTCATTATTTAAAAAGGGGATGAAAAAATAGTTTATCAAAGGAAAATCAAATAAAAAAGTCTGGCTTTTTTATCAAACTTCAAGACTAAATGAAAACCAATGTGGAAACAAGCAGGAAAGAGCATGACATAGGTTTGATGGAACAGAAACATGATGATGAATCAAACACAATCACACTTATAGTCATAAAATAAACACTTAAAGAACTGAATATAAATGACTGAAAATCAGTTTTAAACTCAAGATAAACTAATGAAAACAGAAACAAAAAAGTCAAAAGAACTTCCATGCACATGGATTGGGGCTCGTTATGCCTGGCCATGAAAAACAGCTTCAAGTAGTAAATCAGTTCACAGCTCAGTGCGTTAAGCTTTATTTTCTTAGGCAAAGACAGATCAGTCAGTCAAAAGTAAGATGGTTGACAGATAAAACATGAAATAGAGTTTAAATGAAGATGCTCCTAAAACTTGACTGCGAGGCAATCACTTCACACTTTAGATAAAAACCAAGAATAAATATGTCTCAACCTGTTTGTTTTAGGGTTGACAGGGTTGACCGGACGCAGGACCAGAGTGATTCAACAACCGGGAAGGCGAGGTCCCCCTGCTTTTATGGCAGATCTTTGACACCAACACAAGTGTAAGTGTCATACGAGTCAATCATAAAAAACTGAGCTGTACTTGGCATTTTCAATGTGAAGATCTGAAAATGAGAGCAGGTTTTTAGAACCATTGTGAGCTCGCAGCTGCAAATCTGACAAGAGCGGTGTGTGCTACTTCACTCCTTCCAGTGAAGAGTCTAACCCTGGGGTCTGCAGCCCCTAACGCAAAGAGAACCATTTGGGCCAGTTTCTTATTGCCCGAAACCCAACAAGAGCTTACAGAATCCTGAATAAAAAAAACCCTTTTTTTGTGTTTTTGTGGCCATCAAGCTTTTCATCCATAAAATCTAGCTTTAAATATGAACAATACTGGAATTTCAATAGTGACTAATTTTTCAATATATAACAATATATTTACTTTAGAAAGGAGACATACAAGTTTATAAGGGTAAGGAAACTGTCAAAGAAACATATTCATACAGAGAAACTTATTCTTACTTTTCACATGTCTGTTTTGAATTCGACTCTTGTTTGTCTTGAATACGAATTTCTCCAATTAAATCGCTGTCAAAAATACGTCACGGAGTCACAGGCATAAACATCGAGCCCTGCAGCATGTATTCATCTGAACGAGCATGATAGAATGAAACTTTATAGAATGTTATTGATCCCCTGGCAGGAAAATGATCTTGTTACTGTTGCTATGCTGGAAAAAAACAGATAAAAACTGCCTGCTGCTTTTTAAAATTTTTATTTTTTTTGCCAGGCGACATCAGTGGAGCGTAAAAACAATAAAACAGACCCGGAAGTGATGGCAAAAAAAGAGATGTTAATCAGAGTATGATAAAAGAAAAGAAAAACTCCTGAGCAGGCGGCAGAGGGATCCCTGTCTCTCTGCTGCTGCCATTGTGTCCATAGATACGTTTCTCCTGCCAGAATTTGTTCCTCCAGTCTCAGACATGGTTCTGGCAGAGGGAACGTACCTCGGCACAACAACGGCCAGTGGCGACATGTTAGCCTGGGGGATCCCCGCTTAGCCGGGCAGCAACCCGGGACAGGAGGGGCGGCCGCACCCGCCACAGGCTCTGGCAGCAACATGGAGATAGAGGGCTAAGAAAATGGATGGAAATAACGAAGACAGCTAAGCTAACTCAGAGCTAAAGTAGGCTAACTGGCAGCCGACCGTAACAATAGTTTCAAAAAATAGAAACAGAAAGACAGTTGTGTATTCTGATCCTACTGACTTTTAAAATGTTCTTTTTTTGTTTGTTTTTATTGCTGCAACAGTCGGTTGCCTGTTAGCATACTTTAGCTCCAAGTTAGCTTAGCCGTTTTGGTTTCTTTATCCTCAGATTATCAACTCATTTCAGCAGACATGGTTTTATTTTACACTGAATGAGTGGAGTCGTACGTCTGCAACGTCTTTCTAGACTGTTTTCCACTTCTGGTTCTAGACCGACCCTCTTCTGCATTGTTTACACGATCACCTGTTGGAGCCTGAAAACCAGAAAATGCAGCTGGAGATCAATGTTTTGGGGGTTTTTTTGTAATCTATTTTATTTACTTTTTTACAGAGCTATGACTATCAAGATCATTTTCTCATTATGGTATCAGTAAAATTCCTAAAAGTTAAATTTTCTTTTATTTTAATAACAAACTTTATCACGCATGTGCAGTTTGAAGAATCGACGCTCCAGGACTCGATGTTTATGCCTGTGACCCTGTGACGTATTTTTGACAGCGATTTAACAGGAGACATTCGTATTCAAGACAAAGACAAATCGTATTCAAAACAGACATGAAATGTAAAACTAAAGGTTGTTTTCATATATTTTCTGCAAAGTTGTGCACAAAATATAAATTTGTGCACAACTTTGTATTTATGAATATGTTTCTTTTTGACAGCAACTCATACAAGTTCCTTTCAAAATCAAGCACATCCAGTGTCAAATATCCTCCTGCTGCAGCAGATTAAAAATGCAAGAAAATCGAATCAAGAAAATATGTTATATTACAATGGCTTTAGTGCACCTTGATCTTTTTAATGTCAAATACAAAGATGACAACAATATATATATATATATATAAAAAAAAATATATATATATATATACATACAATGCTTAACTCTGAACAGTAACGAGACACTGTTGTGCAGTAGAAGATAAGAGAATAGGACTGAAGTTAATTTTAATAATAAATCACTGACAAAACAGTAAATCTTTCACATCTATTTTGCTCAGTTATCTGACATTTACAACATTTAAACAAAAAAACTGAAACAGGTTCACCAAAACTATAATCCCATTATTCATTTCAATTGTTGGCATTTTTTTTTTCAAGGTCAAAGAGACACATGGGAGTGGTAGAAACACCACAAGTGGCTCTGGAGCCGCAGGTTGCAAAAGCCTGTCCTAACCTGACCAGCTGAAGCTTTTTACAGGAACTATTGTTAGAATGACTTAAAAGCAAGTTATGATCATTTAGCCTGAATAGCATAAAGACCTAATTATTTTTTCCAGGTCATTTCTGAATATCAAAATCTGTTTTGTATGTGTTTGAGTCTGGGTTGTTGAGAAGATTTGATTCATTTGAACCAATTTTTTAAAGAAACTCCTTGTCACTGCATTTGCTTTAAACAACACTTACTTGTGTTTTATAAAAAGAACTATAAAAATGGTTGTGCTGCAATGAATAACTTTTGTCTTTCAGCTGATTTAAAAGAGGGCCTAGTACTGAGCCCAGGGGAACACTGTGAGCCACCTCTCTTGATTCTGACATTGTTAAGCCTAATGCAACACTAAAAGTGGATTTACAACTATAGTAGTATAAAAAAGTATAAAACCCCCTTTATGCAGTGACACGGAAGAAGCATCATGGTGGCGCTGCAGCTGCCAGAGGGAAATAATAAATGTTTATGACACATTTTTTGAAATGTCTCAAATATCTTTGTGAGTTTCCCTGAGGAATGTTGAGCACTTAAAGAAAATACATTTTCTTCAGGATGCCCACAGAGAATTCCAAAAATGTTTCCAAATGTTTCTAGTAATCACAGAGACAAAGGTGAGAGTTTGATGGAGTAATCTGAACAGTAATCAGACTCTCCTGATGCGTTCATGCCTCAGCATTTGTGCAGCCTTTTGGATGATTAAAAATGAGACGTGCAGAAGGAGATGGGTCCACGTAGAAGATCATTGGAGTGGTCAAGCAGAGAGATACCTGAACAAGGATCTCAAAGACTTCTGTCTTTGAGCGGTTAAGTTACTGTGGAAGGCTGCAGAAAGATGAAGCAGGGTTAGGACAGAGGAGTGTGCTGCAACTATAGCTGTAGCAGTCAGGGAAACTCACTGACACTTAAGGAACTTTTTTAAGCAAACGTTTTATCTTTACATCATCCATGAACATCATAAAAAAAACCTCTCGACTTGGAGAATGTCTTTGCTCTTTTGGAAAGCCCCGGCACTATCAGAGTTGTTGTCAGAAGTTATTTTTGAAATTTTCAAGATAAGATAAACTCGGGAATCCTGAGAGGACATTTTATGTGAAGAGTATGAGCTTACGGGAACGAGCTGTGGCCTCACTCAGACCATCTAAAAATTACCTCTGATTTCAGAACCAGCACTCAGTTATTTTTGGATTAGTTTTCACTTTTTGGTTAAACTTATGGTCACAACTCCTGACTCACTTCCTTCTTCATGCTATGAGTAATTTGCAGCAGATGAAAATATCTTCACTTCTCCAGGAAAAGGATCCACCATCTTGGAAACAGAGAACAGGAAGCTCCTTTAAATTGAGTTGACCCTGATGGATTCAACTGGCCTCAGACTGAAGCCTGCTGTCTCCCACTGCCTTCTGGGTGGTTTTCCAAAAACCAAATAGTGCTGTTGGGAATGAAGAGAATGCAGAGACAATGTTTTACTATTGTTTTTGCAGAAGTTCATTTGGAGCAAAATAGATTTCCTACACTTTTCTGTGTTGTATAATACACACATAGGAAAAATAGACTCATAAAAGAAAATGTTAAAACAAGGAAAAGGCCTGCAAACCACGTTTAAATCTGCCTTTCCTTTTTACTGTAAATGAGCTGCAGTTCTAATCTTTCAATCTATTGTAAAAGCCTTCCAAGTAGTGTTTTAAGTATCATTCAAAAACTGTGGTTTTCTAGAACATACAGTAGTTTCTGCAGACCGGCTGGAGTACTTTACTGGAACAGAATCCCTTCATCAAAACCATCAAAACCAGAAGAAGATTTTTAGGTTGCTTTCACACTGTGAGCAGGAAAAGCGGATACATTCCAGACAGTCATTTCTTTATTTCAAACACAAGAGAAGCTTGTGGTCACATGACCCTGAGGTTTCCTTTGTGGCCTTTTATAACCCTCAGTTTTGTGGTTTACACCGTCTTAGTCAGATCTGAAACTCTCCAACCCTGACCTTTCCACAAATGGACAAGGAAAAGAACACCAAGGAGTTAGTGGAATGCACCTAACCCTACAGCTGACGATTCAACCATAAACAGTCAGTCAACTGGCCACACCCCCATTTAAGGGTAGTTTATATCTGAAAGAAAACCCAACCCTAGGCATAAATGACATGAACAATAACTGTAGCTGAATTGAATTCTCTCTGGGACAAGAGTGTTGAAACCAGTCTGTAAGTATGTTTATTCTGTCTGTGAATCTGAAGGGTTTAACATTCAGGTGAAAAGACATTTGCATGACAAGCCTTTTCTCTGAGGAACTGCTCCCTAGACAAAAAAAGAAGTGTTGTGAACCCTCTAGTTCTCTAAACCCAATGTGCTACAACAACCTTAGATCTTCTCACTGCCCTACAATTACCCAGCAAACATTTTCTAAATTTTACAAAACGACTGAAAGTTTGGGCACCCCTAGGTAAAATGTTCTATTATTGTGCACAAAGAACCCAACGAAAGGCATCCTAGAGGCATCAGTTTATAGATGAGACATCCTTTTAATATGTCAAAAACTTTGTCTTTATTTCCATCATTTACCCTTTCAGAACAACAGAAAACAAAAGAATGCCGTATGCAGAAGTTTGGACACCCTGCAGAATTTATACTATGGAAAAGCTGAGACCTGACGGTGTCATGGATTGTTCACAATCATGGTTTGCAGAGACCAGTTGATTTAAATCCCAAAGATTGTAAATAATCTGATCATCTGACCTCCCCCAACAATCAAACTGAAAATAGTTGATGCTCACAAAGCAGAAGAAGCTATAAGAAGACAAAGCCTTTTCAGATGAAAATATCCTCTGTTCAGAATGTCATTAAGAAACAACAGGAACAGTGGAAGTTAAAGAAAGATCTGGAAGAGCAAGAAAAATCTCAGACAGAGCAGCTCTCAGGATTGTGAGAAAAGCAAATCCAAACCCACGTTTAACTGCAGCATCCCTCCAGAAAGACCTGCAGACTCTGGAGATACTTGTACAAATATGGTCTTCATGGAAGAGTCATCAGAAGAAAACCTCTTCTACGTCCTCACCACAAAATTCAAACTTTGAATTCACAAATGAACATAGAAACAAGCCTGATGCATTTTGGAAACAAGTTCTGTGGACCGACCTGGTTCAGATGGAACTTTTTGACTGAAATGAGCAAAGGTACGTTTGGAGAAGAACGAGTCCAGAGTTTCATGAAAAGAACCTCTGTCCAACTGTTAAGCATGGGGGTGGATCAATCATGCTTTGGGCTTGTATTGCAGCCAGCAGCACAGGAAACATTTCAACAACAGGTGAGGTGAGACTATATGCATCCGGTGGTCTGCCTTGTTTTTTTTTTTTTATTTCTCTTTACAAATCGGCCTGGGCAGCACTGTATAGTGCCCCGTCACCTGACCAGAAGCCAGCGTCTTGAGCTTTGAGGAGAGTGTGGACTGGCTAGTCCTCCAGGGTTTCTGATTTGGGAAAACCCGAGTGGTTTTGTCCACAGTCACATTCTCAATGCAGAACTGTATATAGTCCAACACTGTTCCTTTGAGTGTCTCCAGCTCTTATTAGTGGAATAAGTCCCAGTTGTCTTTAAAAAGCAGTCTTGTACCATCATTAGGCAAGGCTGTGATGGTTTTTGTAGTGGGCCTGGACTGGTGTCTGAGGGGGTGTATGCCGGAAAGAGCAGAAAAAGAGCAAAGAAAAAGTATATAAAAGAAGCACGGAATGGAGAGCACCGATGCGCGCCGCCATCTTGAAATAAGACTTGAACAAAAGTGGTAACACTTGTAACCACCTAACAGCTAGTTTCTGTAAAATAAATCACAGCTGTAAATAGGAAAGGAAAGTCGCATAACTTTTTCAAATCAAGCATTACAAGATTACAAAATGCATACTTTCTGGTTGGGAAGTATTTTTTTCAATTCTATACCAATCCTCCTGTCAAATTCCTCTACTTCACTAAAATAAATGTTTTGCCCTTAGAAGTGTTTTGTAAAATTTGCCATTTAATATGTTTGAAGTAAATAACCCAAGAATAGCTGGGGTTATAACGTGGATCGTTGAGGAGAATGTCTTCAGCCTCCTGCCAATACAGTTCCCTCAGTTCACAAATGCCATGAATGATGCTCAGTACAAGTACACCAATTCATGAAAAATGCAAAAAAAAAAAAGCATTATGTGCATATAGCAATGTCATGTGTGCTGGGTTCCACCCCTCATGGTAATCTTGTGCTAATACCCGTCACTTGTGACTGTGCCTATTTAAACCTGCTCTCACAGTACAACCTTGCCGAAACGTCTCAGCTACATGCTCCAGACAAACAAACAAACAAACAAACAAACAAACAACACCCTGCAAACTGTAATGCCTGAGACTTCCACTACCTTTCTCCAAACACCACGTCATCTTGATGATTAGCTATGGACCTCCTGGTGGCTGGAGGTCAAAACTACACTAACTTACGTGATCCTGCTTGTCACCTGCTGTTTCTAATCTGTCATTTGGTCTCTTTTGGCTTGTCCTCAGAACCACCAAAAACCTGACAAGCAATGCTTTTTGGTACCTCTGGCAATGGAAAAGCACAAATTAATTCCACCTCCTCACTAAACTTTAGATTAGTTGATGGTTTATTTAGGAGGGCTTTAAGGTGAAGTCATGCAGGCATCAGCAACAAAACATTTCCAGCAATCTACTTCTCCTCTGTGTTTTCTTTGGAAGGCTGGGATAAGACCAAACCCTCGTACTCAGGTGCCAAAAGCCCAAAAACCTTCAGACTTTACTGTAATAGTTGGAGCAGGGAAAGTCCCAGAGAGAAGATGAAAAGCAAGACAAGGCACACAGAATTAGAAGAAAATGAAACCATTAGAGCGGCAGATTGAGAGTGAGACTAAACTAAAGTTCACAGGTTTAAAAGAAGGACTTTTCCCTTTACAAATCACAGTTTCCAGATGGCGAGTTCCTCTTCAGAACAGACAAAAAGAGGAAATGGCAGAAATCCCTCTGAGCTGTCCCATCTCCACTTTCAGAAAAGAAAGTGCAGTCAGAAAATGAAAGGATCGTGCTGTTCTTTACTTGTTCAGAAGCTGAGCAAACAGAGTTTAATTTGTTTGAGACACAAAATTCATACTGTTCCTTCAATGCTATAGTAGGTAGTGATGTGCGGTTAGGTTCATGGCTGGTGAGGCTCTGACGTCAGTCAGATTTACAAACATGAACCCTACAGAGAAACTCATTCCCCATTTGACTGGCAGCACTTAAAGTGTGTTGGTTAAATTTCATTTAAACATTTCAACAAAATCACCAAAAGTGTTATCCCTGACTTAAATTAGTTCTAAATGTGTTGCTCCCTTGTTTTCTGTCTATGGTCTCTCCTTCTTAAGAAACACATTAATATTCTGTTTGTAGAAGTCTTCCTTTTCTTCTTCAGTTTGAAATGTCGTTCTGTCTCAGTGGAGATCACTAACAGTGACGTGTCTAAACAAATTCTAGAGTTAGGAGTTTAAAAACGTTTTCCTCCAATTAGAAAATAATGCTAAACAAGATTAAAGAATAACTGGACGCCTGCACTTGACTTGCAACCACTAATTCTAATATTCTTTAGCCGCGGTGTCACCAGTACCCTCTGCCTTGAGGCAGGCGTCCTGCGGGCATCACCTAATGCATTTCTAAAGCTCATTTTTAGCTGATAAAAAAGACTCAATGAGTCACACACTGACACCAATATAATCAGACAGATGGCGAAAAATAAACAAATTAGGCCATTTTAAAATAAAGCGTCTTTTCTGACGATAAAAAGACCGAATTAGTAAAGCGCACGCGTCAGCTGCAGCTCCATTCAGTGAGTGCGGCGCTGCCTCACTCGCCACTGTCTCGCATTTTTATACAGGAAACTTGTAAATTATCTGAAGAAACGTTGAAAACCCACACAGAAAAGGTAATCATAGAAAAGACATGTCTAAAATATAATATTAGATATTTATTTTTAATAAAAAAGGATATTCATTTTATTTCATTTATGCATTTTTAAGCTATATTCTGCCTCCCCTGACTGCACGTCACTGGAAAATACTGTTTAGACTAAACTTTATCTTATTACTATTTTGATGATCTCCTTGCTTTCTTTGACATTATGCACATTCCAAGGCCTTAGTCACAATTGCCCTCATGTCTGTCAACAGACAAAAAATGGACAAACTTGCAAGATGTAACCTGTAGCATTTTTTCTCCAGGCATGTGTTGTGGTGAATACTTTATATATAGAGTACAAAGGTGAAGTAAGGGTAAACTAGGTGAGACGCAGGCATGTCACAAAAATTTTCATGTTTTCAACCCACCTAAACCCTGTGGCCTGAACATGAGCCAGTTAGTGCTCATGATAAACACATGATAAACAAATACTCAGTGGATGCAGTCCTTGCCTGACTGTTAGAAAATTTGGAAATTGGACAATCAGGGAGTTGTTTGTGTGCACACCCTGAGGATGTGGCAGTTGCGCCGGTCAGTATTAAACCAGTACTCGCCTTGGTGTGTGGTGTAAGGGCACCAAACAACATCAGCGCTATGCCATAAGTGTGTGCAATTTACATTAGCATAATATGATTATTATTCTAATCTGTTTTGTTATTATTTCTAATCTGGTTTGTACTTATTTGTATATGTGACCTAATTATTATTTTGGATCTGAATATTACTAAATATTATATATGATTAGTACTGATTATTATATATGATTAGTACTGATTATTATATCTGATCTAATTTGTACTGATTATTATATCTAATCTGATTAGTACCAAGTATTATATCTGATCTGATTAGTACCAAATATTATATCTTATCTGATTAGTACTGATCATAATATCTGATCTGATTACTTCCCTAATCTAGTTATTGTTAACAAAGAACTTCATGCAAACAAGGTTGTTGTTGCACAAATGGCAAACAATAAAGCTTTTCTTTAAGAACCCACATTAAGTGCATTATTTAACGTGGGTCAAATGTCGGGTGTAGATATAGCTTCACAGTGCAGATAGAGCCTGCTATATGTGTGAATGTTGATGTTGAATCGAATTCTTGGTCCTTTTTTCGAGTTCCAGCTTGTTCATCTGTTGTATGTAAACACATTTGTTCATGCAATAAAGGTAATGGATGTATACCATCACCAAGAAGTGTTCTTTCCTTTATTACTTCCATCAAATCACTTTAATGAGTACGGATGCATGAAATTGGATGCAGACTGCTCCTGCAAACATTTAGAAAATATGGAAAAAGACCTGAAAGGAACAGTGACTATTTCACCAGAAATTCTCTACAACTGTATACCTCAAACCCAGCGATAACAGTTTGTGTGGGTGGATTTTTTTTTCTGTTTTACAGTTTTAAAAAAATAATTGTTTACACATTAAAATAAAAAGTCTAACACAATCTTCAAAATTCTACTCCCATGAGCAAAATAACTCTGCAGATTTGCACAACATTACACATATCTGCTTTATTCTTTTTGTAAACCTTTACACAGTGATTTGTAAAACTCTACACATTTTTTCATACCTTAGACACAAAAGGATGGAGAGGTTACTTTCTTTTGTCATTACAAAATCAGGAAATGGGAATGATCTCACTTATGAAAACATTGGACCATCACATCCACCAGATGTGGAATCACACCAAATTAGAAAACGCAGCACTCAGGTGGGCTATAAAAACAGCAGGAGAGTTCATCTGTCTTCAACAAAAATCAAAGGTCCAGTCCTTTGAGAGTTTCCATTATATAATACACCTATTAAGCTAAACTGAACTGTACCAATTTTTGGACATCGTTAGTTGTAGGTCCATAGAAAAATGTAACGGACTGCTTCATGCGGAGATACCCTTGAAGCTGTTGATAGGCGTAAGGTCTTTACGACACAAGAAAGTTGCTGCATTCATATAACTTCTCTCAAACAAGTGTATACGAAGAACCAAAGCCAAAGGGGAAATAAAAAAGAGCTCCTGGATGACATGACCTCCATTTTTGTCATCATTAGCTTCACTATGCATGTGCTGAAAGTCCAACTTTGAGTGGACATTTGATTGCCTGGACCATTCTAAACTGCCCCGTACTACTCAGTGGAAACAAGGCCTTATTGACCATGTCATCAACCAATGATTGACACTGATAGAAGTTGGCAAAAGAGTTCAACCAAATCTCTGCACAAATACAGTTGCAGCAGTAATTTAGACATTTCATTAAGAAAACTGATAAGCCATTGACATATTTTGACAGAAAAATCTAAGTATTCAGTCTGCTGCATCTGTGCGGTGCAGTGCTTGGTGAGTTAAGGCCTATTTGTGTACATTCTCTCTGTATTTCAAACAAATCAGGAGGACTATTGTGGGTTTGTCACTATTTTTTCATCTAAGATTATCCTGCCATAAAAATGTTCGGCCAAAACATGTCATTTACTAAAATACGTTTTTTTTTTTTTTCAAATGGTGTTGATCACAGTAGTGTGAACTGGCTGCCATAGTGTCTGATCATTGAGGACTGTATTGGTTAAATGAAAACTGATAGCATTTTCACAAATATGTGTATATATTTTGACTAAAGTGTGCCATTGCCATATGAGAATGGTGCAAACTGAGCGTGGTGTTTGGATGATTCACAAAGACATTGATAGTGTGGAAGAACTTGACTGACCTGCTCAGAACTGACCCTGATAGAAGAGTTCTGAACTGAAGAGATGACGTAGAGCCTGAGTCTTCTCATAAACATTCCAACAACTGTGGAAACCTTTTCTAGAAAAACCAAAGCTTCAGAGGTAGGCCAACAGTTTATTAAACCCTGTGGATGACGAATGAGATCTGTATGTATGTGTATGTGTGTGTATTTCTGTGTTGTGTGTGCAGTTTCGGGGTTTCCCTGCAGTCTTATTCCTGCTGCTGATTTTTACGAGGCGTTTACTGCACTTTCACGCTGCAGTTTGTCCTGTAATGTCTTATTATGACTCAACAACTGATAAGCATCTGTGACTGAAGAGAAATGGCAGATTCATATTTAAATCTGAGGCACAAAAAACGGGGAATTCTGAAGCTGGGCAGGAATCCTTTAATGGGAGGAAGAGGTCCAGCACAAGCTTGACATGTTTAGAAAATAACTGCAGAGGGGAAGAAAAATTGCAAATATAAACCAGTAAAACTGCAGTCATTTGAAATATCTTAAAATATAAAATAACATTAAAAATGTAAATTAAAAACTTGAGCAAACTGGTAAGTCCATGTGCTGCTTTAGAAAAATCCTGCTGAGATAAAAAGATTCTTAGCTGACCTTTGAACTCTGTCGTCTTGATGTTGTGACAGAAACAAAGGCATCGTGCACTTTTTGACCTTCTTATTTCTCCACTTCCTGCTGCTCTCACAGAAAGGAAAACCCCTGAAACGTTCCCTCCTTACAGATGTTTGTCTCAGGTCTGGTTCTGACCCACAGCTCCAGCCTGCAGAGCCACGCTCTTCCTCCAGCTAAGAAGTCTCCTGACGTCCAAAGAACTTCCCAAAAGTCACAGACACAGTGCATGTCTGTATGCTTGATGATTCAGTGCTGAAATCTTTTTGCTTGACCTTTCATTTTTTATTGCTTTGTGCCCTCGTGACCTCTGTGAGCAAAAAGATGCCATTCCCAGAATCAGGCTAACTGGGGAAAAGCTCACAGAGAAGGGAGTCTATAGTTGCAGATAAATTGATTCTCTAAAATATTTGGGTTTGTTGTTTAAAAGTATAAATTAGTTTGGATTTTTTCTCAATTTGTTTTGGCGTTAGTTTAAGTGAATCTGAAGGCGCGGCTATACTCATCTTCTTGGGGATAGGAACTCTCTTCATCCACAGTCATGTTCTGTGTTCTTTACATTAAAAATCTAAATGCCTAAAAGAGATCCATCTCTTCTGAACTGGATCATTGGGTTCTGATGACTGAAGCTTTTTGTTGTTCGGCTTTTCGACCTCAGATTGACATCATGCACAGCTGCTGTTTTAGAGTAAACCATCATGAAGCGCCTCACAGACAAATGCTCCTTTGAACGCTGGTGTGAAAATGAAAAAGAAGTTCAAAGGAACTGATTCAGTTTGAAGGGAGGACATGTTTGAAGATCACGCAAGTTTTCTTTGAATGACTGTTTTTCTGCTTCCTCACTTCAGCTCCTCTGAAGGTGACTTTAGAGTGACATCTGAAGCTTCAGTTGGCTCAGATTTAAGGACTTCTATTGTCTTTCCTTCTCTGGTTTTGTGTGTTCACAAATCTCTATCTTTTGAGAAAGAGGAGGGGAAAGACCAGAAAGAAAAGTGAAAGTGTGCTGCCCTTCTGCAACCATGCTGTATAAAGAGTGACACCCTCAACAGGAGCCAGTTCGCCGCCTCTGTCCCAGACGGTGTAGAGAGGAAGAGCAGGCTCCTCTTCAGGCAGACATCTGAGACGACAGCCTCCACCTCCTCCTGACATGACTGATGCCAAGATTCTCTGCCTCCTCACCATCAGCTGCTGCTGTTCAGGTGAGATTCTGCTGCCTCCAGGTGCCTGACCTCTTTTCCAAAACACATTTAATGTTTAAATTCCCCAAAAAGATTTTTCTACTTTCATAGAAAAGCTCCTGAACATTCAGTAAATCTATTTATTTAAATCTACTTTGAAAAAGAAAAACACAGAAGGGAGGTGGAGCAGCTTCTCTGCTTTCCTATGACAACACTGCGGTCACATTTCCATCAGTAGTTCTCAGACTTTAGGACCAGAAGCAACAAATCCTCCTCCTCTCTATTGTCAAGGAAAAGCCTTGACACCGAGAATTACAAGATTTTTATCAATCTGGACAAAAGTCACATGAAAAACATCATGGAGGTGCAGGGAGGTTCAATCATGGAAGTGTGGTGTTGGAGTTTCCCGTTAAATATGTGAACTTACCAGTCAGTGTGTGAGTGTGTGTGTGTGTCAGTGTGTGTGTGTGGAGTCAAAGCAGGACTGAAGTATCAGAACCACTGCAACAGAAAGAAAAACACAACTTAGAAAGAGACAGTGGTTTCCTCCTACAGGCAGCAGCGCTCTCAGACAGGTGGAGCTGTCAGACTGATGGTCAGGACATCAGCAGAAATCGATACTTAAAAAGATCACAGACGTCCGGATTCATGTTGTTCTGCTGGAAAGTACCTGTGTGAAACACCTCAGCAGGATCTAAGGGAAATACCTGCTCTCTGCTGGAGCTTCCTGATGACCGACCCCCAGCTGGTTAATGTTCACTAAAGGAGTCAGATTCTAGTCATTTAATAAAGATAAGCAGTCATAACTGAGTACCTAGACTGATTCTCTGGAAGTTGGCTGTGAAACGTCCTCTTTAGGAAGCTGCCATGGTTCTGCTGTGTGACGACTTTATCTCAGCAGCATGAAGACATACGGGTGTCATGACTTATTTTAAGAACAATTCATATATGAACATTTTGCCTCAGACACATTGATCTGGTTGGATTCTAGGAATAGAAATCTATTCATTGCTACACCCCTAATGAAGATTGCCAGTACAGCTTCTGGAGCCAGTAAAGTCTATGTGACCTGCTTTATTTGTGTCTTTCAGTGGTGGCGGCGCAGATGCCCGTGGACTGCTGCTTGTCTGTCAAGAACCAAACCATAATGAAGGTTCTTGTTGCAGATTATTATCCACAGGCCAAAAGCTGCGCTCTGGATGCCGCAATGTATGTTTGTGCGACGTTCATGAACACCTCGCTGTTATTCTGGGTCACACACGGACTGATCTGTTGTTCTTTCAGCTTTGTTACCAGAAAGGGGAGAAAACTCTGTGCACCTCATGATGAGCAGTGGGTCCAAACCCTGAAGAAGCATGTGGATCATTTGAGAAATCACTGCAAGAAACACCACTACCAGGTACCCGTCTATGGCCTACAGCCGCTCGAAGAGCCATTTAATTGGTACTGTAATCTGCTAAATGCAGACATTAGTTATTTAATCTGTTTAATCCAGATAGAAATCTGAACAAAACCTTCTGCAGGAAGATAGGGTAAAAACCCCACAACGCAAAGACTCTGGTCTTCGCATTTAGAGGAGAATAAAAATGAATTTGTGTTAACAACATTTAACCCGTTTTTGTTAAATAACAATTTAAACTGCATTGACTGTCATCAAGTCCTCATACGGGAGAATGCTTGTTCTGGAGAACCAAAACCTTCAAATAAAAGTAAAAATGTCTTCCTCTCCATCACCGGGAGCTGCCTTGAGGGACAGGAAGTTTTGACTGTGGTGCGTTTGTGTGCCTGCAGGGCCGGCGCTGCTTTGGCGTGACCCCCAGTGAAGAACAGAGAGGGTCTTGAACCACTGACCTTCATCAAGCTGCTCTGGCTCCTGTTACCGAAGAGGCTCCCTTATCTTATCTTGGAGTATTTAAGCCACAGTTAAAAATGAAAGGATTAGTTTTGAGGAATTGATGTTTTTAAGTACAGCAAACTGTGCATCAGGAGCACTGACATGTACCATGTGAGGATTCAAACTTTTCTAATCATGTGTGACTCTTCATGAACGATCTTCA
>BNCR01000009.1:3580924-3707039 GCA_014656515.1 Oryzias celebensis | reverse complement strand
CAGGGGTGGATGAGCAGAAGGTCAGGTCAGGATGTGAACACTCAGTGATGCAGGCAGAGTGGCACAAACAAGACTTTGCACTGAGCAGAGCTAAGTGCTCTATGTACTGCTGGGGTTGGTTGCAGATGGAAGACAGCTGTGAAGCTTCTGGGAGGGACAGCAGGGGCTGATGGGAAGTGTAGTGTGCAGGCCCAGGAAGTGTTAGTTTTCAGGTGATGAATCCCATTGATGGCCAGATGGGAAGACAGGGGACAAATGTCTATATTTTCATTAAAAATGAAACTTTCATAGAATATAGATTCAGGGCCCACTGCAAATTAATTTTCAAGTAAAGCTGTTTATTTCTTACATAAACTTGTTTTCCAGCTCATTAAGTCCTCAAAAACAGAATTTCAGAAATCAGAATACTTCGGTGCAGGTGTCTCCAACCCTGTTCCTTGAGGGCTACCGCCCTGCTTGTTTTGCAGCTAACCCTGCTTCAGTAATTGCTGCTCACCTGGATCAGGTGTGTTTAGTCAATCAGAAACTGCGCTGATTCAATCTAGCTAATCAGCATCTACTGAAGTAAGATTAGCTGCAAAACAAGCAGGATGGTAGCCCTCGAGGAACAGGGTTGGAGACCCCTGCTTTGGAGAAATCTGCCCAAGTTCTGCAGGACATGAAAGTGAGCTGGACTGAGAAAATTGGTTTAGTTTGGTTCAAATGGAGAAGACTTCAGACTTAATAACTAAGACCATCATTGATCCCCTCCATATTCTGGGTAAGCCATTAAAGTTCATAGCTAAGGAGGCTGATTGTTCACAGAGCGCTGCATCCAAGCACGTCAACGGATGGAAGGGCAAAATGTGGCAGGAGAAGATGCACCAGCAAAAGAGATGACTGTGGCTTTAGTCGATCGCCAAGAGAACAAGATTCAAGAACCTGCAGACATGCAGAAACTGAACAGTAGCTACCTAAAGACCGGGCATGTGACGTGCATTCAAGAATGTGCATTTCACCTATGGTGTTCACACTCAACGAACGGGAAGAGGTTCTTCTTTCTCTTTTGTTACTGTTGGTAACAGAGGTTTGTTGCAAAAATATTGAAGAAATCGTGAATCTTGCTCAAGATACTTCTTTCTATTCCACACTTCTGTGAATTAAAGCGGACACCATCCATACGTTCATTCATTTTCCAAACTGCTTAATCCCTTTCTGGGTCACGGGGTTGCTGGAGCCTAACCCTGCTACTCATGGCGAAGGCAGGGGACACCCTGGACTGGTTGCCAGTCTGTCACAGGGGCCACAGTCACACACCCATGCACACTCACATCCACACCTAGGGACAATTTAGAGTGACCAATGAACCTATGAAGCAAGTTTTTGGATGGTGAGAGGACGTCAGAGTACCCGGAGAAACCCACGCATGCACGGGCAGAACATGCAAACTCCGCACAGAAAGGCCCCCATTGGTGACACTGTTTCAAGACCCCAGCCAGGACTTGAACCGGCAACCTTCTTGCTGTAAAGCAAGAGCGCAAGAATGAAATGAATGAACCATCCATACATTAATATCCAATAAAACCCTGATTGGTCATAGTCTGATCTGGTTTAACTCTCAAAGTTCAGTGGCTGCGTTTGTGTAGAGCCCAAAACAGTTGTAGAAGCTTTCATAGCTACTGGAACGGAAGAGTTATAAATGCAGAAGCCCGAAAGGCATGTTTCTATAGACTTTTCATTGAAAGAGGTCAATTGAACACACATTTCTGAGGTAGTGTGAATGTAGCTTTATAAATGAGTCATTTCCACAGGTGGAGAGTGAAAGAATCTGAGCATTATGTTGACCAAAGAGAAAAGAATAATGCAAGTGATTGGCCGAAGAATCAGTGCAGCTTTTGGAGTTCTTGTAAAAGAGAAGCATGCAGATAATGGATGAACAGATTACCAAGTGACTGTTGTTGTTTCAAAGAAATCAATAGAAAGATGACAAAATCTTGACCCAAAGGTAACCGCCTCACAGAAGCTCATAACGTGCAACACTCATTCACAGCCTCTTAAGAGTTGTATTATCCCTGGCAAAGCTTTAGGGTAAAGGTATGTATTTAGTGTCAAGAATGGCTCCCACGCCCCAGGATGATTATCTGCTTCTGGACACATGCTCGTGCATGCACAGTCATTCAAGTGCCAGCTTTTCACACTTAACTACCCTCAGTCATTCAGAAAAAAATCCCAAATTATCTGTCCTACTTCAGAGTGAGCTGATAAAAAGTGGGAGGAAAAAATCTGAGTCAATCCAGATCAAGATTAGATTGGCCTCATTTCCCTGAATTTCTAAATTAACATTTCAAATATATTTCTACAAGTATCAATATTTGAAACATCACTTCCACGAGTTAATCTGATCTCGATTGTTTTTTCTAAAATTTTATTCATTTATGTATTTGCACATCCTATTAACATATTCATGATTGTGGGTTGGATAACAGAAACAAAGACCAAAAAAACCTGAGAGAGATCTCGAAAACTAGAAGTGTAAAAATGCAGCAGACCAGGCTTGGAAACAGGAACTCAAATTTAAAAAAAATAAATGTAAACGTCAACTAATTTCCAAACCCTGAATCCTTTGGGTCACAGTGTTTGTGAAGTCAACCCAGCTATTGTTGGATAAAGGTGGAGTGCGCCAAGAAAGGTCGTCAGTCCAGTCCATCATTTAGATGCATCAGTTAACCTATGAACATGTTGACTGTGCGAGAAAAGCCACACAAGCAAAGAGAGCTGCAAACTCCACAAAGAAAGAACTCTGGGGTTGAACCAGAGCCTCCTTGCGTGAGGAGTGCTAGCCTCTGCACCACCTGCAGTCACAACTAAACATGAGCAAAAGAATCTGAAACAAAAGAGAAACTAAAGCTAACCTGACCTGAAAACGGACAAATACAGTGAGGATGATTGACCTTCATGAAGACCGCTGTGAGAATCATCTAAAGAAACCGGTGAGACCGTGTCAGAAGGAAACATTAAACCTGAGCGTAACACGAACCATAAATGAGATCTAACAGAGCAACTAAAGGCACAGTTTTCATAGAAGACTCCAATAATATAAAGAGCAAAGCATAAGAAAATTGGCTTTTTAATCTAGCGTTAATAAAAGGCACAAAGGATTGAAGAGACACACGCTGCTGACATGACTGACAGAACAGAGAAGAAGAGGTGGAGAGCACTTCTGCAAAATGGAAAGTCCATTTCCATTTGAACTTTCCAACCATGGGTGGAGACCAGCAGCACCACATGCTTTATGGAGCATCTTTGTCAGTTTACTTGAATAACTTACACTGCAGAAAAAAAATTTAAAAAAAATTTGAATTGGCCAAAAACATTAAAAAAGCGTAGAAAACGATTATCTGAGAGATAGATTATCGCAGCCAACTGCAGCCCCCAGGGTGGCCTCACCACAGCAACGTATGCAGACCCTCATGTAACGACAAGTGCAGCTACACAAAGGACAGGCTAATGAGGAACCCAAACTTAGATTGATCTATGAAATTCCGCCCGCGGAAAAGTTCTGAAGTGCTCTTTGTCTGGGATGAACCAAGTAGAGTCCGTAACTGGCCCTATCGCATTTCATTTAAAGCGCTGCTCCACCAGAGATAACTGATCACTTTATTTTGTTTTCATTGGTTTATTCTCCAAGGATACAATTTGTACAGCACTTTAATGTGTGTGGTGTGTGAACGATGATGCATAACTAAAATCCCCTCACCTGTTGATCTCAAGGATGTGTACTTTTCTTGATCTTGATTCACTCATTAGGTTCACTCAGCAGAACATGAAAACTCAGTTGTTACTTTATTAACTTGATTGCGTAAGCCACCTGCACTGTTAACAGCCAAGGCAACACCTGAGTTCAGCTGCGTTGCTAACTTCTCATCAAAACCTTAATGTCAATCTTTAAAGAACTAGATGAATAAATGGTTCCCCTTGCAGCATTCCCAGAATGTGAGCATTCACCAGTCCTTATCTGGTTAACTGACACAAAAAACGTTTCCTTCTCAGAGCTACCTGTGAAAAAAAATCTTATTTTGTCAGGAGAAATCATGAGGGAGGAGCCGAGCTGAAAAAGTTTGGCACATGCTCGTTCTGTCAACAGCCTTCCTCTTCCAGTCAGTGGAAACACGCTTCACTTTCTGTGGAGATCCTGCATAAAGCACCTGCAGCTGCACCAGTCACAGACAGCAGCACCTTCCTCCCCCGAAGACACTCTGAACACCTGATCCACAGACGCAGACATGGCAGCTCGAGTTGCAGCTCTGATCATTCTGGGTCTCATCTGCTTGAACTTGCAGCAGGTAACATTTATCTTCAAACTCCTCTTCCTGCAGCGATCTGCAGGATGGCAAAGACTTTCCAAGCTGAGTCAGCTGCAACTGCAGTGATTGATATAAACTATGGGTTAGTCCAGCAGATAGTTGATGTTTCAGTCTGAACTGATGCTTGTTTCTCTCTGCAGCTTTAGGAGGCCCTCTTGAACTTGAAGCAAAAGCTTTTTCTCATCTGCTTTTTCTGGTTTCCTGCAGCTGAGGTTCCGATGGACTGCTGCTTATCAGTCAGCAAGAAACGTCTGCACCCTAAAATCATTGTGAGCTACTCCTCCAGGAGCAGGGAAAGGCTGCGACATTAATGCAACTGTGTAAGTCAGAGACCAACCTGGCTATATTTACTCTGTAGGTTCTGTTATTTGATGAGTTTCAATCTGACTGTTCAGGTTTGACACCAAAGGTGGCAGACAGTTGTGTGTTGTCCACCCAAAGGATTCCCTGGTGCAGAGGATCCTGAACATTGTGGACAACAGGAAACCAGCATCCCAGTAAAAAGACGAATGCAGAGTCCACTCCTCACAGCGTAACTGATCAGGAAATCCAGGACGCTAAACACGGTTTCTCTGCTTCTCCACAGCTAAGAGTTCGAGCTGGAGACAGAAACTTTTCCAGCGTTCAAGCTGCTCTGTTCGTGTGTTTAGTTCTGTTACACTATGTCCTGCAAACCATGTGGTTTGGCTGAAAACTTGTTCTTTCATGTTCACGGGGTCTGGGGCAGTGTGAGCGCGCTCAGACGCTGCTGCAGAGCTGCTCAGAGAGAAGACTGACACAGAGGACATCTTTGTTTTCATTTGTTCTTGTAGTTGTTATAAAATGGTGTTGCTTTTTTCATGAAATACTGTATGTGAGACTGGAGAGGTCAAATAAACTTTATATGGATTTTGTACATTCTTGTTTCTTCAGTTTTTTAATTTAATCTGTCATTGGTTTCCAATACAGAAAAAAACTGTTAGGTTCATTATTTAAAAAGGGATGAAAAATAGTTTATCAAAGGAAAATCAAATAAAAAGTCTGGCTTTTTATCAAACTTCAAGACTAAATGAAAACCAATGTGGAAACAAGCAGGAAAGAGCATGACATAGGTTTGATGGAACAGAAACATGATGATGAATCAAACACAATCACACTTATAGTCATAAAATAAACACTTAAAGAACTGAATATAAATGACTGAAAATCAGTTTTAAACTCAAGATAACTAATGAAAACAGAAACAAAAAAGTCAAAAGAACTTCCATGCACATGGATTGGGCTCGTTATGCCTGGCCATGAAAAACAGCTTCAAGTAGTAAATCAGTTCACAGCTCAGTGCGTTAAGCTTTATTTTCTTAGGCAAAGACAGATCAGTCAGTCAAAAGTAAGATGGTTGACAGATAAAACATGAAATAGAGTTTAAATGAAGATGCTCCTAAAATTGACTGCGAGGCAATCACTTCACACTTTAGATAAAAACCAAGAATAAATATGTCTCAACCTGTTTGTTTTAGGGTTGACAGGGTTGACCGGACGCAGGACCAGAGTGATTCAACAACCGGGAAGGCGAGGTCCCCCTTTTTGGCAGATCTTTGACACCAACACAAGTGTAAGTGTCATACGAGTCAATCATAAAAACTGAGCTGTACTTGGCATTTTCAATGTGAAGATCTGAAAATGAGAGCAGGTTTTTAGAACCATTGTGAGCTCGCAGCTGCAAATCTGACAAGAGCGGTGCTACTTCACTCCTTCCAGTGAAGAGTCTAACCCTGGGGTCTGCAGCCCCTAACGCAAAGAGAACCATTTGGGCCAGTTTCTTATTGCCCGAAACCCAACAAGAGCTTACAGAATCCTGAATAAAAAAACCCTTTTTTTGTGTTTTTGTGGCCATCAAGCTTTTCATCCATAAAATCTAGCTTTAAATATGAACAATACTGGAATTTCAATAGTGACTAATTTTTCAATATATAACAATATATTTACTTTAGAAAGGAGACATACAAGTTTATAAGGGTAAGGAAACTGTCAAAGAAACATATTCATACAGAGAAACTTATTCTTACTTTTCACATGTCTGTTTTGAATTCGACTCTTGTTTGTCTTGAATACGAATTTCTCCAATTAAATCGCTGTCAAAAATACGTCACGGAGTCACAGGCATAAACATCGAGCCCTGCAGCATGTATTCATCTGAACGAGCATGATAGAATGAAACTTTATAGAATGTTATTGATCCCCTGGCAGGAAAATGATCTTGTTACTGTTGCTATGCTGGAAAAAAACAGATAAAAACTGCCTGCTGCTTTTTAAAATTTTTATTTTTTTTGCCAGGCGACATCAGTGGAGCGTAAAAACAATAAAACAGACCCGGAAGTGATGGCAAAAAAAGAGTTAATCAGAGTATGATAAAAGAAAAGAAAAACTCCTGAGCAGGCGGCAGAGGGATCCCTGTCTCTCTGCTGCTGCCATTGTGTCCATAGATACGTTTCTCCTGCCAGAATTTGTTCCTCCAGTCTCAGACATGGTTCTGGCAGAGGGAACGTACCTCGGCACAACAACGGCCAGTGGCGACATGTTAGCCTGGGGATCCCCGCTTAGCCGGGCAGCAACCGGGACAGGAGGGGCGGCCGCACCCGCCACAGGCTCTGGCAGCAACATGGAGTAGAGGGCTAAGAAAATGGATGGAAATAACGAAGACAGCTAAGCTAACTCAGAGCTAAAGTAGGCTAACTGGCAGCCGACCGTAACAATAGTTTCAAAAAATAGAAACAGAAAGACAGTTGTGTATTCTGATCCTACTGACTTTTAAAATGTTCTTTTTTTGTTTGTTTTTATTGCTGCAACAGTCGGTTGCCTGTTAGCATACTTTAGCTCCAAGTTAGCTTAGCCGTTTTGGTTTCTTTATCCTCTGATTATCAACTCATTTCAGCAGACATGGTTTTATTTTACACTGAATGAGTGGAGTCGTACGTCTGCAACGTCTTTCTAGACTGTTTTCCACTTCTGGTTCTAGACCGACCCTCTTCTGCATTGTTTACACGATCACCTGTTGGAGCCTGAAAACCAGAAAATGCAGCTGGAGATCAATGTTTTGGGGTTTTTTTGTAATCTATTTTATTTACTTTTTTACAGAGCTATGACTATCAAGATCATTTTCTCATTATGGTATCAGTAAAATTCCTAAAAGTTAAATTTTCTTTTATTTTAATAACAAACTTTATCACGCATGTGCAGTTTGAAGAATCGACGCTCCAGGACTCGATGTTTATGCCTGTGACCCTGTGACGTATTTTTGACAGCGATTTAACAGGAGACATTCGTATTCAAGACAAAGACAAATCGTATTCAAAACAGACATGAAATGTAAAACTAAAGGTTGTTTTCATATATTTTCTGCAAAGTTGTGCACAAAATATAAATTTGTGCACAACTTTGTATTTATGAATATGTTTCTTTTTGACAGCAACTCATACAAGTTCCTTTCAAAATCAAGCACATCCAGTGTCAAATATCCTCCTGCTGCAGCAGATTAAAAATGCAAGAAAATCGAATCAAGAAAATATGTTATATTACAATGGCTTTAGTGCACCTTGATCTTTTTAATGTCAAATACAAAGATGACAACAATATATATATATATATATATATACATACAATGCTTAACTCTGAACAGTAACGAGACACTGTTGTGCAGTAGAAGATAAGAGAATAGGACTGAAGTTAATTTTAATAATAAATCACTGACAAAACAGTAAATCTTTCACATCTATTTTGCTCAGTTATCTGACATTTACAACATTTAAACAAAAAAACTGAAACAGGTTCACCAAAACTATAATCCCATTATTCATTTCAATTGTTGGCATTTTTTTTTCAAGGTCAAAGAGACACATGGGAGTGGTAGAAACACCACAAGTGGCTCTGGAGCCGCAGGTTGCAAAAGCCTGTCCTAACCTGACCAGCTGAAGCTTTTTACAGGAACTATTGTTAGAATGACTTAAAAGCAAGTTATGATCATTTAGCCTGAATAGCATAAAGACCTAATTATTTTTTCCAGGTCATTTCTGAATATCAAAATCTGTTTTGTATGTGTTTGAGTCTGGGTTGTTGAGAAGATTTGATTCATTTGAACCAATTTTTTAAAGAAACTCCTTGTCACTGCATTTGCTTTAAACAACACTTACTTGTGTTTTATAAAAAGAACTATAAAAATGGTTGTGCTGCAATGAATAACTTTTGTCTTTCAGCTGATTTAAAAGAGGGCCTAGTACTGAGCCCAGGGGAACACTGTGAGCCACCTCTCTTGATTCTGACATTGTTAAGCCTAATGCAACACTAAAAGTGGATTTACAACTATAGTAGTATAAAAAAGTATAAAACCCCCTTTATGCAGTGACACGGAAGAAGCATCATGGTGGCGCTGCAGCTGCCAGAGGGAAATAATAAATGTTTATGACACATTTTTTGAAATGTCTCAAATATCTTTGTGAGTTTCCCTGAGGAATGTTGAGCACTTAAAGAAAATACATTTTCTTCAGGATGCCCACAGAGAATTCCAAAAATGTTTCCAAATGTTTCTAGTAATCACAGAGACAAAGGTGAGAGTTTGATGGAGTAATCTGAACAGTAATCAGACTCTCCTGATGCGTTCATGCCTCAGCATTTGTGCAGCCTTTGGATGATTAAAAATGAGACGTGCAGAAGGAGATGGGTCCACGTAGAAGATCATTGGAGTGGTCAAGCAGAGAGATACCTGAACAAGGATCTCAAAGACTTCTGTCTTTGAGCGGTTAAGTTACTGTGGAAGGCTGCAGAAAGATGAAGCAGGGTTAGGACAGAGGAGTGTGCTGCAACTATAGCTGTAGCAGTCAGGGAAACTCACTGACACTTAAGGAACTTTTTTAAGCAAACGTTTTATCTTTACATCATCCATGAACATCATAAAAAAAACCTCTCGACTTGGAGAATGTCTTTGCTCTTTTGGAAAGCCCCGGCACTATCAGAGTTGTTGTCAGAAGTTATTTTTGAAATTTTCAAGATAAGATAAACTCGGGAATCCTGAGAGGACATTTTATGTGAAGAGTATGAGCTTACGGGAACGAGCTGTGGCCTCACTCAGACCATCTAAAAATTACCTCTGATTTCAGAACCAGCACTCAGTTATTTTTGGATTAGTTTTCACTTTTTGGTTAAACTTATGGTCACAACTCCTGACTCACTTCCTTCTTCATGCTATGAGTAATTTGCAGCAGATGAAAATATCTTCACTTCTCCAGGAAAAGGATCCACCATCTTGGAAACAGAGAACAGGAAGCTCCTTTAAATTGAGTTGACCCTGATGGATTCAACTGGCCTCAGACTGAAGCCTGCTGTCTCCCACTGCCTTCTGGGTGGTTTTCCAAAAACCAAATAGTGCTGTTGGGAATGAAGAGAATGCAGAGACAATGTTTTACTATTGTTTTTGCAGAAGTTCATTTGGAGCAAAATAGATTTCCTACACTTTTCTGTGTTGTATAATACACACATAGGAAAAATAGACTCATAAAAGAAAATGTTAAAACAAGGAAAAGGCCTGCAAACCACGTTTAAATCTGCCTTTCCTTTTTACTGTAAATGAGCTGCAGTTCTAATCTTTCAATCTATTGTAAAAGCCTTCCAAGTAGTGTTTTAAGTATCATTCAAAAACTGTGGTTTTCTAGAACATACAGTAGTTTCTGCAGACCGGCTGGAGTACTTTACTGGAACAGAATCCCTTCATCAAAACCATCAAAACCAGAAGAAGATTTTTAGGTTGCTTTCACACTGTGAGCAGGAAAAGCGGATACATTCCAGACAGTCATTTCTTTATTTCAAACACAAGAGAAGCTTGTGGTCACATGACCCTGAGGTTTCCTTTGTGGCCTTTTATAACCCTCAGTTTTGTGGTTTACACCGTCTTAGTCAGATCTGAAACTCTCCAACCCTGACCTTTCCACAAATGGACAAGGAACACCAAGGAGTTAGTGGAATGCACCTAACCCTACAGCTGACGATTCAACCATAAACAGTCAGTCAACTGGCCACACCCCATTTAAGGGTAGTTTATATCTGAAAGAAAACCCAACCCTAGGCATAAATGACATGAACAATAACTGTAGCTGAATTGAATTCTCTCTGGGACAAGAGTGTTGAAACCAGTCTGTAAGTATGTTTATTCTGTCTGTGAATCTGAAGGGTTTAACATTCAGGTGAAAAGACATTTGCATGACAAGCCTTTTCTCTGAGGAACTGCTCCCTAGACAAAAAAAGAAGTGTTGTGAACCCTCTAGTTCTCTAAACCCAATGTGCTACAACAACCTTAGATCTTCTCACTGCCCTACAATTACCCAGCAAACATTTTCTAAATTTTACAAAACGACTGAAAGTTTGGGCACCCCTAGGTAAAATGTTCTATTATTGTGCACAAAGAACCCAACGAAAGGCATCCTAGAGGCATCAGTTTATAGATGAGACATCCTTTTAATATGTCAAAAACTTTGTCTTTATTTCCATCATTTACCCTTTCAGAACAACAGAAAACAAAAGAATGCCGTATGCAGAAGTTTGGACACCCTGCAGAATTTATACTATGGAAAAGCTGAGACCTGACGGTGTCATGGATTGTTCACAATCATGGTTTGCAGAGACCAGTTGATTTAAATCCCAAAGATTGTAAATAATCTGATCATCTGACCTCCCCCAACAATCAAACTGAAAATAGTTGATGCTCACAAAGCAGAAGAAGCTATAAGAAGACAAAGCCTTTTCAGATGAAAATATCCTCTGTTCAGAATGTCATTAAGAAACAACAGGAACAGTGGAAGTTAAAGAAAGATCTGGAAGAGCAAGAAAAATCTCAGACAGAGCAGCTCTCAGGATTGTGAGAAAAGCAAATCCAAACCCACGTTTAACTGCAGCATCCCTCCAGAAAGACCTGCAGACTCTGGAGATACTTGTACAAATATGGTCTTCATGGAAGAGTCATCAGAAGAAAACCTCTTCTACGTCCTCACCACAAAATTCAAACTTTGAATTCACAAATGAACATAGAAACAAGCCTGATGCATTTTGGAAACAAGTTCTGTGGACCGACCTGGTTCAGATGGAACTTTTTGACTGAAATGAGCAAAGGTACGTTTGGAGAAGAAAGGTCCAGAGTTTATGAAAAGAACCTCTGTCCAACTGTTAAGCATGGGGGTGGATCAATCATGCTTTGGGCTTGTATTGCAGCCAGCAGCACAGGAAACATTTCAACAACAGGTGAGGTGAGACTATATGCATCCGGTGGTCTGCCTTGTTTTTTTTTTTTTATTTCTCTTTACAAATCGGCCTGGGCAGCACTGTATAGTGCCCCGTCACCTGACCAGAAGCCGCGTCTTGAGCTTGAGGAGAGGTGGACTGGCTAGTCTCCAGGGTTTCTGATTTGGGAAACCCGAGTGGTTTTGTCCACAGTCACATTCTCAATGCAGAACTGTATATAGTCCAACACTGTTCCTTTGAGTGTCTCCAGCTCTTATTAGTGGAAAATGTCCCAGTTTCTTTAAAAGCAGCTTGTACCATCAGCAAGGCTGTGATGGTTTTTGTAGTGGCCTGGACTGGTGTCTGAGGGGGGTGTATGCCGGAAGAGCGAAAAAAGAGCAAAGAAAAAGTATATAAAAGAAGCACGGAATGGAGAGCACCGATCGCGCCGCCATCTTGAAATAAGACTGGAACAAAAGTGGTAACACTTGTAACCACCTAACAGCTAGTTTCTGTAAAATAAATCACAGCTGTAAATAGAAAGAAAGTCGCATAACTTTTTCAAATCAAGCATTACAGATTACAAATGCATACTTTCTGGTTGGGAAGTATTTTTTCAATTCTATACCAATCCTCCTGTCAAATTCCTCTACTTCACTAAATAAATGTTTTGCCTTAGAAGTGTTTTGTAAAATTGCCATTTAAATGTTTGAAGTAAATAACCCAAGAATAGCTGGGGTTATAACGTGGATCGTTGAGGAAATGTCTTCAGCCTCTGCCAAAACAGTTCCCTCAGTTCACAAAATGCCATGAATGATGCTCAGTACAAGTACACCAATTCATGAAAAATGCAAAAAAAAAAAAGCATTATGTGCATATAGCAATGTCATGTGTGCTGGGTCCACCCCTCATGGTAATCTTGTGCTAATACCGTCACTTGTGACTGTGCCTATTTAAACCTGCTCTCACAGTACAACCTTGCCGAAACGTCTCAGTCTCATGCTCAGACAAACAAACAAACAAACAAAAAAACAACACCCTGCAAACTGTAATGCCTGAGACTTCCACTACCTTTCTCCAAACACCACGTCATCTTGATGATTAGCTAGGACCTCTGGTGGCTGGAGGTCAAAAACTACACTAACTTACGTGATCCTGCTTGTCACCTGCTGTTTCTAATCTGTCATTTGGTCTCTTTTGCTTGTCCTCAGAACCACCAAAAACCTGACAAGCAATGCTTTTTTGGTACCTCTGCAATGGAAAAGCACAAATTAATTCCACCTCCTCACTAAATTTAGATTAGTTGATGGTTTATTTAGGAGGCTTAAGGTGAAGTCATGCAGGCATCAGCAACAAAACATTTCCAGCAATCTACTTCTCCTCTGTGTTTTCTTTGGAAGGCTGGGATAAGACCAAACCCTCGTACTCAGGTGCCAAAAGCCCAAAAACCTTCAGACTTTACTGTAATAGTGGAGCAGGGAAGTCCCAGAGAGAAGATGAAAAGCAAGACAAGGCACACAGAATTAGAAGAAAATGAAACCATTAGAGCGGCAGATTGAGAGTGAGACTAAACTAAAGTTCACAGGTTTAAAGAAGGACTTTTCCCTTACAAATCACAGTTTCCAGATGGCGATTCCTCTTCAGAACAGACAAAAGAGGAAATGGCAGAAATCCCTCTGAGCGTCCCATCTCCACTTCAGAAAAGAAAGTGCATCAGAAAATGAAAGGATCGTGCTGTTCTTTACTTGTTCAGAGCTGAGCAACAGAGTTTAATTGTTTGAGACACAAAATTCATACTGTTCCTTCAATGCTATAGTAGGTAGTGATGTGCGGTTGGTTCATGGCTGGTGAGGCTCTGACGTCAGTCAGATTTACAAACATGAACCCTACAGAGAAACTCATTCCCATTTTGACTGGCAGCACTTAAGTGTGTTGGTTAAATTCATTTAAACATTTCAACAAAATCACCAAAAGTGTTATCCTGACTTAAATTAGTTCTAAATGTGTTGCTTCCCTTGTTTTCTGTCTATGTCTCTCCTCTTAAGAAACACATTAATATTCTGTTGTAGAAGTCTTCCTTTCTTCTTCAGTTTGAAATGTCGTTCTGTCTCAGTGGAGATCACTAACAGTGACGTGTCTAAAACAATTCTAGAGTTAGGAGTTTAAAAACGTTTTCCTCCAATTAGAAAATAATGCTAAACAAGATTAAAGAATAACTGGACGCTGCACTTGACTTGCAACCACTAATTCTATATTCTTAGCCGCGGGTCACCAGTACCCTCTGCCTTGAGGCAGGCGTCCTGCGGGCATCACCTAATGCATTTCTAAAGCTCATTTTTAGCTGATAAAAAAGACTCAATGAGTCACACACTGACACAATATAATCAGACAGATGGCGAAATAAAACAAATTAGGCCATTTAAAATAAAGCGTCTTTTCTGACGATAAAAGACCGAATTAGTAAAGCGCACGCGTCAGCTGCAGCTCCATTCAGTGAGTGCGGCGCTGCCTCACTCGCCACTGTCTCGCATTTTTATACAGGAAACTTGTAATATCTGAAGAAACGTTGAAAACCCACACAGAAAAGTAATCATAGAAAAGACATGTCTAAATATAATATTAGATATTTATTTTTAATAAAAAAGGATATTCATTTTATTTCATTATGCATTTTTAAGCTATATTCTGCCTCCCCTGACTGCACGTCACTGGAAATACTGTTAGACTAACTTTATCTTATTACTATTTGATGATCTCCTTGCTTTCTTTGACATTATGCACATTCCAAGGCCTTAGTCACAATTGCCCTCATGTCTGTCAACAGACAAAAATGGACAAACTTGCAAGATGTAACCTGTAGCATTTTTTCTCCAGGCATGTGTTGTGGTGAATACTTTATATATAGAGTACAAAGGTGAAGTAAGGGTAAACTAGGTGAGACGCAGGCATGTCACAAAATTTTCATGTTTTCAACCCACCTAAACCCTGTGGCCTGAACATGAGCCAGTTAGTGCTCATGATAAACACATGATAAACAAATACTCAGTGGATGCAGTCCTTGCCTGACTGTTAGAAATTTGGAAATTGGACAATCAGGGATTGTTTGTGTGCACACCCTGAGGATGTGGCAGTTGCGCCGGTCAGTATTAAACCAGTACTCGCCTTGGTGTGTGGTGTAAGGGCACCAAACAACATCAGCGCTATGCCATAAGTGTGTGCAATTTACATTAGCATAATTACTGATTATTAATTATCTAATCTGTTTTGTACTTATTTGTATATGTGACCTAATTATTATTTTGGATCTGAAATTACTAAATATTATATATGATTAGTACTGATTATTATATATGATTAGTACTGATTATTATATCTGATCTAATTTGTACTGATTATTATATCTAATCTGATTAGTACCAAGTATTATATCTGATCTGATTAGTACCAAATATTATATCTTATCTGATTAGTACTGATCATAATATCTGATCTGATTACTTCCCTAATCTAGTTATTGTTAACAAAGAACTTCATGCAAACAAGGTTGTTGTTGCACAAATGGCAAACAATAAAGCTTTTCTTTAAGAACCCACATTAAGTGCATTATTTAACGTGGGTCAAATGTCGGGTATAGATATAGCTTCACAGTGCAGATAGAGCTGCTATATGTTGAATGTTGATGTTGAATCGAATTCTTGGTCCTTTTTTCGAGTTCCAGCTTGTTCATCTGTTGTATGTAAACACATTTGTTCATGCAATAAAGGTAATGGATGTATACCATCACCAAGAAGTGTTCTTTCCTTTATTACTTCCATCAAATCACTTTCATGAGTACGGATGCATGAAATTGGATGCAGACTGCTCCTGCAAACATTTAGAAAATATGGAAAAAGACCTGAAAGGAACAGTGACTATTTCACCAGAATTCTCTACAACTGTATACCTCAAACCCAGCGATAACAGTTTGTGTGGGTGGATTTTTTTTCTGTTTTACAGTTTAAAAAAATAATTGTTTACACATTAAAATAAAAAGTCTAACACAATCTTCAAAATTCTACTCCCATGAGCAAAATAACTCTGCAGATTTGCACAACATTACACATATCTGCTTTATCTTTTTGTAAACCTTTACACAGTGATTTGTAAAACTCTACACATTTTTTCATACCTTAGACACAAAAGGATGGAGAGGTTACTTTCTTTTGTCATTACAAAATCAGGAAATGGGAATGATCTCACTTATGAAAACATTGGACCATCACATCCACCAGATGTGGAATCACACCAAATTAGAAAACGCAGCACTCAGGTGGGCTATAAAAACAGCAGGAGAGTTCATCTGTCTTCAACAAAAATCAAAGGTCCAGTCCTTTGAGAGTTTCCATTATATAATACACCTATTAAGCTAAACTGAACTGTACCAATTTTTGGACATCGTTAGTTGTAGGTCCATAGAAAAATGTAACGGACTGCTTCATGCGGAGATACCCTTGAAGCTGTTGATAGCGTAAGGTCTTTACGACACAAGAAAGTTGCTGCATTCATATAACTTCTCTCAAACAAGTGTATACGAAGAACCAAAGCCAAAGGGAAATAAAAAAGAGCTCCTGGATGACATGACCTCCATTTTTGTCATCATTAGCTTCACTATGCATTGCTGAAAGTCCAACTTTGAGTGGACATTTGATTGCCTGGACCATTCTAAACTGCCCCGTACTACTCAGTGGAAACAAGGCCTTATTGACCATGTCATCAACCAATGATTGACACTGATAGAAGTTGGCAAAAGAGTTCAACCAAATCTCTGCACAAATACAGTTGCAGCAGTAATTTAGACATTTCATTAAGAAAACTGATAAGCCATTGACATATTTTGACAGAAAAATCTAAGTATTCAGTCTGCTGCATCTGTGCGGTGCAGTGCTTGGTGAGTTAAGGCCTATTTGTGTACATTCTCTCTGTATTTCAAACAAATCAGGAGGACTATTGTGGGTTTGTCACTATTTTTTCATCTAAGATTATCCTGCCATAAAAATGTTCGGCCAAAACATGTCATTTACTAAAATACGTTTTTTTTTTTTTCAAATGGTGTTGATCACAGTAGTGTGAACTGGCTGCCATAGTGTCTGATCATTGAGGACTGTATTGGTTAAATGAAAACTGATAGCATTTTCACAAATATGTGTATATATTTTGACTAAAGTGTGCCATTGCCATATGAGAATGGTGCAAACTGAGCGTGGTGTTTGGATGATTCACAAAGACATTGATAGTGTGGAAGAACTTGACTGACCTGCTCAGAACTGACCCTGATAGAAGAGTTCTGAACTGAAGAGATGACGTAGAGCCTGAGTCTTCTCATAAACATTCCAACAACTGTGGAAACCTTTTCTAGAAAAACCAAAGCTTCAGAGGTAGGCCAACAGTTTATTAAACCCTGTGGATGACGAATGAGATCTGTATGTATGTGTATGTGTGTGTATTTCTGTGTTGTGTGTGCAGTTTCGGGTTTCCCTGCAGTCTTATTCCTGCTGCTGATTTTTACGAGGCGTTTACTGCACTTTCACGCTGCAGTTTGTCCTGTAATGTCTTATTATGACTCAACAACTGATAAGCATCTGTGACTGAAGAGAAATGGCAGATTCATATTTAAATCTGAGGCACAAAAAACGGGGAATTCTGAAGCTGGGCAGGAATCCTTTAATGGGAGGAAGAGGTCCAGCACAAGCTTGACATGTTTAGAAAATAACTGCAGAGGGGAAGAAAAATTGCAAATATAAACCAGTAAAACTGCAGTCATTTGAAATATCTTAAAATATAAAATAACATTAAAAAATGTAAATTAAAAACTTGAGCAAACTGGTAAGTCCATGTGCTGCTTTAGAAAAATCCTGCTGAGATAAAAAGATTCTTAGCTGACCTTTGAACTCTGTCGTCTTGATGTTGTGACAGAAACAAAGGCATCGTGCACTTTTTGACCTTCTTATTTCTCCACTTCCTGCTGCTCTCACAGAAAGGAAAACCCTGAAACGTTCCCTCCTTACAGATGTTTGTCTCAGGTCTGGTTCTGACCCACAGCTCCAGCCTGCAGAGCCACGCTCTTCCTCCAGCTAAGAAGTCTCCTGACGTCCAAAGAACTTCCCAAAAGTCACAGACACAGTGCATGTCTGTATGCTTGATGATTCAGTGCTGAAATCTTTTTGCTTGACCTTTCATTTTTTATTGCTTTGTGCCCTCGTGACCTCTGTGAGCAAAAAGATGCCATTCCCAGAAATCAGGCTAACTGGGAAAAGCTCACAGAGAAGGGAGTCTACTAGTTGCAGATAAATTGATTCTCTAAAATATTTGGGGTTTGTTGTTTAAAAGTATAAATTAGTTTGGATTTTTTCTCAATTTGTTTTGGCGTTAGTTTAAGTGAATCTGAAGGCGCGGCTATACTCATCTTCTTGGGGATAGGAACTCTCTTCATCCACAGTCATGTTCTGTGTTCTTTACATTAAAAATCTAAATGCCTAAAAGAGATCCATCTCTTCTGAACTGGATCATTGGGTTCTGATGACTGAAGCTTTTTGTTGTTCGGCTTTTCGACCTCAGATTGACATCATGCACAGCTGCTGTTTTAGAGTAAACCATCATGAAGCGCCTCACAGACAAATGCTCCTTTGAACGCTGGTGTGAAAATGAAAAAGAAGTTCAAAGGAACTGATTCAGTTTGAAGGGAGGACATGTTTGAAGATCATGCAAGTTTTCTTTGAATGACTGTTTTTCTGCTTCCTCACTTCAGCTCCTCTGAAGGTGACTTTAGAGTGACATCTGAAGCTTCAGTTGGCTCAGATTTAAGGACTTCTATTGTCTTTCCTTCTCTGGTTTTGTGTGTTCACAAATCTCTATCTTTTGAGAAAGAGGAGGGGAAAGACCAGAAAGAAAAGTGAAAGTGTGCTGCCCTTCTGCAACCATGCTGTATAAAGAGTGACACCCTCAACAGGAGCCAGTTCGCCGCCTCTGTCCCAGACGGTGTAGAGAGGAAGAGCAGGCTCCTCTTCAGGCAGACATCTGAGCCTCCACCTCCTCCTGACATGACTGATGCCAAGATTCTCTGCCTCCTCACCATCAGCTGCTGCTGTTCAGGTGAGATTCTGCTGCCTCCAGGTGCCTGACCTCTTTTCCAAAACACATTTAATGTTTAAATTCCCCAAAAGATTTTTCTACTTTCATAGAAAAGCTCCTGAACATTCAGTAAATCTATTTATTTAAATCTACTTTGAAAAAGAAAAACACAGAAGGGAGGTGGAGCAGCTTCTCTGCTTTCCTATGACAACACTGCGGTCACATTTCCATCAGTAGTTCTCAGATTTTAGGACCAGAAGCAACAAATCCTCCTCCTCTCTATTGTCAAGGAAAAAGCCTTGACACCGAGAATTACAAGATTTTTATCAATCTGGACAATAAGTCACATGAAAAACATCATGGAGGTGCAGGGAGGTTCAATCATGGAAGGTGTGGTGTTGGAGTTTCCCGGTTAAATATGTGAACTTACCAGTCAGTGTGTGAGTGTGTGTGTGTGTCAGTGTGTGTGTGTGGAGTCAAAGCAGGACTGAAGTATCAGAACCACTGCAACAGAAAGAAAAACACAACTTAGAAAGAGACAGTGGTTTCCTCCTACAGGCAGCAGCGCTCTCAGACAGGTGGAGCTGTCAGACTGATGGTCAGGACATCAGCAGAAATCGATACTTAAAAAGATCACAGACGTCCGGATTCATGTTGTTCTGCTGGAAAGTACCTGTGTGAAACACCTCAGCAGGATCTAAGGGAAATACCTGCTCTCTGCTGGAGCTTCCTGATGACCGACCCCCAGCTGGTTAATGTTCACTAAAGGAGTCAGATTCTAGTCATTTAATAAAGATAAGCAGTCATAACTGAGTACCTAGACTGATTCTCTGGAAGTTGGCTGTGAAACGTCCCTCTTTAGGAAGCTGCCATGGTTCTGCTGTGTGACGACTTTATCTCAGCAGCATGAAGACATACGGGTGTCATGACTTATTTTAAGAACAATTCATATATGAACATTTTGCCTCAGACACATTGATCTGGTTGGATTCTAGGAATAGAAATCTATTCATTGCTACACCCCTAATGAAGATTGCCAGTACAGCTTCTGGAGCCAGTAAAGTCTATGTGACCTGCTTTATTTGTGTCTTTCAGTGGTGGCGGCGCAGATGCCCGTGGACTGCTGCTTGTCTGTCAAGAACCAAACCATAATGAAGGTTCTTGTTGCAGATTATTATCCACAGGCCAAAAGCTGCGCTCTGGATGCCGCAATGTATGTTTGTGCGACGTTCATGAACACCTCGCTGTTATTCTGGGTCACACACGGACTGATCTGTTGTTCTTTCAGCTTTGTTACCAGAAAGGGGAGAAAACTCTGTGCACCTCATGATGAGCAGTGGGTCCAAACCCTGAAGAAGCATGTGGATCATTTGAGAAATCACTGCAAGAAACACCACTACCAGGTACCCGTCTATGGCCTACAGCCGCTCGAAGAGCCATTTAATTGGTACTGTAATCTGCTAAATGCAGACATTAGTTATTTAATCTGTTTAATCCAGATAGAAATCTGAACAAAACCTTCTGCAGGAAGATAGGGTAAAAACCCCACAACGCAAAGACTCTGGTCTTCGCATTTAGAGGAGAATAAAAATGAATTTGTGTTAACAACATTTAACCCGTTTTTGTTAAATAACAATTTAAACTGCATTGACTGTCATCAAGTCCTCATACGGGAGAATGCTTGTTCTGGAGAACCAAAACCTTCAAATAAAAGTAAAAATGTCTTCCTCTCCATCACCGGGAGCTGCCTTGAGGGACAGGAAGTTTTGACTGTGGTGCGTTTGTGTGCCTGCAGGGCCGGCGCTGCTTTGGCGTGACCCCCAGTGAAGAACAGAGAGGGTCTTGAACCACTGACCTTCATCAAGCTGCTCTGGCTCCTGTTACCGAAGAGGCTCCCTTATCTTATCTTGGAGTATTTAAGCCACAGTTAAAAATGAAAGGATTAGTTTTGAGGAATTGATGTTTTTAAGTACAGCAAACTGTGCATCAGGAGCACTGACATGTACCATGTGAGGATTCAAACTTTTCTAATCATGTGTGACTCTTCATGAACGATCTTCAGTGTTCTGTTGGTTACTGAGCAGCAGTGATTCATTATGGTTCAGGACATTGTAAAAACAGCCCCCAGAGAAACACGTCAAAATTCTTCAAACACTTTCTTAAGATAAGCAAAAAAAAACAAAGAACATGTTCTTACCAAAAATTCTTATTTTAAGAAAACTTTTCTGGCCACTAAGACCTGTTTTACCTGTTTTATTTTTTTTTTATTTATTTTCTCAAGAAAAACTTTACTGAAAAGATTAGTTTTCTTGCAAGACCAAAAGGAAACATTTTTTCTTTGTTATAATTCTGTTTTTGCAGTTGAGCTGCACTAAACTCAGTCAGTTCTAGCAGAATTTCAGCCTAAATGTGGGCAAAAAACTCTTTTTGTCATTTTTATAAATCCGTCAACTTAGTCTTTTAATTCATGTTTAGCTCTCCAGCCTTCTGATTCTACCCATCCCTGTCCCAGTCACAACCGGTTCTGGTAGCTGTTCCAGTCCATTCCTTTTTTTCTTTTGTCATGTTTTCTTTTTGTTATCTGGATACAGCTTTGTTTTTGAAATAATTTTAAATCATCATTTTGTAACTCCCTTCTGGACATTTCACGACACAAGGCGTTCTTTTGGACGGGTCTTTATTTGCGGGCAGGTGCCATCAAACATGCCGTGAGAACTGTACAGACATATAAATAAATATATATATTTATAAACATTCTCACAGAGAACGACGTAACTCAAATATATATCACACATACAACATCAATTCTTATACCTTGTTGGCTGCAATATCAAAAGGGGTTAAATGAGTCTTGTTACTCGAAACAATGCAATCAACTCGATACTTGCAACTTCCTTTTTCTTGGTGCACGCTGTATGTTAAACTTGTTACACTAATACCAGTACTGACGGAAACAAGATCACTCAATAAAGGTTCCATGACATTATAAATTGACTATTAAACACTTAACAGTAATGATCAGGGACTGTTTCAATGAACATAAATTGTGTATGTAATCACTGAAATGAATAAATAATCTTAAACTTAACAGTGTAAAGTTAATTGCCACAGATGGCAGCTACACATTTATCAAATGTTTGTGATTCATAGATGTAAGTGTAAAGTGTTTTTGGACTTCTTTTTCTTTCAGAAGTATTGTGCATTTGTATGACATTTTGCATCTGTCAGGTTTCTTTGGTAAGATGTTTTCCCTAAAACCCGTCTGTACTGTCATTATTATAGTCTTCTATTTGCAAAGAGTAGCACCACCTTTGATTTTTATTCTTACTATTATTTTAAATTACTTTCAGTTCAAAATGTGCAAGTCAAATGCTTGTCAGGTTACTTTAGAAAAAGATGAACCCCTCAAACATCAGGTAAACAACACGACAGGTTTTTTTTCTTTTTTGAATTAGCCGTTGCTTTTTATTTTTGGGGGGTTTATTGCTGCAGCTTAATATTTGTGAAAGATAACCAGCCAAATGCCCCTGCATTCTCATGCTTTTTTCAGCTGATAATACTCAATAACTTTCAACACAAAATTTTTTTCACATGTACAAATGTTTGGCGTTGTCCTCCTTGTGTCCGCTTTTTGGGTATCCAGCTTATTTTTGTTCGAGCTAAAATGAAGTGGAACAGGTTAAGGAACAGGTGGTGATGGAGACATGGAGAACATGAAGCTAACAAGCTGTGTTACACTGGAGTGAAGAAAGGAGTTGAGACTGAAGTGATGTTTGAGGTGAAAAATGAGCAGACAGCGCCACCTGGAGTGGAACTGAGACTAAAAATCCACAAACAGAATAGAATAATGTAGGATCTGGTTTTAACAGAGGATACAGTAACTGCCTCTGTTTTCATCGCTGACCTCCATCCTGAAGGCTAGGATTCATGTTCTTAGCAAGAGGACTGACATTGTTTTCCATTGCAGCTCTAAACATAAAATATTTAAACACTCCTTAGATGATACTTTAAGACACTGCTAACAGAACATGAACTCCTTTCCAACTCATCACATATTGAAAATTATTATTAGACCATTTCAATTGAATTAGTTTATATATTTATTATCTTTAGGAAAAAAAGTGAAATTAATTCAAATGAGCGAGCTCAAGCATGAAAACATGTTACAAACATAAAAGGTGACTTACCGGTACCTATGATACATCAAGGGACACAAAACTCATTCCATGAAGCTATCTGTGTGCTGGACTTGGGCTAATCTGAAGGTCACATGACGTTTGGAGCTCTGTAGCAGCTGACTGTACAGGAAGTCTGTGACCTCTTTGCTCTATGAGCTTCAACATCCACTGACCTCTCTCCATCAGTTTATGTGTTCTACCACTTGGTGGTTGAGTTGCTGTTGTTCCCAAACTCTTCCATTTAGTTCTGATAGAGCTGACAGTTGACTGTGGAATATTTAGAAGTGAGGACATTCATGACTGGGTTTGTTGCACAGGTGTCATCCTACGACAGTTTCATGGTCCTAAGTATGCAGACCCTTTGCTATGACACTCATATATTTAACTCAGGTTCTGTCCATTTCTTTTGACCATCCTTGAGATGGTTCTACACCTTCATTTGAGTCCAGCTGTGTTTGATCCTACTGATTGGACTTGATTAGGAAAGCCAAAAACCTGTCTATATAAGACCTTAAAGCTCACAGTGATGTCAGAGCAAATGAGAATCATTAAGTCCAAGGAACTGCAGGAAGAGCTCAGAGACAGAATTGTAGCAAAGCACAGATCTGGCCATGGTTATTAAAAAATATCTGCTGCACTTAAGGTTCCTAAGAGCACAGTGGCCTCCATAATCCTTAAATAGAAGATGTTCAGGATGACCAGAACCCTTCCTAGAGCTGGCTGTCCAGCTAAAGTGAGCTATCGGGGGAGAAGAGCCTTGGTGAGAGAGGTAAAGAAGAACCCAAAGATCCCTGTGGCTGAGCTCCAGAGATGCAGTCGGGAGAAAGTTGTAGAAAGTCAACCATCACTGCAGCCCTCCACCAGTCGGGGCTTTATGGCAGAGTGACCCGACAGAAGACTCTCCTCAGTGCAAGAAACATGAAAACCTGAATGGAGTTTGCTAAAAAAAAAAAAAGCACCTGAAGGACTCCAAGATGGTGAGAAATCAGATTCTCTGGTCTGATGAGACCAAGGTAGAACTTTTTGGTCTTAAATCTAAGCAGTATGTGTGGAGAAAAGCAGACACAGCTCATCACCTGTTCAATACAGTTCCAACAGTGAAGCACAGTGGTGGCAGCATCATGCTGTGGGGGTGCTTTTCAGCTGTAGGTACAGGATAAAAGGTTGCAATCCAGGGAAAGATGAATACGGCCAAGCACAGGGATTTCCTGGACCAAAACCTTCCACGGAGTGCTCAGGACCTCAGACTGGGCCGAAGGTTCACATTCCATCAAGACAATCACCCAAAGAACACAGCTAAAATAACCAAGGAGTGGCTTCACAACAACTTTGTGATTGTTGTTGAATGGTCCAGCCAAAGCCCTGACCTAAACCCAATTAAGCATCTCTTGAGAGACCTGAAAATGGCTGTTCACCAACGTTTACCATCCAACCTGAAAGAACTGGAGAGGATCTGAAGGGGGAATGGCAGAGGATCCCAAATCCAGGAGTGAAAAACTTGTTGCATCTTTCCCAGAAAGAAGAGAGACATGATTTTACCAAAGTTGCAGAATTTTACACCTTCTGACTGTGTGAGAAACTTGGACTTCCTTTTTGACTCTGAGCTGAATTTTATCCCACATATTAAAAATGTTGTTAAGACAGGATTTTATCATCCTAAAAACATTACCAGAGTCCGTCCGTTCCTCTCTCTTTCCAGCAACCTAAAGAGGGTGTAGAGCTGGTCCACAGTTCCACGACCAGGACGAACACCGCATTGTTGTTCTTGGATCTGAGGTTTGACTATCGGACAGACTCTCCTCTCCAGAACCCTGGCATAGACTTTCCCAGGGAGGCTGGGTAGTGTGATTCCCCTATAGTTGGAACACACCCTCCGGTCCCCCTTCTTGAAAAGGGGAACCACCATTCCTGTCTGCCAATCCAGCAGTACAGTTTCCGACTGCCACGCAATGCTGCAAAGATGTGTTAACCAAGGCACTCCCACAGCATCCAGAGACTTGAGGTACTCAGGGTGGACCTCATCCAGTCCCAGTCCTTTGCCACCGAGGAGCTTGTTGACTACCTCGGTGACTTCAGCTTGAATGGACAGCCCCACCCCAAAGTCCTCAGCTTCTGCTTCCTCAAGAGAAGGCGTGTCAGCAGGATTGAGGAGATCCTTGAAGTGTTCCTTCCACCGCCCGACAATGGCAAGTTGAAGTCAGCAGCTCGCCACCTGCTCTGAAATGAATGGCGTCTGCAGAAAATTGCTTCCCCCTCCTGAGGTGCCGGATTGTTTGCTGGAACCTCTTCGAGGCCAACTAATAGTCCTTCTCCATGGCCTCACCGAACTCCTCCCAGGATCGAGATTTTGCCTCAACAACATCCCGGGTCGCAGCTTGCTTAGACTGCCAATACCTGTAAGCTGCCTCTGGAGTCCCACAAGCCAGCCAGACCTGAGAGGACTCCTTCTTTAGCTTGACGGCATTTCATACTCCCATTGTTTACCACAGGATTCAGAGGTTGCCACCACGACAAGCACCAGAGACCTTGTGACCACAGCTCCGAACAGCAGCAGATACAATGAAGGTGGAGAACATGGTCCATTCAGACTCAATGTTACCAGCCTCCCTCGGTACTTGTTTGAAGTTTTTCTGGATGTGGGAGTTAAAGACTTCCCTGACAGAGGGCTCAGCCAGACATTCCCAGCAGAGTACTATTGGGTCTGACAAGTCTTTCCAGCCTCCTTCCCTGCCAACTAATATCACTCACCACCAGGTAGGGACCAATGGACAGTTCTGCCCCTCTTTTAACCCAAGTGTCTATGACACACGGCCGAAGGTCGCTTGAAACGACTGCTAGTTGATCATCAATCTCCTGTTGAGGGTGTCCTGATCCGATGTGTTTTGATGGACACCCTTGTGCTCAAACATGGTGTTTGTTATGGGCAAACTTTGGCGAAATGTTTCAAGTACAATATATTTTTAAGACAAAGTAATCTGAGTGATGTTGATTTCAGTTACTACAACCATAAACAAATATGATTCTTTTTTATTTTGTCATTGTATTTACAGAAAGAGTTACAAAAAACACAGATTGCCTTTATTGAGTGCCAGTACTTTCTGATCACTTTGAACTACTTGAACTGTCAGGACACAGTTTCCCACATTATAGTTTATTATAGCATTATAGCTTTATAGTTATTCAGGCAGTTCACAATCACCAAAGTGCGAGATTTCCAGCTGCTCTCCTCTAGGTAGGTGCCTTATTTTTCGCAATATTTTTATGATGATTGACATGTGACATCAGTGCAAAAACTAACATGCACCGCAATCCAGATGTTCTGTGTCCGCCTGGGTGATCTTAAACACGCTTATTGTTAAAACTTACTTGTGAAAGGTAATTCCACAAGATCTGCTCTTGATAGAGCGCCAGTTGTTGCATCTGAAGGCTGCACAAACAAAAGGCACAACTGCGATACTCCGTTGACAACAGCTGGTTGTGGATGTAGCCTATAGAAGATTGATTTTTCATTTTATTTAAGAGACAAGTAATGCAGTTACATTGTAAAAATGAAAACACATTTCTCTTAATCCATTTTAATCTTCAAATTTGAAATTTCGAATTGAATTTTGGTTCAAATTTACTTGAGAACTTTTTGAAAATGAAATTTCAAATGCCATTTTCTTTAAATTTTAATTAAGTTACAGAATGAGCGGTATTGAAAAAGAAAAAGAAAAAGTCAATCGGAGGATTGAGTTGTCATTTTATTTTGGAGATGTAGCTATATTGTGAAAATGAAAAAGCATTTCTGGTATTGATTTTCATTTAGAAATATGCTTCACATCTGCTTCCATACACTGAACCCTTCTCCTATTCTTATTAATTCCCATTTCAAAATTAGATCTCTCACACGCTCACAAGTTATTTTCTGAACCTAAAACCTCAGGAACCACAGAAAGGTTGACTATCCTCTGATTTTTCTGTACAACAAAGCGTACATTCACTCCAGTATAGTCTTCAAATGCTATCGGATGGTGATGGGATTTAAGAGCAAGACGGCACCCTTTGGTTGATTCGCATTGCACTTGGCCACTGTCGCTGTAAACTCAAGTAATTCACTAACATTTGGAAGTTTTTCCCCCCTCTTCTTTTCTGCATTTGCCTCTAGGATGGCGTTAAAATGCCCAGCTTATTTTACCCCGATTTACACGGCTTGTACATGCGTGTGATGATCAAGGTAAATATTTACACCTCCATCAAGTCTGCGTCTGCTGTCCATCACTATGCAACACAAGGTTTATGCAGTAGTTCTTCTTTCAGTCAGTCGACTTGCCGATTTAGCGGCAAAAAGCAGGACACAAGTCTATGTTTCAAAGTAAACACTTCCATTGTTGGGGTGGGGGGACTGCAACTTTGGGGATGATAGAAGAGTAGAACCCCCACCATTTAAGTCAGAAAATTCCCAACAGTGATTAGTCTAATTAGATAAAGAAACTTACAAAAGCATCTGCAATACTGAAACTTAAAAACCACAAATAAATAAACAATCACAATAAACAAACTAATAATTGAAAGACAAAAATGAATTAATACAGTAAAACAGAAGAGATCGAGCCGCACAACAGTCCTGGTGTGAGGAAGGGCATGGGGGGCAGACCTGACGGACTTGATGGGGCTCTGATGTGACGATGTAAACTAGCTGACGTCGTGAGAAGGACTTCTCATGCAATGTAGGCGCATCACAGACTGACCAGTGTAGATTAGGGGTTAGGTTTCCTGCAAGGTGGCTGAAATAGGTCCTGATGCTGCAGGAAAAGGTTGCTCCTCTTGATATGTTGAAAGAAGGAAAGTCGTATGCAACCGTTTACATTATTGTTTAAAGTGTCACACTGTAATAACTACACGTAAAACAGATGGAGATATTTGATATTTATTTATGAAAAGATAAGCACCACCACTATGCGCCCATAAGAAGAGAAGTAAAAACTATTGGCACGTTCATAATTCCTGCTGCAAAAGTTTAGCTTTCATTGACCCCTGACACACTTATGAGGCGAAGCACATATTTGTAGCTTGGGGTTTTGGATCGAAATTTAAGGCATATGAAGGTTTAACAATCAACTGGATTTATATGCATTTTTAGAAGGGGGTGTTGCAGGCAAATTCTATCTTCTGTGACTGCTGCCCCCTGCACATGAAGGGGTTCACTGTACCGTTTTTGTGAAACTTAAAACCCAAAACAAAAAATGCAAGAGCTATCCTGTAAGGAAAAATGAAAGAATCCTCCTCCCCAAAATTATTTCCACAATGGGAAGTATGCAAGCTTAATTTTTAAACGCCTTAGCATGAGCAATGACTACAACCCTGAGAACCAGCTAGAAGTGTGGAAGCAGATAGCTTCTTCTCCCCAAAGAGCGCTCTGGCTCTACAGCATGCGGCAGATGTCAGGTGTTTTTGGCTGAGGAAGTCCCGCCGCAGGGGTCACCTGCTGCAGGAACAGCATCCAGTCCGGTCTGTGCACAGGGAGATGGATCTGGAAGTGATTCCAAAACCTGCAGATACATCAGAGTGTCATATACCATGATGCTTTGAAAATCGCGGGGGGAAAGTGCGTATACGTACTTGTGGTGATATATGTCGGGGTCTCGGCTGATGCGGTTCTGGAAGCCAATGTATAGGTCGTCCCACAAGCCCCCATGCAGAACCACATGCCTGATCACTCCAATCCGGTTCTTTATCTGGAAGAAAGCGCCAGGGGGGATTAACCAATCCATCCATCACGTTACTCCAGCAGCTAGATAACTGCTAGTGTTTCCCTCCTTTGTGTCTTCTGAGGGAAGGACATTACATTTAGGGGACTGGATGTGGGACGGTGCCATCTAAACTCGTCTGTCCTGAGCTAAAGGTCACACAGAGTGGTCACAGATAAAGGAAACAAACTGCTGATTTCACAGAGTGCTTGACCCAACATCACGTAGTGAAAATGCCCAGGGACACAAGGAAAGAGTTGAGAAGAATGCGTCTGCTTGCGCCTTGCTTGCGTTTTGATTCTGGTCAACGTGACCTTTGGATAAATACACAATCAGGACGGGGTCAAATCTCTTTTGGGTATTTTGGAGGAGCTAGCATGTTTGGCTTTGGTCTTTCCCACAGAAACATGGAGCCGGACTTTAGGAGTTTGATAGTGTTGGTCTTGAATGAACTTTACATTTTTACCGCTTCTTCTGCCGACTCATCTTCTTCCTCAAACCACTCTGCACATCAGGAGGGCAAAGTAAAGAACCAAACACAGAACAACATTTGTGATGAAATTCTAGTCTTTCAAAAATTCACATCTTTCTGTACCTCTGAAGAATTACAATGAAAACAAGCTCGATTAAAAAAAAACAAAAACATTTCGGATTCTTCCAGTTAGAGAATACGAGAATAACTCATACACGCTTGGACAAAATTGTTGTTACCTTCTGGTAAATGAAAGAAAAGCTCACAATGGTCACAGAATTAACTCAAATCTGACAAAAGTAATAATAAATAAAAATGTCATGAAACTGGACCAATGAAAATCAGACATTGCTTTTCAACCATGCTTCCACAGACATATTTACAAAAATAAAATCATGAAACAGGCCTGGACTTAAAAATTGGTACCCTTAACTTAATATTTAGTTGAACAACCTTTTGAGGCGATTCCTGCAATCAAACACTTCCTGTAACTGTCAATGAGCGTTCTGCACCTGTTGACAGGTATTTTGGCCCACTCCTCATGAGTAAACTGTTCCAGTTGTCTCAGATGTGAAGGATGCCTTTTCCACACTGCATGTTTCAGCTCCTTCCAAAGATGCTCAATAGGATTTAGGTCAGGGCTCATAGAATAGTCCAATGTTTTCCTCTGATTCATTCATGAGTGTTTTTGGCTGTGTGTTTTGTATCATTGTCCTGTTGCAAGACCCATGACCTGTGACTGAGACCAAGCTTTCTCACCAGGCCAGTACATTTCTCTCTAGAATCCTTAGATAGTCTTGAGATTTCATTGTACCCTGCACAGATTTAAGACACCCTTCACCAGACGCAGCAAAGCAGCCCCAGACCATAACGGAGCCTCCTCCATGTTTCACAGAGGGACCGTGTTCCTTTCTTCATATGCTACATTTTTCCATCTGTGAACATGCTGATGTTCTTTCCAAAAAGTCCCATGTTTGTCTCATCTGTCCATAGGACATTCTCCCAATAGCTTTGTGGCTATCGTAGTACCATGTACTTTGGCAAATTCCACTCTGGTTTTTATGATTTGTTTTCAATAATGGTGTCCTCCTTATTCGTCTCCCATTAAGTCCACTTTGTGTTAAACAGCGATCTGACACTGATGTTCTTTGATCTTGAAGTTCACCTTTAATCTCTTTAAAGTTTTTTTCTGGACTCTTGTTACCGTTCGTATTAATCTTGTCTTTGATTTGTCGTCACTTTTCCTCTTGTGGTTTTGACCAGAGAGGTTGGCCACAGTCCCATGGATCTTACATTTCTGAATAAAATCTGCAATTGTAGTCACAGGAACATCAAGCTGCTTGGAGATGATCTAACAGCGTTTCTTTTAACATGCTTGTCTATCATTTTCTTTCTAATGTCCTGAGACGACTCTTTCCTTTGCTTCCTCCGGTCCATGTTGAGTGTGGTACACCATGTCACCAAACAGGGTAGTGTTTACCTGTAGCCCTTCATAAAGGTCCACTGACTGATTACAAGATTTTAGACATCGTTAGTGGACATAGCCTAGACTAACATATCCCTTTTGCCACATTATTTTCAGTCATTTCTAGGAGTACTATCATTTTTGTCCAGGCCTGTTTAATGATTTTGTTTTTGTAAATAATTCCGTGGAAACATGGTTAAAAAGCAGTATCTGACCTTCATTGGTTAAATTTCATAGAATTTTAGTTATTAGTCTTTTTGTCAGATTCAAGTTATTTCTGTGACTTTGTGAATTTTTCTTTAATTAATTGAAGGGTACCAACAATTTTGTCCACGTGTGTAACTAACCAACCTCCAAGTAGGCATGCTCTCTTCCAGGTCGGGTGGTGGGGAAAGACAAATCCAAGAAGTCCACAAGATAGTCATAGCCATCTGCCAGCGCTTCGAAACGATCATCCGTCTCAATTACCTAATGAAAGAAAAGGGGTTGTGAAGGGGGAAGAGTCTCTGTGGGAAAAGGCTGAAGCTGCAGAGAGCAGCACTGGCCAATCAGAGTATCTGTTAAGATGTAAACATTAACAAAAACCTCTTGAAAAGTTTACATAATTTTAACTTGAACAAAATTATGAATTACAGCTGCCCAATTTTTTGTTGAACCGTACAGAATGTGTTGCTCAGGTCCTCGGCGGTGGGGCAGGACAGCGATTGGATAGTTTCTATGGGAAGGGGGAACTAGTGAGTAGAGTGATAGCAAATGCTGTGTTTGCTGTTTTAGAAAAAAAGTATCTTTGAAAAGGATGGCATCATAGGTTTTTTACCAGTGTTCGTAAGTGGAGCTGCCACTAGTGTGTGTGCAGAAGGTAGAAAGGTAGGCGCCCAAGAAGGTAGAACCATGGAGGGCTTATCCAACATTTTATGATATCAAATCACAAAATGTGATATTGCATCTCTACTGTTTCCTCACTACCTTGCTTTTCAGCCCCTGAGGTCAGCATCATGGACACCGCAAAGAGTTCGTCCCAAACCGAGACTCAAAATCTCCCTGATCTAGAGCCTTTCCATTGATGAAATAAGAACTCCTATTGGAGTTAAATACTTCTGAACCTGCCGGCCTCACTTCTTGTGACTCAGTAATACTTTTGTCACATGGGACTAAAGTCTCACCCAGTGCTTATGTGAAGGGAATATTCCTCTCTACTATCACCCTCATGTTGCTCACTTCAGGGATTACACAGCTGGAATAAATTGCTCACTTGGATCCAATTTTAGACCCACTCACTAGAATTCCACCTTCAATCTTTGATCTTAACTAGACTGTCTTACAAAACCATGATTTGTCTGAGGTTTTTGTCAACTTGAGATTTTTAGTTCTACATGCTTGGGGTAATATTCAAGTTCACCTTTATTTACATTTATACAGTCCCACTTCACAAATGATTTTCTTTGTATGTGCAAAGTTCTAACACAAACATCCTGTACAAGAAGAACCTGAGTCAACTCCATCTGCTGAGGAGACTCGGGTCTTTCAGAGTTAGCAGGACTCTATTAAAGACTTGTTAGGAAGGCACTGCTGCATCTGCTCTTCCACAAAGTGAGCTGTTGGGGGTGAATGCACTGACAGGGACAGGATCACAAACTGGTTTGGAGATCCGGTTCCATTCTGGGTGTCCCCTGGAGTCTGTGATCTTGGTGAGTGAAAGGAGGATGCTGGAGAAACTAAATGCCATCCTGGACAATCCTCTTCACCCTCTCTATTTAACCGCGTGGGTGCTAGGCAGCTCTTTCAGTCAGAGACTGAACAACAGTGAATCAACTTTTTTTGGGCTGTTGACCTGTATAAATGGGGATGTAAAAGTGCTGACAGTTGATCCCTGCCAAACCTTTGACAATTTAAAATAAAGTTGTTTAATTCATCACATTTTTGTCTAAAACTGGCCGTGTGTTGCCCCCTGGTGGTTGACATAAGGTAGTACAGTTGCATTTCGTTGAATTTCAACTTCTACTTGAAGTTGGACTGTGAAAGTCCCACATCTCTTCACAAGTTTCACGTCATCATGCTCTGCAGCCCCAGTATAAAAGCTCCACCCATCTCTGAATTCTTGCTTGCTTGCTAAACTGGCCCCTGGGTGGCTGGCTGGCAAGCAGACAGAGTCTAGTCTCCTAAAAAGGAGATTAGCTTGTAACCTGAGTAAAGAAACTTAAACTGGGTTTTTCAATCTGACAAAAACATTGTTTTTCTTTTCAAGTTAAAAAGCGCCTTGTTGCTGCAACTTTTTTTTATCGATTTTGGATTATAGAGATCTAATTTCTATGAACTCCTCTGCCAACTGTCTTGGTAAGATTGATTCTGTGTACCATACTGCTTTGAGGTTCATCACTAACTGTAGCTCTTTTACCCATCATTGTACACACGTGGACAAAATTGTTGGTACCCCTCAATTAAAGAAGGAAAAACCCCCAATTCTCACTGAAATCACTTGAAACTTACAAAAGTAACAATAAATAAAAATTTCTTGAAAATTAAATAATCAAAATCAGCCATCACTTTTGAATTGCTGATTAACATAATTATTTAAAAAAACAAAATATTAAAACAGGCCTGGACAAAAATGATGGTACCCATAACTTAATATTTTGTTGCACAACCTTTTGAGGCAATCACTGCAATGAAGCGATTTCTGTATTTGTCAATGAGCGTTCTGCACCTGTCAACAGGTATTTTGGCCCACTCCTCATGAGCAAACTGCTCCAGTTGTCTCAGGTTTGATGGGTGTCTTCTCCAAATGGCATGTTTCAGCTCCTTCCACAGATGTTCAATGGGATTCAGATCTGGGCTCATGGAAGGCCACTTTAGAATAGTCCAACGCTTTTCTCTCAGCCATTCTTGGGGGTTTTTGGCTGTGTGTTTTGGATCGTTGTCCTGTTGGAAGACCCATGACCTGCCACTGAGACCAAGCTTTCTGACACAAGGCAGCACATTTCTCTCCAGAATGCCTTGATAGTCTACAGATTTCATTGTACCTTGCACACATTCAAGACACCCTGTGCCAGATGCAGCAAAGCAGCCCCAAAACATGACTGAGCCTCCTCCATGTTTCACCGTAGGGACAGTGTTCTTTTCTTCGTATGCTTGGTTTTTGAGTCGATGAACATAGAGTTGATGTGCCTTACCAAAAAGCTCCAGTTTGGTCTCATCTGTCCAAAGGACATTCTCCCAGAAGCTTCGGGGCTTGTCAACATGCATTTTTGCAAATTCCAGTCTGGCTTTTTTAGGATTGTTTTTCAGCAGTGGTGTCCTCCTTGGTCGTCTCCCATGAAGTTCACTTTGGCTCAAACAACGACGAATGGTGCGATCTGACACTGATGGACCTTGGCCTTGGAGTTCACCTTTCATTTCTTTGGAGGTTGTTCTGGGCTCTTTGGATACAATTCAAACGATCCGTCTCTTCAATTTGTCATCAATTTTCCTCTTGCGGCCACGTCCAGAGAGGTTGGCTACTGTCCCGTGGGTCTTGAACTTCTGAATAATATGAGCCACTGTTGTCACAGGAAGTTCAAGCTGTTTAGAGATGGTCTTATAGCCTTTACCTTTAAGATGTTTATCTATAATTTTTTTTCGGATGTCCTGGGACAATTCTCTCCCTGGCTTTCTGTTGTCCATGTTCAGTGTGGTACACACCTTTTCACCAAACAGCAGAGTGACTACTTGTCTCCCTTTAAATAGGCAGACTGACTGATTATGAGTTTGGTAACACCTGTGATGTCAATTAAAGGACACACCTGAGTTAATCATGTCAGTCTGGTCAAATAGTTTTCAATCTTTTATAGAGGTACCATCATTTTTGTCCAGGCCTGTTTCATTAGTTTGTTTTTTTTAAATAGTTATGTTAATCAGCAATTCAAAAGTGATGGCTGATTTTGATTATTTAATTTTCAATAAATTTGTATTTATTGTTACTTTTGTAAGTTTCAAGTGATTTCAGTGAGAATTGTGGGTTTTTCCTTCTTTAACTAAGGGGTACCAACAATTGTGTCCACGTGTGTATACCTAAAAGTGGGATGGTATTCTCTGTCCACCAGGCTGATAACTCACTAGCACAATTTTATTTACAAAGCTATTCTTAGGCTTCTGCCTGCTTACATTTGTAACCTATTTATGCAGACAGATGTTTAATCCCATGCTTTGTGTTCTAATAACCATTTGTTGCTTTCTGTTCATTGTCCACACTGAGCTTGGGGAAATGGCTTTTTTCTGTTCCGCTCTGTCCTCAGAATATGCTGCAAAAGGACTTGAAATTCCGAGAACTTATCTCTATGAATGCTTTTATATCATGATTATAAGAACTTGAGACTGCTTCTTTAAATTTACACATTTTAACTAACATTTAACTGTGTAATTTAATACGCATTGTAACGATGTTTTTATTGTTTAACATTTAGTGTAACTTTGTTGATTGTCCAGGGCTTTCTTGAAAAAGGGGTTCTGAATCTCAGTGGGAATTACTGGTTAAATAAAGGTTGAATAAATGAATGGAAAAAGCAGAGCAGCTTCCACTTCCGATGAAGAGGGGCCGGTGTGTCTGGATATTTACCCGCACTACAAGGTTGTAGTTCCTGAAACCTGCCCAGCTGTAGTAAAACTGGACCCAGCTGTGGTGTTTAAAGACTTCATGACCAACAGCGCGATTCAGCTCCTCCACATACAGGTCCATCTCCCAACTGTTCTTGTGAAGTTTTGCACCAGTGGGGGGGTCTGTAATCCACTTTCTGCAACTCATCATTGTTGAGGCAAAAAATCAGGGTGACATAAAAAAATGGTAGAAAATTTGAACTTCAGATTTAAAAACAAAGATTAAATTAAATCATGTGAACAACTGTTCTGATTTATTAATGTAGAGCATTCTCAGATACCACCAGTGTTGAGAGTAACAGATTACAAAGTCATGAATTTACTGTAGTTTAATTACTTTTGTCAGGAACAAAGTAACCTAAAGAATTACTGTTGGAATTTTGGTAATTAATTACTAATACTGGACAATAGAAAACCTTGTTACTTAGGCTCTGACATTTTCTCTCTGTTTAATAAAAGAAAGTTGAACATGGCACTGAAGAAAAACCAAGAAGCACCAAACCTTGCAGAGCTCAGAATTGCAATCGCAGACATCCAAGCTAAGCTATCCCCATTGCTAGCACTAACAGCTAAGCTAACACCACTCTTGGAGCTTGATACTAAGCTATCACCTCTGCTGGAATTTGTGCAGAAATTCTTACAAGACCGAGAAAGAAACGAACAACGTGGATCAACAAGTAAGAATGAATAATATTCTCACAGGATTTCACCTCAAACCCCGGGCGAGAGTCAAGTTGGATCATTTCTTACTTCTTAAGGGATTTCCTTGGACCCATATAACATTGAGATCTGACATCCACTTCCCAGGACAAAGGAGTCAGATAAACCAGTGATCCTTATCAGGTTTGTGAATCAAAAGCACAAAATAGCTCTGCTGACTGTTGAAAAGGACTGCTGTTTATCTTAATGATCATCTCACCAAAACTACTGCTGCTCCTGAAGCGGAAAAAGCAAATCCAGAGCACATGTGTGGTGAATTCCAGGATCTACAATAAGCCTCCTGGTCCACCGGTCCAAGCCAATGGTCATCAACAACATGAAAGACTTTGAGAGGTGTGTGGTCACGGACGTCTGAGACTTTAATTGATGTAAAATAAGAGTCAAATATGATTTCAAGAAAATATGGCGGCTGGGATTTACCACTGTCTCTTAAGTCAACTTTTACCCTGATTTTCAGCAGGGATTTCTGTCCTGCAGACAACTTGAGCTCAACTTGCTGTGAAATCAGCCGAGGGACTATGAACCTGACAAACAAAGTCTGCAGTCATAACAACGAGGAGAACTTTATAAACTCTGTTCAAACCAGAAGGACAGCTGTTAATCAGGCAGCACAAGAAGGACTACCGTCTTGGACAAAAGCTTTAATCAAATCACTTGACATGGTTCTCTAAAGTGTGATTCACGACAAATGATCTTCTAATGAAAATAATCTGCACTTATTCTTGATCTTTTAAAAAACCCATTTTAAGTAAATGGTTTTTGACAAAGAGCAATCTATACATTTTTCTCTTTTATACTTGATTTCAGTAAATTACTTTTCTGATTAAAATAATCTGCATTTATTGGATTTTTAAACTGATATTACGTCACTGATTCTTTTTTTCTCTGCATATGCCACAATCAAGTTTAAAATAGTGTTGTATCTACATACATAGCAGTATGACTTATTGTTAGTTAATGATGTTTAATGACAGGAATCAACGTAAGTCTACTACTTTCAGGTATTTTCCCAAATAGTCAAAGGTTAAAAAGTATGTTGGCACAGACTGTACACTCTTTGTATGTGCTAACATTCAATCAAATCAATTTCATGCTGTTTTGATCCAACACCTTCAACAAGTCAAAAAGTCAAAAGAATTTGAAATGTTCAACTGTAGGACTTGGACTTGAACTGAGATTTACTTGTGACCTGCAAAACAATTACTTGGTTCCAGTTCTTCTGATTTCTGTCACAGAAAATAAAACTGTCACGCAACACTTCAGTTCTTTGAGGTCTTTGGGTATTGTGTTCATAGGAATTCTATAGATCAACAGGACTTAGCTGACCTGCAGAGAAAAGTGGCGATGCGCTGGTAAAGCAAGACTTTGAGCCGGCTTTAGACCGAAACATATTACTAATATAAAGTCGGCACAAAGCCACTTTTCTCAGTGACAAATGAGTTGATTCACACTGTACTTGTAGTAGAGGGTTGAAGTTAACTGCAGTCAAACAGAAAACACTGTTCTGGCAATTTCAGTTTCTGGCTAATGATTTTCAGCCACCATCTTTCATATTTGCACATTTCTTTTTGTACATATTGACATGTTTCACACTTTTTTTTTTAACTGGAATGGTGACTGCTCCAATGTCATTGCTCACGTGGACAGTTTTCTTCTCATGTACTTTCGCTGGGCAAGATTTAAAAAAAAAATTCTCTCTTTGTATTGATAAGTACTTCTAATTTTCTGAGATACGGAATTTGGGATTTTCATTAGTTGTTAGTTAAAATCATCAAAATTAAGAGTACTAAACACTCAAAATATCATTCTGTGGAATGAACATATAAATTATATAAGTTTCACCTCTTGAAAGAAATGAATTAACTATTTGAAGATATTCAAATTTTATGACAGCACCTGTTTATATTTATTTGTTAATTACATTTTCATCCAAAGATCTTCAAAACAAAACTGTTATTATCTCTTATAATGATATTGATATATCTTGGATGACACCTGAAAACCTGTTGAGCACTCCTTTTTTGAACAGATGCTCTCACCTGTCCTGGGGACAGCTCAGGGCGAGGCCGAGGTCCAGTTCAGCTCCAGGCAGAGGCGTCCACGTCAGGATGTTGGGAGCGAGTTTGTTGATGAGAGCATTGAGATCTCCTGCTTTGTTTTTGATGTTTGTGTCCCTGATGTACCTGAGCCAAATCATCAAAAAGCACAGCGTGTGTTCACAAATCTGTAAAAGTTCCACTGTGTGGTGTCCCTTTCTTCAATTATTCAATGACACTAGCCAGCCACTTGAACCTTTACATGGACCTGAGCTACCACTAAAACCCACTCGCTCCATGCAAGAGAAGACATGACAACTAAGATCACATGGTTTAAAGGTTACTAAATGTTGGATTGGTCTACCTTCAGAAGTCACGATTCTGCAACTCCCCAGCTTGATGACTTTTGTGGATGGCCTTTCACATGTAACAGCAACCAGGCCAAAAGCAAAATATGGAAACTACCAAAACCATTGATTAATTCTGTCCTTCTCACTAAAGCCTCATCAAATGGGATCTGGACCCACCTCGACCCCCAACAACAAACTCAACTTGTCTGATGGATGAGCCTCCACAAAGTATCCGGCAAATGGGCAGTAGATCTTCGGCTGGAGAGACTTCACCATCTGGGCTTTGTAATTCAACAGCTTTTTCCTCTCGTTCTTGATGAATTCTGCTTTCCAGGCATCTTGGGAAAGGTAAACAGCATTTACACATGTCAGGGCGAGGCACTCAACAGCCAGCCATTGTCTCATCATGAGTCAAGCCATCAGTCATTTTCAAGAGAAACAAAGATTTATCTAAAGAAAAAAAGACACTTTGGCAAAAAATATTCAACGCCAAAGAAACAGCTTTGTCTTTGTTCAGAGAAGACAGATGTCTGCAGACAGAGGACGGGGCACAGATCAATTACCGGATCCACTGATGGTGCGCAACTCCCAACCTGCCTATCAGCAATTTAACCACAAAGTAACGACAGTTTATTTTTTATTTTGGCGGTGTCTGAATTGCAGGGCAGTTGGAATTTCAAAAGCAGGGAACTGAAGGTAAATGTTTGAGGCAAAAATCCATTGTTGCTTTCAGGTACCAACCCATTACAATTCTCTGTGAGGCTACAACGTAAATGTCTGCGACTTGTAGACAAACATCCATCATGACTGTCTGAGTTTCCTCTGCTTTTTTTAAACACATCTTTTGCTACATACACACAGAAATTAATGACACGCATTCAAGCAGTCTCTTCCAATAAAGTGGATGTAAACATTCGTTTACACAGGTCACAGGCTTATGCGTTCTTGCTTTCCTATGCACGTTTTAAGTGGAAACTAAACATGTTTCTGTGGCTGTTACCACGCTTACATTCAGTGTCACTAGTTCTCTGTGTTTTGGCACATGGTGCGTTCATGAGCGCACCGAATTCACATGTTCACAGCACTTATAATTCTATTTTCCTTATTGCACGCTGAATTTGTGTGAGTGGGATAAGAGCAAAGTAACAAGCAAGAAATTACTATTTAAAATCAGCAACAAGTAAAAGGATTTAATTTTAAATCAAAGTAGTAACTAAAAGAATGTAATAAGTACTTTTTAAAAGTAACTTACTGCTTATACACCGCAACAAAGAACACCTGAAAATCTGCTAGTCATCAGGGATTCGTCTCAGTCTCACCAGTGTACTTCCCCCCATAGAAAGTCATAGGGAATCCTGATGCCCCCCCCGCAAAGTCACTCATCATCAAGTCCACCTTCTGTGGAAGTTTGCCTCCATTGGGCCGGGTGCAGTCCACTGTGTTCAGGATCAGGTGGCCTGTGATTACAGAAAGGTTAGGAGCAACAATATTAATAATGGTTCAAGTTTAGTGAGCAACCGAGCAATTATACCTTTGTAGTCAAAAATGATACAGGTGTCCATTTCAGGATGAATCCCATCCATGAGAATCATAAATCTCAGGTGCTCATCAACCTGGGCAAGACCAAGAGGAAACTCAAACCCAACATCAGATGTTAAAACAGTCCCATTTTGTGAGTTTATTGCCTGTGGCTGTGGGGGTGTCCAAGTGAGTGTGAGACACTTACGTTCTGCCAGACCCCAAAAGGAACCACGTTGATATTTGTCAGCTGGACTTTGCTCTGCTCCAGATTCCTGTCATACCACAGCAAAGAGAATCTGATGCAGCAAGAAAAAGGTCTGAAAGGTTCAGCAGATCTGCTGAGAGACTGACCAGAAAACGGGCCGGGATGTGTCGCCCACATAGATGGGGATGTCTGGCCTCTTTTTCGACAGAATCTTCAGGGTGGGGTAGCTGGAAGAGAGCAAGGTGTAGTGAAGAGTCAGAGACGGTCAGATTCATATGCAGTGCTTATTTACAATTAGATCGTGAGGAGTCAGGAATCGCTACCCTCTTGTTTGGAGGAGCTGGAGCAGGTTTTGATGGAAGAGAGGCTGAAAATCCCGATGGAAAAAGTCAAGAAGTTTTATGATTCCATTCTGAGACGTATTGAAGCTGTGTTGAAGGCTAAAGGGGGTCCAACTTCATATTCAGTTAAGTTTCTCCAAATTTTGGGGAATTTAAGAAGTATTCCAATAATTTTGTCCAACTATTGTGGAATTCAATGTCATTTATTGTCATGTGCTCACATGACACTGGTAGGTGAAATTATATTTCAATGCAAGCCAAACAAGATCAGACAAACAGAAACACTCAAACAGTTGAAGGTTGACTGCCATAGGGTGCTCATTTGTTACCATGGGCGAAAATGAGATGCTAGTGGAAGTCCCACATCTTTTAATAAGTCCAATTATATATGTTTTAAGGCTGTAAAGCTCCAGGTTTATTTAGTGATGTGATGCTCTGTACTGACGCTTCACAGCGTGCACCAATCAGGGGAGGGGGACTTTTCACAAAGCACAAAGGTGCTGCTTCATCTAGAGGAAAAGCTGAAAATGATGATGTCCGAAGCTTCACTGCCAGACTGCACCATGTGACTGGTTCATGAAAGGGTTCAGATTGTGCTGTGGGTTTGACAGCTGTATGAATCCTTCAGTTTCATTCATAATGCGGATGTTTGAAGGAGAGTTACGGTCAGTGAGAGTTTGGATAGTTTGGGGAGAGTGGGGAGATTTACATGACTTATTATTATATTTTTATTATGAAACACACTGGCCTGATCTCAGTGTTTTAAAAGCAGGGTCATTGTCCAAACCTGAACCACCCTCACATGGGGATGAGTGCTAACACTTGGTACCAAGTCAGTACCGGTGCTGTATAAAATAACGAAGATGTTGGTGCTTTGTTTTCGACATGTCAATCACATGTTTTCTCTTCAGTTTTCTGTGCAATTCTAGCCAATCATTTTACCTTTCAAGCAGTTGTGGGAGGGCTCGTATGAATGTCTGTGGTCATGAGGGTGGGTGGGTGGAAGTCAGTCGGAAAGGGAGAAGCAAAGGAAAATGAGCAGTGAAACACATGTTTACTTGATCTTGTATAAAGATGGAGATGCAGAGCTGCAGTGACTGTCAGAAAGAATTAAATAAAACATCTTGAACAGATTCATGTGCTCTCCTTCACTATGTGATACTGCTATTGACCAGCTCAGTCTCCACCTTGAGACTGGAGGGTTGTAGGTTGTAGGTTCAAATCCAGGCCAAGTCATACCAAAGATTCTAAAAATTTGTTAAATGTCCTTAGTCAACTACTGGTCTACAAAATGCTTGTAAAAAAAAAAAAAAACAAAGGTCAAGTGAAATTGAACAGAAAATAAAACTTACTGAAATAACACAGCACAGTAAAAAAGTGTACTACTAAATGAAAAAAAAACACATTGTGAAGCGAGTTTGGGAAACATTAAATAGTATAATTAAAAAAGGGACAAAAAAGCCGACATACCCAGATTACTTTACAGATGAGAAGGGTAAAAGCTATACAATTAATGAAACAGCAAACAGTTTTAACAACTATTTTGTAAACGTGGGTCCAATTTACAATTTTTCCAGATTAATTAATTTACATCAGAGGCCAAGGAGATTAGTCGGATGTCCCACAAGGATCAATTCAAGGCCCTCTGCTATTCAATATTTACATAAATGATATATTCAATGTTTCAAAACTTTTAAAACAAATTTTAGTTGCTGACGCCACAAATATATTCTATTCTACAAACAATCAATGGAAACGTATCTGTTGCTATTACACAGAAACGTTTGGATCCATATGCACACGGGTGAGTTTAATAACAAAGCCGACAGGGTAAAACACAAAAGAGTAGTCAAAGGACAGGCAGGAGTCAAATATAGAGCTAGGCAGGAAGACAAAATGTAAGACAATGCTTCGTGTGGAGAGGAGTCCAGATAACGCTTAAAACATTGTCTATGTGGTGAACACAGAGGTAAACAACATAAAAATCATGCACAGGTTACAACAGACTATCTTTGAACCTTGACAAAACTGAAGTGATGTTTTTTTGGTAATTCCAATGCAAATACAAAGCTCTCAATTAAAATAAATAATGTCTTAATTGAAAGTGTCAAAATCAAAAAATCAAATTCTTAGGGATTTAAATAAATAAAGTAAGTTGGACGCTACACATCAGACACATATAAACTAAAGTTTAAAAAAGTATTTCAGTCATAACTGTCAACACTCATACTCCTTCCTAATATTATCATATTTCACCTACTCTATAGAAATCTGAGGTAATAATTCTAAAAGTTCTCTACATCCTCTTTTCACTTCATAAGTGAGCCATCAGAATTGTATATAAAGTTTAATCACGCAAACAATTTATTTTATCAATCCAGTTGTTTAAAACTGTGTGACCTTTTTGATGTTTACAGCGCCCAACTTCTATACAGAGTGGTTTTACAGTGGTAAAACATTACCTTACAATATTCAAACACAGTTCTTAGAAAACGAAGGAGGTAAAAACTGAGGGAATGTAGGAACTTCAGGATCAACTTGATAAAAACCACATAGAAAGGTTTGTGTCTGTGTGTGGCTCTAAACTTTGGACCGGGATCAGCAATAAGCTCAATGTTCAAACATTCAAGAAAATGTTTAAAGAAACTCTAAGTTCACAATTTCAAGATAAGTGGAGGTAAAGATCAACTGGAGTTTGAATAATTATTAATCTGCGGATGTGTGAAATTGAATGTGCTGAAATATTCAAAGTAAATGATGTGTGATTCATGTTACTGTTTACTGAAATTATGAAATAATGATTTTGTCAGGGTTGACGCGCGGATACAAATCCAGACGGCAAATTTAAATGAAAGTCTTTCATTTATTCAAATAAGTTCTCGAAAAACCATAACACAACTCATTGAAGGTACAAAAACCACCCGACAACCAGTGCAAGGGAGACGAAGACTTATAACCAGGAGCAGGGGATGAGGTAATAGAAAACAGGTGTGCCAATTAAAGAGGGAGGGAACACAGACTAGGAGGGCAGTCTCAAGAGACCTGAAAAACAGGGGAGATACACAGGAAGTACAACCAACAACAAAATAAAACAGGAAGTGGACACCAAACACAAATCCAACAAATGTCCTGGGTCCATAACCCCACAGATTTTTTTTTCAGAATAATCAAAAATAACCAAGTACTCAATGTTTTTACTTGAAAAAATCTGCACTTGATCTGATCAGAAGCAGATTATTAAAACGATGCAAGATTATGAAATGAAGTAACTATGTAGGGGTGGGATTATAAAAGTTTGCTTCTTCCCACTTCTTTTCAAGCAATTAATCAAGCTGTACTAGACTCACTATATTTAACAAATGTGACTTAAGTTTGTTCTTTTTTCTGGTTTGCTTGTTTTTTCTTTTCTTTTCTTTCTATTTCTTTCAATCAATGCATTTCATTGTCTCAGTAATGAGTTTGATAATTCTATTTTTTCATGTACTGTCTAATTTATGCTTAGCCTCACGATTTTGCATGGTTTTTTATTTTGCTTTTAAAGTTTAAATTAGAGTCCAAGCTATAAGCTGGGAATGAGAGATCAACACTGACCCACCAACAAAGGATGAATTTTTTTCAGTAATCAAGTCACTGAAAAGCAACAAAGATCATGAGAATTTTAACTGCAGAGCTGTTCAAGAACAAGCAACAGAAATATTGAAACAATTTTTCAAGACCATCACTTGGACATCAGCAAGCATGCCAAAAGGTTATCATCAAAATTCCAAAGAAGGACACTCAGTGACTGTAAAATGTGCTGTGACACAATTCTTTCCATCCAAGCAAGACCCTTGCCAAGATAATCATCCAGAGGTTATCAGAAGCTGGGAATGCGATGCTTAGAAATTAACAAGCTGATTTTAGAAAACGGTGGAGATACACTGGACACAATTTTCCTCTGTGAAACATCATAGAACAGAGTGCTGAATGGCAGCTGCAGCTCTTCGTTATTTTCATAGACTTTGAAAACGTTTTTGACAGTGTGCACAGAGACACCTTGTGGTGAATCTTGAGCATTTATAGAAGATACATGATGCAACTGTTCAGATGCTTGCACAACAACTACAGATGCTGTGTGGGAGGAAGTGAAATCTGGTTTGAAGTGAAAACTGGAGTTCGTCAAGGCTGTGTGATGTCCCCTCTTCTCTTCAACCTGGTGATTGACTGGGTGATACAGCGTTTATCTTATCTTATCGTACTTTATGGACTCTGTCATCTAGGATTCGCAGAGATTTTATAGAACTTTACCTCTGAGAAATTAATATCTCCAATAATACTGCAATATTCTTCAACCAATATTATTAAGGAAAAAAATCTGATTCACCTCATCTCATTCCCAAAGCAATGACCCTAACCCTCCACGCTAATGTTTAAGGCTCCGGTTGTGGACGTCCTCCACACCGCTGTGTAAAGCTTCAGATGTGTAATGTATTCATGCATCTTGGATGTTTCATCCTGGTTAGTGGCTTCCACGCTCACTAGTCCATGGCCTTCTTCCTTGCGGCTAGCATATAGTCTCAGGGAGCTGGATTTGGGGTGGAACCCTCCATGTATCGTGAGGAGCTTTCGTGTCTTAAAATCTGTGTTCTTTATTTCTTCCTTTAGCCATCTGATTATTCCTGCAGGGTATCTGAATGCCAAACAATTTATTGCCTGGGTCTTGTTCTTGCCATTGAGCTGGCTTCGCAGGACTTGCCTGACTCACTGGAAGTATTTGGCAGATTTGGCTTTCCTTGTTGCCTGCTCCAGGTTGCCATTTGCCTGTGGAATTCCAAAGGACTTGTGTATGTGTACACATATGTATATATGTAGGTATACATGTACGTAAATGTGGGTAAAACCTTTCTTGGCAGGTAGAGAAACAATTTCACTAGCCACTTTGGCAGGTGAGACATTCATCTTCTCTGTCATGGGACTCAAACTCTCAACCATGACGTTGGCTACCGCAAACGTCCATCCCAATTTGCTCAAACATTTAATTGTGACTTTTTTGCACAGATTAAATAGTCACATTCACCACAGCAGGAGGTGCATTCAAGGAATGCATGGAATATTCGCACTGTGTTTTCATTAAGAGCTTGCTATTACTGCATTCAGGTGTGCTGGGAATTTCTAACATTTGCTCACACTGATATACACAAACACAGACTTACTTGTCGCTCTGTGTCATTATTACTTTTTGAAATGACAAAGACTCACAACAACAACACTGTGAGACATCAGTAAGAGCAAACACAATAAGGTAAAACATTGCACATTTTTCAGTATTTGCATGTTTTCCTATACATGACATTTTTGAAAAAAAATGATTTAACGAAATTATTATCACTAGTTTTAGTCTTTATAGAAGCATATTGCTTTTTAAAAATTGAATCCAAAATGCTTCTATTAAAAATTATATAAAAAATCAAAGCAAAGTGGACCACACCTCCAACGTGAGCGCCCAGCAGTCACCCACAGACTTTGATGCTTTGAGCCCAATATTGTCGTGGGGATTGACTTACAAACAAAAATAATAATAAACGGTTCATTCTGATCAATGTTTAATACTTTTCCTGACATTTTGTTGTATAAAGTTTGTAAATCAAGTCAATGCTTAAAGAACACCTTTGTGTTCACGAAAAAGTTCAGAGAGATCAGAAGTGTCTTTTAATGAAATAACATTCCATGTAATAAAATCTGAAATAAAACTACAGTTTCAATTATTATTTTTGTTTTTGCAAGAGAATAATCATTAACTGAAACTTTATAAATAAAGGGAAGAACTGTTTTGTTGTAAAACACAAATGATTTTTCCTGAGAAATGTTTGGCTGGTAGAAATCTAATCTGGCTTGAAGGCTTTGGATTTGACCGGCCACTCTGGCTATTAACCCAAAAAGTTCATTTAGAGCCCCGTGTGTGTGTAGTATAAATATATATATATATATATATGTGTGTGTGTGTGTGTGCGTGCGTTTGAAGTACTTTATATATGTTTTAATACCAGTATTTGTTTTGAAGCTTTTCAAAAAATAAATTGTTTCATTTTCTTCCTTTTTCCATTTTTACTGATCCATAAATAATTTGAACCATGAGTTTTGTGAGTCGCCACAGCCCAAAATGAAATAAATGAAGATAGTTCCAAACACAGCTGAAAGTAGACTTTTGCTCATGCCGGTACTATAATATTACATCTACATATTTTTTAATAGCAGTATAAGCACCTATATGCAGTTGGGAATACATCTTCATCATCATATGGTGATTTACAGTGGAAGTGTGAACACCAGTGCTACCTTCGCTGCTGTAACGGAGGGTAGTGGAGGACCCAAAATGTAGGAGACCAGGCTTGTGGTGGGAAAGTAAAACATTAAAGTGAAACAAGATAAAAACCATGGGAAAAACAAAAAGGTAGCAGGGCAGAGCAAAACAGATGACCTGACAAGGAATAACTGAAAACCACACAGTTATCAACCTAAAACTGGTGACTGAGGGACAATTCAAAATAGACTATGATAAAAAATCACAATAAAATCAAGAACAAAGTTCACAATCCTGACAACCGCAGTTAGCAGTGGACTTTCTCCTGTAATGTTGCTCTTGCAACCATGTTTTTCAACTCCTGAAATTTGAACAGAAACTGTCCCACAGATGTTGATCAAATTGAAGTCAATTATGTCACCCTCTCCTGGTGGACAGCAGTAAGTACATTTGCAAGGATTTAACAATACAACTGTGGATTGTTGGATAAGTAAAGTTGGTTGTTGATACTTTGCAACTTTGGCTCTGAAAGGGTTCATTTTAAAAACTTGCCAATACTTGCTGCTTAGCCAAACACCGTTTGGTGTTTGCTAAGTGCTAGCATGGCCACCACCTCATCTGCTTTAACTCCTCTGTCCTGCTCCATGTGCCAAACGTTCAGTGAAGATCCTGCCTCCTTAAGTGAAGATAGTGGCAGATGTGTTAAGTGCAGCCTTATTTAAGACTTGGAGGCCAGGTTAGAGCAGTTAGAAGCGCCGCTACGCACATCGGATGCTAAGCCTGTTAGCCAAATTATTACAGTGCAGGTCGCACTACCGGAACCAAACTGGCGATCACTCAAGCCCCTCCCAGGCAGCAACCAGGGAAAACTCAGGATGAGTTTGTACCGGTGGGAAGGAAGCATAGTGCTAAACGTAAAAACTCAGAGCTACCGAAGCTCTCATAATAAGTTATCTCCCCTTGGCAATACGCCAGATGAACCGTCAAGTGTAGTTATTGACTCCTCTGAAGTTAGACATGTGAATCTCCCGACAGCCAAAGTCAGGTGTTATCCGGGAGCCAGAGTTGGTGACATGGAAGGGAAACTTAAAACGTTAGCCCAGAGTAAGCTCAGGTTCTGTCGAGAGGCTGACACAGTTTCTACATTCAAAGTTAGGCTTAAAAAATTCCTCTTTGGACAGGATTATTGCCAGGCTAGCTAGTAATCAGAGGTTATTTAATTTACAGCTCCTCTACCTCACCTACTGTAATGAAGTTTACCACACTGGCTCTGCTCGCTCCTGCTCACTCTTCGTCCACCTCCTGCACCCTACCATGCCTTTGTTCATTTAACTATTTAGCTGTTATCTTAACTTGTAGCGGTTTATCTAGACATGTGTTTGCTTATTAGACATATGCTTGTTATTCAACCATGTAGTTGTAGAATTAATTAACTCACTTTTCTTTAATAGTTCTAGTACATCACCTGTCCATCTGGGTTGAGGATCTCTCCTTTTTTCCCCAAATAGAGACAGGTGTTTATTACTCTTTCTCACCGAGAAGGAGGATGTAAGAGCAGAGATGTTTGTTCAGCTTAGTCTATTTAACAACTAGCTATTGTCTACAGTTTTTTATGATTAACTTCATGATCTTTACAAAGACTGGTGTAAGCCCATTGAGACGGCTATGGTGATATTGGGCTATAGAAATACAATTGAATTGACTTCAAGGTGTGTTTGTTGATCCAATTAAAATGGAAGGAATGACCAAACAAAAGAAACCATGTCTTTCTTGCGTTTAAGTTCTAAACTGTTTTGTTTTATCTACACATGAACTTTTTGGCAGAAGGCTGCTTTTTTAAATTCTTTGTTATTTATTTACTTTGATTAGTAATAGCTTGGAGAGAGGTGGTATCTCAGATCCTGTCTTCCCCCTAAAACACTCTGCAAAGTCAATGCAGGTAAGTTAATGTTTAAAGACACAACAGGGCCGTGTGAAGATAGTTGTATTTACTTTTGCTGAGGACAGCATTTAAGAAAAGAGGAAATCATCTCGTATCTTTATGCTTGCAATATCTTTAAGCCCATATATTTTATTGTATGTCTTCTTATCACTCTAATCTAACTGACCTTGACAGAAGATGGTTTCCAGATCACTATAGTTTCCCTCACAACTGCATCTTCTGTTAGCTACATCTACTTTTGATTGGTAAGAATATAAAAGGTAAGACAGTAAATCAAAGTTTCAGATCAACAGTCAAAAGTTTCAAGAAGAATCTATTGTGAAATCTGCTTTTGTTCTCCAAAGGAGGCTAGAATGATAGTTACTGATGTTCAGACCTCATCCGTGTGTTTACAATGTCTGGTGTTTTAACACTTTACCAAAATAAAAAAAAATGAAAATGTATTGAAGTTCCTGGTTTTGTTCTTTCAATGAAAATCTCCCTAACACACCAATTTGTCTTTCAGCTGGATTTGTGGTGACTTCTGGCTCAGTGTGAAGGTCCTGTCCCAGTATTATTGTTAAGGAGGAAGAGTGTGGTGTACCTGAGGTGGTCCGAGTGCATGTGGCTGATGTAGATGAAATCAGCTGAGCATAGGCGCTGCCTCCAGTCTGCAGGTGGCTCGTGCAAGAGCCACCAGCCTCGGGCGAAAGCCGGGCCGGTCAGCCAGGGGTCCAGGAGACACTTGCAGTTTCCTAGCTGCAGCTCCATACAGGCGTGGGTCAAGTATGTAACCTTGTGAAGACACAGTTAAAAAAATGAATATTATATCTAAAAATCAGTTGACAGTTGGGCTATGTGTTAACAAATGTTAAGTCCTTAAAAGTGTTTATGGAAGTACCAGTAACATGGTCGAGAAGCAACAGCTCTCATACTGAAGCTCAAATCAAATCAGTCTTTATTCATGTAGCACTTCTCATATATCACATAATACGAAGTGCCAAACACAAAACAAAATTAAATATAATAACGAGTACAACAATACTACAATAGAGCCCCCACCCACACAGAACCCCCCCCCCCCCCCCCCCCCAACAACTTTCACACCTCCTACTAACTTAACTTATGTCCCTCTCCAAAGACAGCTGCATAGCTATCCAGATGCAATAACCATAACTGATAAAAGCAATAAACAACTAGGCAATAAAACACAACATAAGGAATATTAAATTACTTAATGATAGTTCAGTGTAAGACCATACAATATTATAGTGGGTAAATGAATAAATAACAAAAAAAGATGGGCTTTGAGCCTTTTCTGAAAATGCTCCCTGCAGTCCTTAGGTCCTCTGTCAGACTGTTCCAGTAACGGGGGCCATATTGAAAAGATGCCTCTCCATAGGTTTTGGTTTTTACAGTCAGAATGGTTAGTAGACGAGTGCCAGAGGATCTCAGGGTCCGCAAAGGTGCACGTTTAACTAAAAGATCGTACAGATATGAAAGCGCAAGACTGTTAAGACATTTAAAAATTATTAAGGGTGCAGCGGAGCTTGCTATGCTGTCCACCGGGCGGCTTGCTAGCATAGCGGGCTCTTTTGCTTCAGCTCCATGGGCTCTGTGATGGGCTGGTGACCTGTCCAGGGTGTATCCCGCCTTCACCCAACAGTATTCAGGACAGACTTCAGCAATCCCGCGGCCCCAGCGGGTTATGAAACTAAATTGAAGTTCAGGATGAAAATCCTTGCATCATGCAGCCATACTGAATTCATTGTTCTACTTTTTGATCAAATCACTAAAAACATCACATGCCCAAAGCTGAGTCCCTGACTCGCCTCGAATCAGCTGAATACTTAGAACCATGTGACTATTCAGTTTTTTGTTTTTTTATAAATCTGCAAAACTGTTAACAATTCTGTGTTTTTTGTCAATATGGGGTGCTGTGTGTGCATTAATGAGGAAAAAATGAACTTAAATGATTTTAGCAAATGGCTGCATATATATATATATATATATATATATATATATATATATATATATATATATATATATATATATATATAAAGGATAATTAAGGAGTAACAAATAAAAAGTTTCAAATTTCAACTACGGTACAGAATCTGTGACTTTAAGTGTGGTGTGCATGTGTTAATGGGCATTAAGTAGGGCGACTACTTGAGGGAAAAAGCTTTTTCTCCCCACCTGGAGGTTTTTATCCTTATGGACCTATAGCATCGAGGGCAGTAAGTTGAACAGGTGCAGTGTTTAATGATGGTGGTTGCTCTGCAGAGGCAGGATGACCAGTAGATGTCAGTCAGGGAGGGGAAGGGGTGACTGATGGTTCTCTCTGCTGACCTCACCACCCTTTGGAGCATGTGCGCTTCTGATTTCATGCAGAGGTGGAACCGCACTGAGATGCAGTAGGACATCAATGGCTGACTTCAATTTATTGTTAATATATTTAACCATAAAATGGTAAATGGTGTATCCTTGTATAGCACTTTTCTACCTTCCTCACAGGCCCAAAGCTCTTCACAATGACAGTCCATTCACACGCTGATGTGTGGTGCACGTTTGGTGCAGAGCACGTTTGGCTCTGCTGCCAAACATGGGCAAGGCAGGAGTCGAACCTGAAATCTTCCACTCAGAAGTTGACCACCCTTCCTCTGTCCCACGCCCACCCCTGAAATAACACACATGATGCAATCTGAACAGTTTGATATAAAATAATAATAACATTTGCTGCTCAATGTCTTGATTTGTTACATGTATGTCTTTGCTACATAAGAAGTTAACTACCCGCTGTTCAAATTAGTCCAGGTGACGTTCAGTGGGAACTTAATCAGACTTGACTGCTTTTGCATAAGACCGAGGTTTAATGTCCGTACCACTGACAATTACATAATTTATCCTTTGCTATTTCTCTAAATCATCAATTCCTGCTTCCAAGAGGGATATTTTTCTGTCTTTTTCAGGGCATATTTTTTTCATTCTTTGATTTCGTCCATGGAGTTCAGAATAAGCTTTTGCTGCTTTGATATGTTTGCTATTTCAGCAGATACAAGTTCAGAATTTTTTTTGTCCTTTATTTCTTCTTCAGTAATTGTATCTTGTTTTTTGGGCCCCACTACTGACGCTTTTCTAGTTGCCGCTTTCCACTCAATGTTCAGAACTTTCTGGTGCTCAGTTTAGCTTGGTACCCAATCCGAGCTTTGCTCCCGGGGCTTGGGGCCCTCCTCCGCTGGTACCCGGGTTGAAAGGCTGCTACCCCTGCCAGTGTTTTGGGACGTCCTCCGCTGGTCCGTGATTTGAACGCTGCCGCTACTTCTTGTATCTGGGGAACTCCTCTGCCGGTGAACTGGTTGGAATGGTGCTCAAAGATGCATTCCTTCAAAAAGCCTCTTCAGGATATCCAACCTGACTGCACATCTTTAACCAATTAATCGACCTGCCTTTTTAGTTCATCCACTTCTCTATGGACAATCTGCATTGGTCCTCTTCTTTTAAGTGGAATTTAAGCTTTGTTTTTGGGTTAGAAAAGTGCCATTAAAATTTTAATGATGTTAACATCATTCACAGCTGATTCACAACTGTGTTATGAACCAAACATTGTTAATGTGCAGAATGCCACTTTAATAAGAGAAGGAAACGTCTCCTTTGGAACAATCAGGAGCCAAAACATGTCAGAATCAGAGGATTCACGTTGTTCTCTTAACACTACATCAGCCTGCAAATCTAAAAGCTCCATTAGGAGGGACTGTGAACTTACCCATTTGTAACAATCTAGGGCCTCTTCAGAAAAAATGACATAATTCTTCACTAAAAAGAAATTTTTGACAAAAATCAAGAGCTGGTCTTCCAAAGTAAAGTAATCAAAGTGACTCTTAAAGTTTTCAATCAACTAAACTCTCCAACATGGGATAGACTGAAGAGCTTTCAATGGATTGAAGGAAGAAGACTTGCAGATCTGCACAAGACTGGGATGGACAACAAACCATCAGCAAGAAGCTGGGTGTTAGGGTCACGGCTGTTGCTGCAATTGAGCCAAAACACAAGAAGGATACTCTGACTCCGAGGACGTCATTTCCGTGTGAGCATAACCAGTGTTTGGTCTTTGCTGCTCCTGTCATTGAGCGCCTGTTTTTTTAGTATCCAACTTAGTGTTATCTGGTTTGCTATTCAAACACTATAAGTATGTTGTTTAGTATTCTAGAGAGGAACTACTGTGTTAACCATTGCTCTCTAAGCAGTCTGCGACATGGTTTCTTCCCCTTAACCAAACACCACTAGCCTTTGCTAAGTGCTAGCATGACCTCCACCTCGTCTGCTTTAACTCCTTTGTCCTGCTCCATGTGCCAAATATTCAATGAAGATCCTGCTTACCTTAGTGAAGATAGTGGCAGATGTGTTAAGTGTAGCCTTATTTTAGACTTGGAGGCCAGGTTACAGCAGTTAGAAGCGCGGTTACGCACATTGGATGCTAAGCCTATTAGCCAGATTATTACCCGCAGTGCAGCTCGCAATACCGGAACTAAACTGCAGAGCACTCAAGCCCCTCCCGGGCAGCAGCCGAGGAAAACTCAGGATGGGTTTGTACCGGTGGGAAGGAAGCATAGTGCTAAAACGTAAACACTTAGAGCTACCGAAGCTCCTGCTACAATAGTAAGTTTTCTCCCTTTGGCAACACACCACAACCGTCAACTCTTGTCACGGGCTCCTCTGAAGTTAGACACGTGAAGCTCCCGACAGCCACAGTCAGGTGTTATCGGGAGCCAGAGTTGGTGACATAGAAGGAAACATCAGAATGTTAGCTCAGAGTAAACCCAGGTTCTGTCGAGGTGTGATTCACGCAGGCGGTAATGACGCCCAACGGAGACAATCAGAAGTCCTTAAATTAAACATTGAATCTGTGTGTAAACTTGCTAAGTCGAAGTTGGACACTGTCATTTTCTCTGGTCCCCTCCCGAACCTAGTCACTGATGAAATGTACAGCCGCTTTTCATCATTTAACTGCTGGTTAACGAGTTGGTGCCCAGAAAATGGCGTTGGCTTTATTGACAACTGGAGCATGTTTTGGGGAAAGTCTGGTCTCATGTGGAGAGATGGCATCCATCCCACTTTTGATTGTGCCACTCTTCTCTCTCAGAACATTACTGCTAGCATTAGCCGTGCAACCTGACAACCCAGGGACAGCTTCTGGGCACAGAGCAGCAGTTTAAAACTCTCCTCTGAGTTTAATAACAAGTAGTTAGTGCAATCCCCAGCACAACACAGAGTTAGTCCAGCTGCTAGCTTTAGTTTATGTACTGAAAGGCAAGTGAAAGGAGTGAAACACAGAAACCTAGAAGTTAAAGCTACTAGTACTCTCAATCACAACAAGCAAAATCATGATGTCATTAAACGTGGCTTACAAAACATTAGATCAATTTCGTCAAAGTCCCTTTTACTCAATGAGTTAATGAATGATAACAAACTTAGCCTGCTAGCCCTGACAGAAACCTGGCTCCAACAGGATGACTGTTAGGATGAATATAGCAACCCCACCTAATTATAATAACTGTCAGAAATCCAGGATTTCTGGAAAAGGAGGTGGGTTAACAGTAACATCACAGTCTAGCTCATTTCCTAACACAAAAGCCAAACACATTCACCGGTTCCGGTTCACGACTCGACACGTGTCTTTCTTCGGATCTCGATTCCTGACGTTTTTTGGAGCGTTTTTTTAAAAATATATTCTTTGTATTGGATGGCAGATATTCTGCAACAGAGAGAGCTGAACATGGCACCTAAAGCTGAACTGGCAGAAATTAAAGCGGTATTGGCAGATATCCAAGCCAAAAAAGTGGACATCCAAGCCAGAGTAACTCAATTGTTGGCTATGGAGGCTAAGCTAACTCCACTGTTGGCATTGGAGGCCAAGCTAACACCTCTGCTGGTACTCGTGCAGGAATTCCGACAGGAAAAAGTATGAAATGAACAACAGGATACTGGGCTTGACCTCATGGATAGAAGACAGAACGACACGGATCAACAACTAAGAATGAATAATATCATTCTGACGGGATTTCAACTCAAACCAAGAGCTAAGTCTGGTGCAGCTAACGTTAGCACGGATGCTAGCTGAGCCGCTATGAAAACAGCCAAAACCGTTGAAGCCCAAGTCGGATCATACCTCACTTCCAAAGGGATTTCCTTGGATTTGAATGAAATCGAGATCTGCCACCCGCTTTCCAGGAGAAAGGAGTCAGATAAACCAGCGATCCTCATCAGGTTTCTGAATCAAAAGCACAAAATTACTCTTATGAAGCAAAGAAAACTGTTAAAAGGTTCAGAGATTTTCATTAATGATCACTTATCGAAACAGAACCCATTGTTGGCAAAACATGCCCGACTCCTTAAGCAGAAAAAAACAGATCCAGAGCACATGGGTGCTGAATTCCAGGATCTACGTAAAACCAATCGGTCCACCGGGCCTGGCCAAGGCTGTGGTCATCACCAACATGAAAGACTTTGAGAAGTGTGTGGTCACAGACATCTGAGCCTTTATTTGAATCGAAATAAGAATCAAAAATGATTTCAAGAAGAAAATATGGCCCCCGGGATTTACCTCTGACTCTTAGATCAACTTTGACCTGATTTTCAGCAGTGATTTCTGCCCTGCAGACAACACAAAGTCTGCAGTCATAACAAGGAGGAGAACTTTATGAACTCTGTTCTAACCTGAAGGATGGCTGTTAATCAGGCAGCTGAACGTCTTGGCCAAAGTGCATGAATCATATTCCTTGACATAGTTCCCTGAAATGTGATTAATGTCAAAGGATCTACTAATGAAACAACCTGCACTTATTGATTTTCTACATCTGATTAAAGTAAATGATCTTTCAGACACGTATAATTTATTGTTGCCTCTTTCTATACTTGATTTGAAGAAATGACTTGTCTGATGAAGATAGTCAGCATCTACTTGATATTTACTGATTTTGATCTTTTGTTTTGTCTTTGTTCATTCTTTACTTTTTTCTTTAATTACTATTATTGTTTTTATTATCATTTTTCATTTATCCACATCACTGATTTCTTTATGATGAAAGTATTCTTAAAAAGAAAAAACGTTTTTTTTCATCATTATTCTCTATTATTACTATTTTTGCATATGCTCCAATCAAGTCTAAAATAGTGTTCTACTTACATGCAAAGCAGTATGACTTATTGTTACTCAAGGATGTTTAATTACCTGTATACTGTCAGTACAGTGTAAGTACCTGATTATTACTTACGAACCGGCTGATATCTAATGTAAAGTAAATGGTATGGTCGAGTCGGGGTGGGATTATATAAATTTGCTTCCTCCCACTCCCTTTCAAGCAGTCAATTTTATGATGTCTAGTTATCCTATGTTTGACATGACTACTGTTGCAAATCTTTGTGGGTGTTGATTGTGTTACACATGTCTTGTATATCTTGTCTGCTTGAAATAAACCATTTCAAATCAAAACATTTATAACTCCTTCGAAAACATCATATTGTCTATAAATCACTCAAACAGGAAAACTCCAAGATCTGTTTCATTCATAATTATTTATCGTCCTCCTGGCCTGTACTCTGAATTTATAACTGAGTTTGCAGACTTTCTATCAACTATTGTTTTAGATTATGATAAAATAATAATAGGGGATTGTAATATTCGTGTTGATGACCCTAGTGACTGTTAAGGAAATGCTCTCTCAGCTTTATTAGATAATGTTGGTTTCACACAAAATGTTAAGGAACCCACTCACTGTCACAAGCACATCCTGGACCTTGTTTTAACTCATGGTATAGAGATCAGCCAGCTGAGCGTGCTCCGTCATGACCCCATACTCTTATATCACTTTCTAATCACCTTTCAGTTTGTTCTAGAGAATTCCACCGCTCCAATAAATACAGAACAGCTCAGAACAATGACTGTCCCAATAAAAATGATCAGTTTGTTAAAGACTCCATGGAGGCCCTCAGGAGAACACTTGATGTTATTGCTCATTTGAAACCAAAACTATTTAGACAAAACAGAGTATCACTGTGGTAAAATGTCGAAACACGTTCCCTTAAACAAGTAACCTGTAAGTTAGAAAATCTCTTTGTAAAGCCAGAACCCAGTACTAATCATCTTTAATAGCACAGAATGGAAATAATCCGAGATTTCTTTTTAGTACTATAGCCAGACTGAGTAGCAGTCACAGCTCAGTGGAACCACATATTCCTGCTACTCTCAGCTCTGAGGAATTTCTTTCATTCTTCAATAGTAAAATTCTAAATGTTAGATATAAGCTGAACAAAGTTATCCCTACTATCAGCCCAGAGCAGGCTAAAACAGTAGAAACAAAGGCATCTATAGAAACCTCTGTAACATTAGACTGTTTAACTGCTGTAGATCTAGCAGAATTAACATCAATTATTACATCCTCCAAAACCTTAACTTGTCTTTTAGACCCAATCCCCACTAAGCTTTTTAAAGAAACCTTACCCCTAACTAATAAATCAATTTTAACTATTATAAATACACCCATAGAAATAGGTTATGTGCCACAGTCTTTCAAATATACAGATGTTAAGCCTCTTCTGAAAAAGTCCAGTTTGGATCCTGCCATTCTGGTCAACTATAGACCAATATCAAATCTCCCCTTTATCTCCAAGATATTAGAAAGATTTGTAGTTAAACAGCTATCCTGTTAGCTTCACTTCACTGGCTCCCAGTTGAATCTAGAATCAAGTTCAAAATCCTCCTGCTAACCTATAAGGCCTTGAATGTTATGACCCCATCCTATATTAAAGATCTCATAGAGCCTTACCAACCAAACAGAACACTTCGCTCACAAAATGCAGGACTGCTTGTGGTTCCTAGAATCTGTAAAAGCACAGTTGGAGGTAGAGCCTTTAGCCACCAAGCTCCTGTTTTATGGAATAAGCTCCCAGCTCATGTAAGAGAGGCTGACACAGTTTCTACATTCAAAGTAAGGCTTAAAACATTTATCTTTGGACAGGATTATTGTCAGGCTAGCTAGTAATCAGAGATTATTTAACTTACTGCTCCTCTACCTTACCTATTGTAATGAAGTTTACTACACTGGCTCTACTCACTCCTTCTCACTCTTCGTCCACCTCCTTCCCCCTCCCCTCCTCTCTGTCCTACCCTAACTGGGGTCCATATCTTTCTCTCACCCCCACTCCCCCCACCTTCAATCTTCATTACATCATTTGCCAACTTTCAATGCTTTATTTTGTTTTGTTTATCATGTCTTTTTTTGTTGGAGTGCAATTCACATGTTGTCCCTCTTCTCACTCACCTTCGGGGAAGTGGGAGAGATTTCTGATTTCAGGTGGATCACCTGTGCTCCTGTCTTTGGCTGTGACCTCGCCTTTGGCTCTCCCCGCATCTGGCTCCTCCAGCAACCACAGCTGTTCCACAACTCCATCTTGATGAAGCCCATGTGTTACACTATTCAAACGTGTCTTTGTTTATTTAATACTTAGCTGTTATCTTAACCTGTAGCTGTTTATCTAGACATGGTTGTTTATTAGACATATACTTGTTATTCAACCATGTAGTTACAGAATTAAATAAGCTCACTTTTCTTTAATAGTTCTAGTACATCACCTGTCCCTCTGGGGTTCAGGATATTTCCTTCATGTGGACAATCCTGAGGTGTCTTAGTTTTTCTCCAAAAAGGGACAGGTTTTTTATGAGCTTTCCTCACCAAAAAGAAAGGGCCAGATGATTGTCCAGCTTAGTCTGTTTAACAACAGGCTATTGTTTACATTTTCATGTTTGACTTTTTGTTCTTGCAGTATACTGATTTCAGTCCAATGAGATGGCTATAGCTGTGATATTGGGCTAAGGAAATAAAATTGAATTTAACTATAAGATCAAGTCAGAATGAGCAGTTTCTTCTGAAAAGACTGAACAGCAGTAACCAAGTCACACACAGAATTGTCTTTTCCTTGAAGCTTAATATTTAAGTCATATAAATAACTTAATTTAGTAATAACTCAGTAAATTAAATTTCCACTGATTTCAACCAGAAAGGCCAGTGTATCAAAGTTACTTTCCTCCTCCAAAAAAAATCCCAAAAGACCTGAGCCTTTGGAGTTTATTTTGCCAGGAATTCTTTTCTTATCATTTCTCATCTTCCAAAAATGTTCCAGCACTTTTTCTTTGCTCAATCATCTAACATTGGAGTGCAGTAGTAGGTGATTGGCAGGTGCATCTACTTCTGCTAAGAATTCCCTCAGCAGGCAATTATGGTGGGAAGATAAAGCCCTGAGAAAGAAACAAGTTTGGTGATGGTGTTCATAGCATTTCCATGGTGCTCTGAAAGTGATGAGCAGAGGACAATAATGGATAATGCAGTAATATGACAAGAGTTCCGGATTGTCATGTTTAAGTCCAGTAACTGCACCCTTTTCTCATCCCATCATGGAAGGAGCCCCATCAGTATTGATGGAGACGACTTTTTTTTAGATTTATTCTAGAAATAATGATGTGATAATCACTGTATTGAAGATCAAACCCCAGACAAGTGCGCACGGAGTGACCGCAGGGAAGGGTGAGGACTCCGAGGGTAGGAGACCAGCTCCGTGTAGAAACAGGTGGAAGAATACCTAAATTCCAAAGGAATTTCTTTTAACACAAACAACATCAAAATCTGCTGCCTGATTCCCAGGAGAAGAGAATCTGACTGTCAGGCCTCAGCCATCCGGCTCCACCCCTGACCACCAGAGATAACTCTCTCCCGAATTCCACCAGCTGGATCTAAACACCCATCAGTCACTCCCCATAAATATACCTGCCATGCCTTTGCTCTTTGCAAAGTATTGTTTTGCCCTGCATCCAATTTTGAGTGTTCTTTATCTATTATCTCTCCTGGTTTCGACCCTAGCCTGTTTTTTTCGCCGCCCTATCTTGCTCCTCGTTCCTGACCCCTGTCTGGCTTTGGACTTGTTCCTGTCTATGCCCTTGTCTGATTCTTCTGGATCCAAACGCCTCTGTGTATTCATCACACTGACAGATCAACCTCAATGGCTATCGTTGATGCTGTGGAGAAACTACAAATGCTCTGGACAAAAAGAAATTTGCACCTGGAATTTTCATTGAGCTAAAAAGAAAAGCCTTTGACACTCTCAATCATGACATCCTACTTGATAAACTGGAAATGTATGAGATAAGAGGACTACCACTAAGTTTGGTCAAAAGCTATTTAACGGAAAGAAAACATTTGTCCAGATGAATGCATTTACATCAGAGGTCAATGAGATATGTTGTGGTGTCCCACAAGGATCAATTCTAGGCCCTCTGCTATTCAATATTTACATAAATGATATATTCAACGTTTCAAAACGTTTAAAACTCATTATTTGCTGTTGACACAGCTCTATTAAAATAAAAAAACCCATCTTAATCAAAAGCGTCACAGGAATCAAATACTTAGGGATTGTTATTGATAACAAACTAAGTTAGAAGCTACACATCAGACATGTACACTAAAGTTTCAAAAAGTATTTCAATTATAAACAAAAGTAATATATATTAGATTCAACTGTAGATGATTATTATACTGCTCCTTAATATTACTTTATTTCACCAACTGTGTAGAAAGGTACTGTGATGGCTGTGGAGGCTCTGTGTTGTTTTTTCCCCTCACTTCCTTGTTTTCAGAGCATGTGAGTGGCAGGGGGTGTGTCCAACCACTCCAGAGACACCTGCACTCAATCCTCTCATTAGCTGCACCTCACTTAAACTAGTCTACCCACCACCTCTGTTTGCCAGATGATTCCGTCAGGTTGTCCATGTGGATTCTACTCTTGCCAAGCACCATTCCTGCCCAGTGGGATTACTCCCTGCCTCCATTTTTTGATTTTTGGCTGCTGCAAAATAAATCTGTTACACATCTTCGACACTCTGCGTCGGGGTTCTCCTTCGCACCCTTAACAGGTGTGGTTATAATTATAAAATTTCACTATATCCTCTCTTTACTTAAAAAATGAGCCATCAGATTGGTACAGAAAGTTTGATCATACCAACAATTTATATAATCAATCCAGACTTTTAAAACAATATGACCTTGTTGGTTTTTACACCGCCCAACTTCTATACAGAGATAGTGGGAAAACACTGCCATTGAATATCCAATAACAGTTCTTAGAAAATAAAGGGGGATAAAAACTGAGGGGATGTAGGAACTTCAGGATTAAACTGATAAGAACCACAAAGAAAGGTTTGTGTGTCTATGTGTGGCTCTAAACTCTGGACCTGGTTCAATAATGAGCTCCAACAATGTTCAAACATTCAAGAAATTAAAAATTCTGAATATGTGGATGTGTAAACTTAAATGTGATGAAATATTCAAAGTTCTTTTAATTGGAACCAATGAGTATTACATTGTGTAATGTGTAATAATGGTTACTTAAATGTTTTAATCACAATCTATTGTTTAACTATTAATTTCCCTTACTTGATCTGAAATATGCACCAATGATTACTAGATTAATGTAAGTACTTGTTCGAATGATGATCAATATTTATTATATTTTGGTTACCTACAGTGTGAATCAATGATGTTTACTAAGAAAAGGCTAGAATTCTCCCAGATGATACTCAATAAGCAGTTTTTTGTTACTTAAAAACTTGACCTACAAAGGATAGGGACAGTTTTTGGATTAAAATAACATTGTTTCTGTCATCATTTTAGAGTCATTAAATAGATTTTTGTACGTGTCAAAAATCCCATGCCCCTTGTTGCTCTGTTAGCGTCTGTGTAATGTGTTTCAGGTCATGTGTTTGCTGTTCCCTTGTCACTGATCCTGATGAGTAATTTGTGTCATAATTTTTGTGTTTTGTCTTGCAGTGCATCATAATATTGGTACTTTTAACAAGAGCAACAGCCTCCATGCATGTATTATACACACTGGCCTTGTAGAACTCGCTGCTGGCAAAATGAAAGTTTAAGCTTATGTCGACTCATCTCAGACGACACAATTTTTAGAGTCCACTTTTCTCTTTTTAGATAGCACCATTGTTCACTCACTTATCTATTAACTTTACGTCCCAACAATGTAAACAATGGCACACCGCTCGACCGCAAAAGATCAACATAATATCATACTTTTAATTAAAAATTCTTGGTGGTCTGGATGAAAAGGCCTCAAAAGGCCTTAAAAAAAAGCCAATTAATTTTATCAAAAATAAGCTCATTCACAAAAAAAAAAAAAAAAAAAAAAAAAGATTTAACTAAAAGAGAGACTTTTTTTTTTAAACAGTGAAGGTCAAAATTGCATGTAAGTGCATATGGATTGTTTCATATTTAGTATTTGGTACTCAATTTTATTTCTATAGCCCAATATCACTACCATAGCAGTCTCAATGCACTTCACACCAGTATTTATGCAAAGAACATAAATTCAGTCGTAAAATATAAACAGCAGCTGGTTGCTAAACTAAACTAAACAGATTAAGCTAAACTGACACCTAGAACTAGACCCTCCTTCTTGGTGACCAAAAACTCTTAAAAAAAAAAAAAAAAAAACTATCTTGGAGGGAAAAATAAGAAACCTCAGGGATGTCCACAAGAAGGAGGGATCCTCTTCCAGGACAGACAAGTGATGTGATAGTTTATCTAAATCTACAACTACATGTTTGAATAGTGTAGCAGATGGGCTTCATCCAGATGAAAATGTGAGGCAGCTGGGGTGTGAGACAAGCCAGAGGCACGGTCCACAGTCAAAGATAGGTGCACAGACAGTATTGTGTGAATGTGATAGAGATATCCAACTGTGGAGCCGGTGGATCTTGACTGTGGATGTTTGTGAAATCAGTTTGTTATGTGAACTGATGTGTTGTGTGATAGATGTGGTTTCAACTGATGGATTTTTGCAGTGGTCCAGTCAGTCAGTGACCAGTTTAGTGCAACTGAGTGTGAGTTCAATGTTCATGGATGGAAGGTGAGATCTTGTTTGATTTGGATGGATGCCATCTGGTTTAAAGAGTTATAAAGTTATAGAAGGTCGTGAAATTGTCAACAAATGGAATATTATTAGATAGGCAGTGTCTTTTGAGCCAGGTGTGGAGTTGTCACAGACAATTAAATTTAATGGCTCCAAAGTGGGAAATGATGCCACTGTTAATTTAGTAGTTTGATGGAGTGGATGAGGGTGATGCATTCCTTTTTGGGGTCTCAGCCTGCTGACATTTAGGCCAAATCCAAATTTTTCCCTTTGCCCTACCACTTCTCCCTTCCCCTACATTTAACCCTCCAAACGGAGAGTTATGGAGAAATAGTATCTCTGATTTTGGATGTCACGACCACTCGATGATGTCATCAATAGTCGCCTGTTAGCTACGTTTGCGCGGAGCTTCCAGTGCTTGAAGATACATAACAACAGATAACTTTACATGATCTAAAATCTTTTGTCATCCATTTGCAGGTTCTACAATCAGTATCTGAGAATGTACTAGTGCTTACATCAATGTTGTGCTTATGCAAAAAAGATAAAGCTTCGCAAGCAGCTTTTGCAGTGAAGTACTTTCTACGCAACTCGAGAAATGCTTTGCATGCAAAAGAAAAGGCTTACACTTGGTTTTCTACTCCTTTTTCTTCCCCTACTGTGTTAAAAATGTGGATAGCTATGAAATTGTGTAGTGTGCTATTTTACTAATCCTAGAGTCCTGTTGCTGGGAGACTGCTGGATAAGACACAACAACAATAACAGACAAGAAGCTGAGACCATGCATAACTTTTATCCTTAGGTGTAGCCGTTTTTTTTTCCCTTTCACCCCTCCTTCAGAGCTCTATCTGTGTTATAACTAGGGAACTCCAATTTTTTTTAATGAATAGAAAGGGTTTGAGAGGGGTGGCAGAAACGGTTGAGTACACCTATTCTTCGTTTCTCCCTGCAAGTAACAAAAAATAACTGTCTTTTTTTGCGTAGCTTATGAATGTTCAAGGTGGTGGAAACCTAAGAACAAGCCAGTCAAAAACTACACTTCCATCTCTCCTAGACACTTCCCTACCTCCACAGGTATATCATCAGGACCAAGTGTCTTTCCACTCTTCATCCTCTTCAATGCCCCTCACTTCACCCTTACTGATCTGTGTTACTTCCTGCTTCACAACACTCACTTCTTCTAATCTTTATTACCACTCATTTTATTTTCATTTATCAACTCTTCAAAGTATTCTTCCCATCTTACCATCACACTACTGACACGTGTCAACACATTACCATCTCTATCTTTAATCATCTTAACCTGCTGCATTCCCTTCCCATTTCGGTCTCTGCCTTGATAATATGTACAGGTCAGTCTGTCCCTCTTTACTACCCAACCTAAAATACAATCATTAGCCCCTTGTTTGACCTTTGACCCCTCTAGTTTCATCTTGCACTGCATCCCCCTTTACTCCAGTGTACTCTCCTCAGTAATCTCAGTGTCCCACTTCTTCTAAGCTAGCCCCTTACTCCGGCACCTCCTCATTCCACCACCAAGTCCCCTTATCAACTTTCTTTCCTGATGACACACCAAGTACGCTCCTACCTGCCTCCCTGATCACATGAGCTGTAGTTATCCAATCATCTGGGAGTACCTCTGACCACCCAGAGCCTGTTTTAAGTGTTTCTTAAAAGTCATTCAACATTCTTCCTTTTTCAGCTTCCACCAGTTGGTCCTCCTCTTTATCACAATAGTCATCATACACACCATCATTCTATGCTGTCTGGAAACACTCTAACCTGTCTGGACCACCATCTGTTCTTCTACTTCCTCCGCTGGATACCAAACCTAACCACCACCTTCTCATCACGTATGTTTCCTGCACCAACATGTCTATTGAAATCTGCACCAATCTGCACTTCTACAGATGCTCATCATCACTTCATCAAGGTCCATCCAGAATTTATCATTCTCCTCCTCACATCTTTCTGTAGATACTTGCAATAAAATACAAGGTGGCAGCTGCTATGACAAGCTTGGTTCCTCTGTTCTCATAGTCTCACAAATACCTTTCAGAGAGATGATCATTCGAGCTATTTTCCAACATTTTTTTTTTTTTTTTCAATTTAGGGCATATTTTTGAGAATCGTTCTTTTGGTAGCTTTTGTTTTTTTTGTTTTTTCAAGAGATATGCTTGACCTGGTCAAAGTTGGATATTGGCTTACAGAGCATACAGAACAGATTAAAATAATAACAAGAAAGTTTGTAGAGGACATGGAGGAACGAAGAAGTCCCTCGACTTCATCTCAGCAGTATTACATTTGCTGGTCAAGAAACAAGATTTGATGGTCTCAACTGAGGAGGTACATCAGCTGAAAATGGTGATCCAAGAAAGAGACAAGACTAAAGAAAACCTACAGAAAAGAGTGGATGGCTTGGAACAATACACAAGAATGAATGATGGTGGATGATGGATGGTGATTAATTGGTGACAGCTCATCAAACATACGAGAGAACTTCAGCAAGAGACAAAGATGGAGGAGATGCCCAACCAACTATCAATGGAACATCAGGTCATTAACTTCTTTAATAGTAAAAATATTTAGCAGCTTGTCACAAGATTCCTCAGAAGAAAAACAACATGCCAAAGATAACTGTGTGATTTTCTAACCATAAATTTAAAGCTGAATTGTTAATGCAAACAAAACAAAACAAAACAAAACAAAAAAAACTAAGAACCTCAGGGGTTTAGGTTCATGAACACCTCACTAGGAAGAATGCTGAGATCACACGGCAAGCGAGGATACTGAAAAAAACAGAAACAGATTCAGGACACATTGACAAGTCATGAAAAAGTGATGATTAAACAGAATAGAACACTAAAACAAGCCAAAAAAATTAAAATAAGGGAAACATCTGATTTGAATCAATACAAATAAGGCAAAATGCAATTGTTTCGTTATTTTCTTATATATTTGTTACTCCCTTGGCTTCATTAAACATATGAAAAATAAAATAAAGACCCTAAAAACTTTAAGTTTGTTGAAGCCCAAGAATGTAAACAAGACGACCAAGAAAATGATATTGACCATGATAAATACCTGTAAGAGAATATAAACCTGGACTGTAGATAATATACAATGGATGATATCAAGGATTTGACTGAAGAGTTCTCTATCATTCACTTTAATACTAGAAGTCTCTAAAGGAACTTCGGTCAAATAAAAATTTAGCTGCAGCATATTCAGCTTGCATTTAGTGCTAGAGCGGTCTGAGAAACAGGTTTGTGTCATGATAAAGAGTTGGATGATGGCTTTGTCGGATATGATTGATACAAACAAACCAAGGGAAATAAGAGAGGAGGGGGTGGTGCTTTATTTGTAAAATGGGGCACAAACTCTGCAACAGTGGAAGAAATGACTACAGCTATTGATGACCTGATGGAGTGTGGCACTATTCAAGTAAAAAATATTCAATAGAATATTCAAAGAAAAATAATAAACTGTATCGGACTGTGTTTGAAGGATTGCAGGTCCGATTCCTGCCTTGCCCGCCCATGTGTCGAAGTGTCCTTGGGCAAGACACTGAACCACACATTCCCTCTGATGGAAGGTTGCCGCCAGTGTTCGGCAGCGGAGCCACCATCAGTGTGTGAATGTGTGTGTGACTGTAAAGCACTTTGGGCCTTCAAAGAAGGCCAGGCAAGCCATGCAGCAGTTCAGCTGGGGAGACGGAAGTCATTGCATGCGGGGTGGAACAGTAAGTCAGAAACGTAGGACAGCCATGGCTGACCTTGAAGGTCAGCTGTGTGTAAGCAGTTTACAAACACCCTGTTTCATCTCTCTATTTCTCCATTACTTTGGCGATAGTAGTTGGAGCTGCGGCAGTGTGTAATGTCCCGAGCAGCTAAGAAGTCCTCAAACTCAGCAGAAACAAAACAAGAACTATTATCAGTCACTAATTGAAGGGGATTACCCTCACGGCTGAACACAGTTGTCAAAAACTAAATGACAGTGCAGTTGTCACATTCAAAAGAAATCCCATTTCCGGCCACTTACTGTAGTAACCTATCAGCGTGATGGCATAACGACAGTCAGGTGAAAAATGAAAGAAATTGTGTGAAATGGTCCCACTTCATCTTTAGCTAACTTTTCCCACTCAGCACTGGGAAGGGGAACTGGCGGTAAGGGGGTAGCTCTAGTTGTAGCAGTTTTATCGTGCTGGGAGCAGATTGTGCATGACTTAACAGCAGCTTCTATGTCAACATCCATACCAGGCCACCAATAGAGCTCTCTCAGTTGCTGTTTGGTCCTAACAATACCTTAGTGTGTATCGTGAGCCAGCTGTATGAGCTGAGATTGCAGAGCTGTGGGAATAACAAAACGATAAGATCCACGGATCAGGTAACCGTATATTTCAGCCAGCTCTGCTTGGATGTGGTAATAGGGTAAAAGAGCTGAGTCAAGCCATTTTGGATTACATGGCCAGCCATAATGAAGATAAACTAGAAACTGTTACAAAACAGGACAGTCCAGAAAGGCCTGGATCAGGGGGACCTTGGTGATGGCAGCAAAGTCCACGCTAGACACTAGTGCTACCATGTTCACCTCTAACTCGTGTGGTGGAAGACAAGAGACAGTTAAACAAGACAAACAGTCAGCAACAACATTCTCACGACCAGGTTTATACTCTACAGTGTGGTTGAAACACATGAAGTGAGCTGACCATCTCACGATTCGCATTCCTGCTTGTCCAAAACCTTTAGTAGATGATACTAAGCTATGGTCAGTGACCAGAGTGACGTGTGTACCCCACAAGCATGTGCGCCAGCGTTCAGCAGCCCAAACACAGGCGAGTGCCTCTTTCTTAATAATAGAGTACTTCCTTGCACACTCCCTAAGAGACCTTATAGGAAATAGTTTTTTTCTGTGTCCCCATGTAACTGAGTGTACTGCACCAATACCATAATCACATGCATCTGTGGTAACTATGGTAGGAAGAGCTGGGTCAACTAATGAGGGTGCAGAGCTAGTAGGTATCCATTTTTTAGAGTTTTCAAAAGCTACTTGAGCCTCCTCAGTCCATTTGAAGTTTGTGTTTTTACGCAGTATGGCAAAAACACACACAAGCATAGTTTGGAATGAACTTTGAATACCACCCAGTAAGGCCCAGAAAAGAGTGTAGAGTTGTAGCATCACAAGGAGAAGCAGCCTCTGTGATAGCACTGGTATGGTCAGGGTTTGGCTTGATACCTGCAGCAGAGACAACATGCCCTAAAAATGACAGCTCAGTTTGTCTGAATAGGCACTTTTCCATGTTTCCAAGTTTCAGTCCGCTACTGCACAGCCGGTGCAGCACAGTTTTTAGTCGCTTCTCATGAAGATCAGGCATCTTAGCAAACACAATCACGTCATCCAAATAACACTGAACACCATCCTAACCTGACAGAATCTGTGTCATCATCCTTTGAAAAGCTCTGGGAGCTGAAGCTAAACCAAAAGGTACTTTTGTAAAACAGAGCAGTCCAATGTGTGTAATGAAACTAGTCAGGTCCCTGCTTTCAGGGTGAAGGGTACTTGGTAGTAAGCATTCTGCAAGTCTATGGTGGAGAACATCTGCGCTCAACGTACCTCATGGAACACCTCCTCAGTGTGTGGTAGCGGATGGCTGTCAATAACCACTGCTTTATTGGGCTCCCTTAAATCAGGACACAATCGGATACGGCAGGAGTTTTGTTTCATGGCCACAATAGGTGAAATCCATGGAGATGAGTCAATGCGTTAAATTACGACTTCATGTTCCAATCTCTGTAGTTCCTGGGAGACTGCATCACACACAGCAAATGGTAGACAGCGTAATTTCTGCTGCACAGGGCGAACTTCAGGTCTTATTTTCACCTTGTGAGCAAAACCTGCCACTAGTCCCAGTTGGTCACAATTTTCTTGAAATTCCTTGAGGTTGTTGGCAGGAGCTGTGTACTGTACAGAGACAGAAGGACACTGTAAAGCTGGAGGCACAGCAGGAGAAGACAGTGCTGCACTGACCTGTCCATCTTTGATATCTAAGTTCAGAGCATTGAAAAGATCCAAACCCAAAAGCAGGTTTCCAGTTAACACAACATATACACTTATGGTGGCACAGCTTGTCCCACAGGTCACAGTCAGCTCCAAGCAGCCTAATACAGAAATGGGTTGTCCAGAAAAAATGACTAATCTTTTTTTTGCAGTGGAAAGTGGAATGTGTCTCTAATGCTTCTGGTATAGGCTCATGGATGAATAGAAACTACTGATCCAGTATCAACCAGCAGGTCAACACTAATTGTCGGTCCCTCAGATGCACACATAGAAACTTTGCAAATCAGCCTCCTGTTGGGGTTGGTCACATCCTCTTCTTCCACTAGTACTATTTTAACTGTCACAGCCTGTTCAACTGACACTTCCCTCACTTTATTCAAAACAGTCCCATTTCTGCAGACTCTCTCAAATTGTCCATGTTTACTGCATTTTCTGCATGTGGCTGATTTAGCAGGGCATTTAGGAAAACTTGCAATGTGTGTTGAAGCTCCACATGTCTAACATGTCTTACCGGCAAAACCATGTTTGTTTGTCAGAACTCTCTGTGATAATGCCTGGGATGCTTTAACTGGCCATGACCGTTTCTGTATCTCCCACCGCAGGTGGAAATCCCCTGCACCATGCCAACCACAGTTTCACAGGATGCTATAACCACAGCATTTGCCTCAGCCAAGGCGCTTTCAATCTGAGCAGATATTGTAAGAGTTTTCTGTAAAGTAAGGTTATTTCCACAAGAAGACGTTCTCCGATCCTTCTATCATTGGTCTTTTCCACAATTTGATCATGTATCATATCATCCGCCAATGCGCCAAAGTTGCACATCATAACGAGCTCACGTAAAGCAGTAGCGTAGTGAGCAGTTGACTCACCCACATGCTGAGCCCGCTGATGAAACTTGTTTCTCTCTGACACAGTATTTAACTTGGGCATAAAAAACGTCTTTAATGCCTGCAGGGCAGCCACATAAGAGTCACCAGTATTCGGCAAAGTATAGAAAATGCACTGGACTTTTGCGCCAACCATGTGAATCAGAGGCGTGCGTTTTCTCTTGTCCTCTATGTTGTCAGCTAACACCAGCAACATACACACGTGGACAAAATTGTTGGTACCCCTCAGTTAAAGAAGGAAAAACCCACAATTCTCACTGAAATCACTTGAAACTTACAAAAGTAACAATAAATAAAAATTTCTTGAAAATTAAATAATCAAAATCAGCCATCACTTTTGAATTGCTGATTAACAAAAAAAAAAAAAAACTAATGAAACAGTGGGTTTTTCCTTCTTTAACTGAGGGGTACCAACAATTTTGTCCACATGTGTAATTCTCAAACAAACATATCCACGACTCCAGAGAGAGTAATTTGGGAGGAGAGCAATGGTAAGTGGCGTGTACCTACTGTCAGGGTTGACGTGCGGACACAAATGCAGACGGAACTCGGAATGAAAGAACAAAAATAGATTTAATGGCTCGAAAGAGGAACATTAAACCAGAGCAACAAAACCACCCGACAACCCGTGCAAAGAAGACGAGGGTATATAACGGGAAGAGAGGATTGACCAAATGACAAACAGGTGTGTTAGGGGGGAGGGAACACCTGAGGGAGAAACGACAAGCGACCTGTGAAAACGGAGAGCACCGGAAATACAACAAAATAAAACAGGAAGTGACATACACAACAACACTTAATGTCCTGGGTCCATAACCCCACAGTACCCCCCCCTCAAGGTGCGCCGCCTGGCGCAGGGGGAAGCTTGTCCCGGTGCCGCCGATTGAAGTCCCTGATGAGTTCAGGGTCCAGAATGCGTGAAGCAGGCTCCCAGGACCTCTCCTCAGGCCCGTGCCCCTGCCAGTCCACCAGATACTGGAGGCCACGACCCCGTCGCCGAATGTCCAGAAGGCGACGGGCAGTGTAGGCTGGTTGGCCATCAATGATGCGGGGAGGGGGTGGCGGAGAGGATGGCCGCTGCAGGGGACTCGTGACATGCGGCTTCAGTTGAGAGACGTGGAAAACCGGGTGGATGCGCAAGGACCTGGGCAAGCGCAGCCTGACTGCCACAGGATTGATGACCTTCAGGATCTCGAAAGGACCGATGAACTTGGGGAAACGCTTCTTTGACTCTGTCCGGAGTCTGAGGTGCGAGGTGGACAACATGACGAACTGACCAGGTAGGTAGGATGGTGCTGGCGTGCGGCGACGATCTGGCAACCTATCGTGGGAAACCCCTGAACACAACAGGGCCCGTGACTCGGAAAACACCTCAGTCAGGTCATGACATTCAGGCTGAACCCTGAATGGGTCAGGTGAGGGCGGCCGCCCTACTGGGACGGCGGGATCTCCCCCAGGAGGCCGAGCTGAACGCAAACAGGTGGTGTGACATTTCTCACTCCAGCCGGAGACACGGCTGGAGGGCCAGTCGATGACTGGGTTGTGAGCATTCAGCCAAGGGCAACCTAATACCAGTGGGTTCTGTGGGGAGGAAAAAACGGGTGTGCTCGTGGTGATTGTCTGACACAATCAGATGAGCCGGCTCAGTGACTCGTGAGACGGTGGCTAATTCTTGGCCGTTGAGGGAGACCACTCGTAAAGGAGAGGGCAAAAACTCAGACTTCAGACCGACCTGTTTGGCTAGCTCGGCGTCCATGAGGTTCTGCTCTGCTCCTGAATCCACCAATGCTCTGACAGAAACTCCCCCTTTCCGGAACATAACCCGAACATCCAAAACACAGGAAGCAGGTCTCGGGATAGTGGGAGCCGGACCACGGCTCTTAAGCGCGCCCACTCTTATTGATGAGTTGGGGCAATCCCTGCAGAAATGACCCCGGCCGCCACAGTAAAGGCACTCACCTGCCGCCATCCGCCGCCGTCGCTCGGAAACTGTCAGTCTGCCCCGGCCGAGCTGCATGGGTTCCTCTGAGACTAAAGACGGGGGTTCTGCGGAAAAAGCAGCCAAGTCAGGTGAGTCCATGATCCTGTGCTCAACAGGACTGAGTCGGGGGCGGGGTGCCACCCTGCCATGCTCCTGCAGGCTATTGTCAATTCTGATGACCAGGGCGATGAGGGGTTCCAAGGAGGAAGGTAACTCGAGAGCAATTAATCTGTCCTTTAATTCCTCGGATAGTCCCTCCACAAAAGCGTCCATGAGCGCAGTAGTGTCCCAACCACTAGTGGAAGCCAAGGTTCGGAACTCGATGGCATAGTCAGCTACCCGTCGGTCCCGCTGTCTTAATCTCATAAGTGCCCGGGCCGCCTCTCTGCCTGGCTTAATATGGTGAAACACCTGCTTGAACGCCTCCAGGAAGGCCGAGAGAGATGCGCAGGTCGGGGCTCCGCGTTGGCACTCAGCGGTAGCCCAGGCTGCAGCTCTGCCGGTGAGGTGGGATATGATGAAAGCCACCTTGGCTTGGTCCGAAGGATAGTGAGGCGCTTGCAATTGGAAGTGGAGCTCACACTGGGTAATAAAAGCCCGACAGTCCCCAGAATCTCCCGAAAAACGTTCTGGACGGGCTAGTTGCGCAGTTGGAGCGACCGGAACATTCTCCCAGGTCCCCTGGATCGGTGTGGGAGGCGATGGGCGTGCCGCGGGAAAAACCGGCGGATGTTGAAAATGCTCCGTCAGTTGTTCAAAACGTTCACCCAGTGCGGCGAATTGCCGTTCGTGACGGCTCGACATCTCCAGTAATCCTTGCCGTAAGCAAGACATCTGCTCCTCCTGTTGGCGAAGCAATGCCCGTAACGTCTCCGCGTCTGCTGCGTCCATTTTACTGGTCGGGTGGTAATGTCAGGGTTGACGTGCGGACACAAATGCAGACGGAACTCGGAATGAAAGAACAAAAATAGATTTAATGGCTCGAAAGAGGAACATTAAACCAGAGCAACAAAACCACCCGACAACCCGTGCAAGGAAGACGAGGGTATATAACGGGAAGAGAGGATTGACCAAATGACAAACAGGTGTGTTAGGGGGGAGGGAACACCTGAGGGAGAAACGACAAGCGACCTGTGAAAACGGAGAGCACCGGAAATACAACAAAATAAAACAGGAAGTGACATACACAACAACAATTTATGTCCTGGGTCCATAACCCCACACCTACATAGCGCTTTTTCGACCTTCATTGAAGGCACGAAGCTCTTTACAGTCATGGTCCCATTCACCCATTCACACTGATGGTGGCTCTGCTGCCAAATACTGGTGCCAACCTACAATCAATGTTGAGTTCAGTGTCTTTCCCAAGGACACTGCGACACATGGGCAGGCAAGGCAGGAATCGAACCTGCAATATTCCGATCAGAGACCGATCATCCTTTCAGCTGCTCCACAGCAGCCCGTCTAAAAATCGATTTTATAATGTTAACCAATTAACATTAAATTATTAATGTTTTTTATTTCAATGTTATATTGTGTTGTGCCCTGGAGGCATTCCTTCCCCCTCGTCAAGCGACGGCACCTGTTCCCAATCATCTGCACCTGATCTTCATCACCATGGCTTTTTAAGCAGCATCAAACCTCCAGCCATTGTCAGATCATTATGCTGCTTGTGTGTCTGTCTGCAAGCCAGCCATCCGCTCTGTCAGCTCACCTGTCTGCCAGCCAGCTAGCCAGCCATCCGCTCCATCAGCTAAGCTTGCCTGCCTGCTCTGTCATCCTGCTCCACTATTCGCCTTATCAATAAACATCACCTTCTAATCTTTTAAAACATGTCTGCTCTTGGGTTCCACCCACCTCCTTGTTCACAACATATTGTTGGTTTTCTTTTATCAGTATGTTTACTTTTCAATTTTATTTAAATTTTTTTTTTTGCTTCCTCATTTGAGTTCTCTCTCTCTGGGTTGGCTGCTGCCTCAGTGGCTCTGGATGGGAACCTGAATTGCTGCCAAGCTGTGGTGAGGCAGGCCCTTGCTTGTGTCACTGCATTTGGTTGGCTATGCGGATATTCACAGAGAGGGAGGTCCCAACTATTAGCATTTCTCATAACAAACTATCTTGTGCTTAGACTGATTCAGCCTGTTTCTCATTGCCTATCTCTATCAGTTACGGAATGGGAGGTCTGAAAGGGGTGGGGGGGTTGTGTACGGATCTGGGGGAGGGGGCTTTATGTTAATTTTTGTATTTATTTTTATGTTATTTTTTATTTATCTTTTGTGTAAAACACTTTGTGTCATGTTTTATTTGAGAAGTGCTATATAAATAAAGATCGAGATTGATAGATTAAAAGGAACTTAAAAAAACCCAAGTACAAACTTTGACTTCTCCCTCCTTGAGCTCTTCCACCTCCCTGGGATCAGTGAGCCAGGGGTCGGGTGGGCTTAGCTCCACCAGCTGAACACCTCCATTGTCCAAGGACTCCACATCTATAAGAACATGAGAAGCTTCGTTAGATCACAAAGGGTTGTCAAACTGACTAAGGTTTTGTGAAGTTAATTATAGAAACATCAATGACAAGTTGAATGTTATGTTAGGCTGAAGTGGATGATGCAATGTAAAAAAAAGGAGGGAGAACTCGCAGCCATCCCCACACCGTGACCTCCACCGAGGCAGCAGCAGCGACCAGGGCCCTACCCCGCACCCACACTGTGGGGCCAATGAAGTGATCCACCTGCCCGGCAGCCCGGCCAAGCACCCAGACCAGTAAACACTTTCTCGACTACAATACACATTGTATTACTCATTGATACTTCCTTACCTTACATACTGTAACAAAGCATGGGGAAATAATTACAAATCCACGTGTATTATACATGCAACATAAACGAGCAATTAGGATCATACATAAGGTAGCTCAACTAGAGCATACCAATCAGCTTTTCATTCAGTCAAAATTATTAAAATTACAGGATCTCATAAATTAATAAACAGCTATAATATTATATAAAGCATATAATAACTTATTTACTATACACTATCCAGAGGCTATTTATATTGATAGATAATTCCCAGAAGCCAAGAGGAATAGGGACATTTAAACAACCTGTAATTCGAACAACAAGGAGGGAATTTTGTGTGTTGGCATTGCAATAATATGTAGTATTATGTTGTATTATTAAAGACAAAGTTCTGCACAAATTTATATTTTGTGCACAACTTCGCAGAAAAAAATCTAAAAATAACCTTTAGTTTTACGTTTCACATGTCTGTTTTGAATACGATTTGTCTTTGTTTTGAATACGACTCTTTCTTGTCTTGAATACGAATGTCTCCTGTTAAATCGCTGTAAAAAGTATGTCACGTAGGTAGTAAAGTTCCGGAGAATCGATTTAAGTAAATGAGCATGGTAGAATTAAAATTTTTAGAATGATATTGATCCCCTGGCAGGAAAATTATCTTGTTACCATTGCTGTGCTGGAAAAAATATATAAACAGCCAAGTCTTGCCACTTCTTAAAAATATTTTTTTTGCCAGGTGACATCAGCTAAGCATAAAAACTAAGTAAATGACCCAGAAGTGGTGGCAAAAAAATATGTTAATAAGTGAATGATTAAAGAAAATAAAAATGCCCGAGCAGGCGGCAGAGGGATCCCTGTTTCTCTGCTGCTGCCATTCTGCCTGTTGTTGTGTGCATAGATACGTTTCCCCTTTCATAATCTCTTTCCCCAGTCTCAGACATCATTCTGTCAGGGGGAGTGTACCTTGGCACAACAGCAGCCAGCGGCGACATATTAGCATGGGAGATCTCCACAGGAGGGGCGGCCTCACCCACCACTGGTTTTGGTAGCACCATGGGGAAAGCCAGCAGGCTAAGAAAATGGATGGAAATAAGAAAGACAGCTAAGCTAACTCAGAGCTAAAGTAGGCTAACTCGGAGCCGAGTGTAACAATAGTTTTAAAAAAAGTAGAAACAGAAAAACAGGTATTCTGATCCTATTGATTTTTTATTTGCTTGTTGTTACTGCCGCAACAGTCGGCTGCCAGTTAGAATTATAGAACAATAAGCAACAAGATGCTGGAGATTTATAGTCATTACAGTCAAGTGTGAATGTTAGTCCAAAATGGACGGGGCCCATTCACACATTTAGTTGTTACAAACATACCTGCTGGCTCAAGAGTCTTCACAAAGTTGTCAACATACAGTTCACACGGACACCTATTCAGACAAACCAACACGTGCAAAGCACCTCATTCCATCACGCTAACGAACTGTGCAATGGTGAGCCAACACCTGTGCTCAGTAGAATGCCTATGTTAAGCTGAGGTGGGTGATGGAATGTAAAAATAAAAAGAAAAGGAGGGAAAAAGAAGGGACAGCTCCCGACTGTCCCCACACCAAGACCCCTGCAGAGGCTACAGTGGTGACCAGGGCCCCCCAACACCCGTACTGTGGGGTCAACGGAGAAGATCTGCCTGCCTGGCAGTGCGGCCATGTAGGGGTTATGGACCCAGGACATTAATTGTTGTTGTGTTTGTCACTTCCTGTTTTATTTTGTTGTATTTCCTGTGCTCACCATTGCTTTCGAGGTCCTTTGACACTTCCCTCCTTGTGTGTTCCCTCCCTCCTGGCACACCTGTATGTGGTTAACCAATCCTCTCTCCCTGTTATATGGCCTCGTCTCCCTTGCACGGGTTGTCGGGTGGTTCTGTTTGTTTGCTCTGATTTAATGGTCCTCTCTCGAGTCATTAAATCTATTTCTTCTTTATTTCGAGTCCGTCTGCATTTGTGTCCGCACGTCAACCTTGACATTACCACCCGACCAGTATAATGGACGCAGCAGACGCGGAGACGTTACGGGCATTACTCCGCCAACAGGAGGAGCAGATGTCATGCTTAAGACAAGGATTACTCGAGATGTCGAGCCGTCACGAGCGACAACTTGCCGCATTGGGTGAGCGATTGGAGCAGTTGGCGGAGCGGATCCAACATCCACTGTCCGTTCCTTCTCCGCACCCTTCGCCTCCCACGCCAGTCCAGGATGGAATTCCTGTCGCCCCTGCTGCACAGCTGGCCCGCCCGGAGAGGTTTTCCGGGGACTCCGGGGACTGCCGAGCATTCATCACTCAGTGTGAGCTCCATTTTCAACTACAAGCGCCTCACTATCCTTCGGACCAAGCTAAGGTGGCCTTCATCATATCTCACCTCACCGGGAGAGCAGGCGCATGGGCAACGGCTGAATGGCAGCGTGGAGCACCGACCTGCGCGTCTCTCGCGGCATTCCTGGAGGCATTTCAGCAGGTGTTCCAGCACACCAAACCGGGCCGAGAGGCAGCTCGAGCCCTTATGCAACTTCGGCAACGGGGCAGAAGGGCAGCTGACTATGCCATCGAGTTCCGCACCCTGGCCTCCACTAGTGGTTGGGACACCACTGCGCTCATGGACGCTTTCGTGGAGGGACTTTCCGAGGAGTTAAAGGACAGACTAATCACTCTCGAGTTACCTTCCTCCTTGGAACCCCTCATCGCCCTGGTCATCAGAATTGACAATAGCCTGCAGGACCACAAGCAGGAGCATGGCAGGGTGGCACCCCGCCCCCGACGCAGTCCTGTTGAGCACAGGATCATGGACTCACCTGACTTTGCTGCTTTTTCCGCAGAACCCCCGTCTTTAGTCTCAGAGGAACCCATGCAGCTCGGCCGGGGCAGACTGACAGTTTCCGAGCGACGGCGGCGGATGGCGGCAGGTGAGTGCCTTTACTGTGGCGGCCGGGGTCATTTCTGCAGGGATTGCCCCAACTCATCAATCAGAGTGGGCGCGCTTAAGAGCCGTGGTCCGGCTCCCACTATCCCGAGACCTGCTTCCTGTGTTTTGGATGTTCGGGTTATGTTCCAGAAAGGGGGAGTTTCTGTCAGAGCATTGGTGGATTCAGGATCAGAGCAGAACCTCATGGACGCCGAGCTAGCCAAACAGGTCGGTCTTACGTCTGAGTTTTTGCCCCATCCATTACGAGTGGTCTCCCTCAACGGCCAAGAATTAGCCACCGTCTCACGAGTCACTGAGCCGGTTCATCTGATTGTGTCAGACAATCACCACGAGCACACCCGTTTTTTCCTTTTTTCCTCCCCACAAAACCCTCTGGTATTAGGTAGCCCTTGGCTAATTGCTCACAACCCAGTCATCGACTGGCCCTCCAGCCGTGTCTCCGGCTGGAGTGAGAAATGTCACACCACATGTTTGCGTTCAGCTCGGCCTCCTGGGGGAGATCCCGCCGTCCCAGTAGGGCGGCCGCCCTCACCTGACCCATTCTGGGTTCCGTCTGAATGTCATGACCTGACTGTGTTTTCCGAGTCACGAGCCCTGTTGTGTTCAGGGGTTTCCCACAACAGGTTGCCAGATCGTCGCCGCACGCCAGCACCATCCTACCTACCTGGTCAGTTCGTCATGTTGTCCACCTCGCACCTCAGACTCCGGACAGAGTCAAAGAAGCGGTTCCCCAAGTTCATCGGTCCTTTCGAGATCATCAAGGTCGTCAATCCGGTGGCAGTCAGGCTGCGCTTGCCCAGGTCCTTGCGCATCCACCCGGTTTTCCACATCTCTCAACTAAAGCCACATGTCACGAGTCCCCTGCAGCGGCCATCCTCTCCGCCACCCTCTCCCCGCATCATTGATGGCCAACCGGCCTACACTGTCCGTCGCCTTCTGGACGTTCGGCGACGGGGTCGTGGCCTCCAGTATCTGGTGGACTGGCAGGGGTACGGGCCTGAGGAGAGGTCCTGGGAGCCTGCTTCACGCATTCTGGACCCTGAACTCATCAGGGACTTCAATCAGCGGCATCGGAACAGACTTCCCCCTGCGCCAGGAGGCGCACCTTGAGGGGGGGTACTGTAGGGGTTATGGACCCAGGACATTAATTGTTGTTGTGTTTGTCACTTCCTGTTTTATTTTGTTGTATTTCCTGTGCTCACCATTGCTTTCGAGGTCCTTTGACACTTCCCTCCTTGTGTGTTCCCTCCCTCCTGGCACACCTGTATGTGGTTAACCAATCCTCTCTCCCTGTTATATGGCCTCGTCTCCCTTGCACGGGTTGTCGGGTGGTTCTGTTTGTTTGCTCTGATTTAATGGTCCTCTCTCGAGTCATTAAATCTATTTCTTCTTTATTTCGAGTCCGTCTGCATTTGTGTCCGCACGTCAACCTTGACAGGCCAAGCACCCAGACAAGGGCCCCCAGGACTGCCACACGGGCCCCTTAAAACCTGAGAGCAGTGAGGTACGGAAGCATAAAGTGCAAGCCCTAGCCCAGCCAGAAGAGCAGCCACCTACCACCACCCAGGAGTTTCGGGCATCCCCTCACCCCAGCTTCAGGTACGAGCCAGGGCCTCCCATGGGAGACCCGCCCCAGAGCTCCAGGCAACCGCAGGAGATCTCGAAGAGAGCACAGCAGGGGCTGGCACCCCCACGTAGAGGAGGGAAAACCAAGAGAAGTTGAGATGTTGAGAACATGGCCCAACCAAACTCAGACCATGGAAAATTTACTGCTAAAACATGTTGGCACTTTTGTGAAATTCCGTGTTGAAGACAACAGAATAACAAGTTTGAAAATGTATTTGCTTGTTTTTAGCTTTTTCATAGCATTCTTGCTTATGAGCTAGCTGAAGTTTGTGGAAAAGGTGGTGGGGAAAACTTTCGCGGCACAGCAGGACCCCTGCTGTCGGAGTCGAAGGACCAGGTTTCTACCGAGTCTGATGACGAGCTCCTGGTCAAAGTCCCCGCTACTAGCTGGGCGGACCACATGGAGCTAATGGAGGAGCTAGCTGTCAAACAGGGGCAGCATGCGGCTTACAGGCAGCCACCGCCCCAGCTTGTTTCATCCTATGAGGCTGACAATGATCTGGACATTGGTCTCGATTTGCCTGGTTCCTCGGATGAGGACCAGGAGGATTTTACATCGAACGACCATGCTGACACTGCTGTGCCGTCGTCCTATGATGACTTGTCATTTATGTCCTTGTACCGCCGCACGGTGGGAAAGTTGGAAGTGGAGTGGCCTTCCTCCCCCCCTGCCGAGAAACGGTCTTGGTTCGCCGGATTTTTCCTGCCACCTGAACCGACTACAGTCAAGAACCATCTGCCCATGTACCCGGACTTTGCATCCGAGCTAACATCATCATGCAGCAAGCCTCTGTCCATGCGCGTGACCGTGCCTTCGGACATTACTGTGACCTGGAGGGAGCTGAGTCCACGGGCCTGACTATTCAGGGCCAGACTGTCCATCCACCTTCCCAACAACGGCGGTTCCGGCTGCTGTCATGGAACAAGAGACCCCCAATGGGCTCCCAAAGAGCCTCGGCTCCTTGGGGGAAGAAGCCACAGTCCTTCTAGCCAGTCTAGATGTCCGGAGCTGCCAAGTGGGGGACATGGCAGTTCCTCTTCACTTGTCACTGAGAAACAGTTGCACGGAGGTTCGAGGGCCCAGCGTCAAACGAAGCTGTGTTGCCACGACAAGGTTCCCCAAGCACAAAGAACTCCCTGTACACATGTTTTGTTTTCATTCTGTTTGTGCCACTAAAGTTCCAATAAAAGCCTCTGGTGTAACAGTACCTCCTGTGAGTCTCTGCGATGGCTACATAACGCCGTGCCCCGCCAGCACTGTAGAGGGCGACAGCTCCTTGTAGCATGTATGGGGCGCCTGGCGACATGCCTATCTCTGTGGTGCGCATGCCCCCTCCCCCTCCCCCTCCATGGGTCGAGAAAACTGTTGCTATGGGTTACCAGCTACAGGTTTGGGTTAAGACCCAGTGTTTCTGCTCAGTTGTCAACACAACAGTGGGATCTTCGGCGGCTCCCTTCATGAGAGAGGAAATACGATCGCTGTTGGAAAAGGGAGCGATTCGACTGGTTTCGTCTCTAGAGGCGCAGAAGGATTGGTACAGCCACTATTTCATTGTTCCGAGAAGAAGAAGGATGGCGAACTCAGCCCGATTCTGGACCTTCGGGTCTTAAAAAGCTACCTTTGATCGTTCAAATTCAAAATGCTGACACTGAAACAGCTTTTGAACATGATCAGTCTCGGAGATTGGTTCGCCCTAATAGATCTCACAGATGCCCATTTTCATGTCGTGATTCACCCGGACCGCAGGCAATTTCAACGGTTTGCCTTCGAGGGCACAGCTTACGAGTACCTCGTGCTGCCCTTTGGTCTGTCACTCCCCCCTCGCACCTTTACAAAATGTGTCGAGGCGGCGCTCTCTCCTCTCAGAGAAAAGGGCGTTCGTATCCTGACTTATCTGAACAACTAGGCTTTGATAGCAAACTCCAGAGAACAGGTGGCTGCGCATTTGCCCCAGGTGCTGTCTCACATTCAGTCCCTGGGATTTTCGGTAAACTTCAAAAAAGAGCGCTCTATACCCCAGCCAGCAGATTTCTTTCTTGGGGCTGAAGATTTGTTCCTTGTCAGGACGGGCACACCTGTCAGAAAGCAGAGTGGCTGCATTTCACCGCTGCATCGCACATTTTCGGTTGGGACGCAAACTGCGGTTCCAGAAGATTTTACAGCTGATGGGGGTGATGGCCTCGATGATCGCTGTAGTCCCTCTCGGTCTGCTCCAGATGCGACCTTTTCAGCGGTGGGTTCGTTCTCTTCGCTTGAACGTGCTCCATCACCGCAGCAGGAAGATTTTTATAGACACACAATGCATGCTTGCGCTCCAACATTGGAGGGAACCCAACCTGCTCCATCTGGGTTCACCGATAGATAGGGTGTCTTTCCACAACCCTAAAGGGGTGAGGGGCTTTGTGCGATCACATGACAGTGAGAGGGAGCTGGACACCTGAGCAGACTCCACATCAATCAGTTGGAGCTGTTAGCAGCTTTTCTCGCTCTGCAGCACTTCTGTCATGTGTTGAGCTGTCATCACGTTCTGCTCAGGACAGACAGACAACACCACGGTGGTCTCCTACATAAACAGACAGGGAGGGGTTCGCTCCCTCCCTCTGCTAAAGATCACCCACTCTGTGTTAATGTGGTGCAGCACTCGTTTTCTGTCGCGAAGAGCCACACACGTGCCAGGATGTCTGAATCTGGGAGTGGACCTGTTCTCTAGAGGGGGTCTTCTTGTGCGGGAATGGAGGCTTTACCCGGAAGTGGTGGTTCTCATATGGGACCACTTTGGAAGAGCGGCAGTGGATCTCTTTGCCAGCAAAGAATGACACCCACTGCCCCAGTTCTTCTCCTGAAAGATGTGAATGCCCCCCTGGGGTTAGATGCTCTGGCTCACCCATGGCCTCTTCTATCACTGTATGCATTTACCTGCAGTGGAAATGATATTACCAGTGACAGAACGGGTACGCAAGCAGGGTCTTTGATCTTACTAGCCCACAAATGGCCAACGAAACCCTGGTATGCCGAAGTGATCAGCCTGCTGCAGCTTCCAATCCCCAGAGACCTCCTCTCCCAAGCGGGTGGGGAAATATTGCGCCCACGCCCGGAACTTTGGCAACTGCATGCCTACCTGCTGAAAGGTCCAACCTGATCGCTAAAAGGCTACCCCCTGCTGTGATTGCAACCATTCAGAATGCAAGAGCATCTTCCACTCGAGGTCTTTATACGCTTAAATGGCAGGCCTTCGAACACTGGTGTCAGGAATGAAACATTGTCACTTTTCAATGTTCTACTGTGGATATTCTAACTTTCCTCCAGACTCTGGAGGGTCTCTCCTTTTCCACAATTAAGGTCTATTTGGCAGTGGTTTCTGCTTGTCAGGTCCCCTGGTGCCCATCCCTTGACTATGCAGTTTCTGAAGGGGGTCCGCAGACTGAGGCCCCCTATTAAACACAGTGTGTCTTCATGGGACCTGCCGTTGGAGACCCTCTCCGCTTCTCCGTTTGAACCACTTGAGGAAGTTGATGTGAAATGTCTTTCATATAAAACCGCTTTGCTCTTGGCTCTCGCCTCTGTGAAACACATTGGAGATCTCCATGCGCTTTCTGTTCACTCTTCTTGCAAAGTCACTTTGTACCCTAATCCTGCTTACTTACCAAAAATAATTCTGCGAGAGTTCAATTCCATGCTGATTGAACTTCTGAGCTTTCATCCTCCCCCCTTTGCATCTGAGGAGCAGAGGAAGATGCATTTATTGTGCCCAGTGCGTGCGTTGTGCGCATACATTGACCAAACTGAAGCAACACACTTATCAGACCAACTGTTTGTGCGTTTTGCTAATTCTGCTAAGGGCAGAGCTTTGTCTAAGCAGAGGCTTTCACATTGGATTGTTGAAGCTATTCGCTTGGCTCACTCTACCAGAGGTATAGCCACTTCCTGGGCTCTGTTTCGGGGATCCCGTGTGAATGACATCTGTGCTGTGGCCAGCTGGTCATCACCTCACACTTTTACATGGTTTTACCGTTTGGACGTAACAGCCCCTACGGTGGCTCATAATGTCTTCCTTGCAGCATCTGGACCTTTAAGGTGTTGTAGTTTGGTAGCTGTTCGCAGGGCGTGTATATATGTCCCATAGCACACGTGTTGTACCGAGTGAATCGACTGAAAGGGAACGAAATGTTATAACTATAACTTCTGTTCCCTGAAGGAGAGGAACAACACATTTTGCGCAGTGCTCGGTGAAGAGCAGCTTCTGAACTGGGTGAAGGCGCCAAAGACAGAGCTTTATAAGAAAGGGGCGGGGGCGGGGCCCATCTGTCGTTAGGCATCTTAAGGCGTGAATAGAGGTGCCTTCAGCCAGACACACGAGAGCATGATATCCCATAGTACATGTGTTGTACCTCGTACCCATGGTAAAAGCAACCATGGGCAACTGCTGTTCCGCAGAACAAAGATTTTTGACCAGTTGGAGATAGTGGAGAAGATAGCAAAGAATTACAGTAGTCCAGTCTGGAGACAATCAATGCATGGATCACTTATTCCAGAGCATCATGTGGAAGATATAACTTGACTTTGCTTATAAGTCTCAAGTGATATAAACTGGACTGGGCTACTTGTCCACTTGACACTGACCTACTTGTCAAATTTAAAATGTCTGTCAAGGTTTACCCCAAGATTTCTAATAAAAGGAGTGTTTGAAGGGTCCAGGGGGCCGACAGCACTGCAACAACCTGTCAGCAGGTCAGTTTTTCCAAAGACAAAATTCTGTTTTATTTTCATACAGACAGATAAAGTTCAGCTCCATCCAAGATGTTATGTCCTTCTGCAGATTCTCAAGAAACTCAGATCCACCAGATCTTATGGGGAGATAGAACTGGATGTCATCTGAGTAGCAGTGGAATGACATGTTGAGTTTCCTAAAAATGGACTCCAGTGGCAGCAGATAAAGCAAGAATAAATGAGGGCCTGGGTTCTGAGTTCTGGGGTACACCATGTTTAGGTGGAGCCTTTAAAGAATAAAACTGTTCAAGGTGGACAGAAAAACTCCTCTCACATAAATAGGACCTTAACCAGCTGAGCGCTGTGCCCTTCACAGCAAGGACTTGAACTGAAACTTCTTGCTGTGAGGCAAAATCACTAACCACTGCACCACCGTGCAGTAGATTGCGAACAGGAAAAGGCTAATTCTTAACTTTAGGGGAAAGCTGGGTGAGAAAACATGGAGACTTTTGTCATTAAGGCCAAACACTAGCACAAGCATGAAATTGCAATAGTTTTTATTATTATGCCCCCACTTCACTGGGATAAAGCATAGATGGAGAATTCCATGCAGGATTTCACACACCATCTGGACACTTCTCTGTTTTCTTGATTTATTTCAAACTTTTTGGGAGGTTTAAACAGGACAGAGCTATGCTGATGTGCCACTGTGTGACGGCAAGATATCTGGCATGTTTATATGGTGAAAAACCCAAACAAAATAAAATGTTTGAGAAAATATGCCACTAATTTACAACAAAAGGTATTAATTTACAAAGAGTTAAATTCATTATTCAGTAGTTAACTTCATAACTCACATAATTAATTTATCAAAAGTTAACTTCTTAACTACAAATGCTCAGTGACAATATAGCGATAATTAGAGACATATCTTTTATGAATAACAGTGTTCTTAGAAATAAAAGTGTTCAATGATTAGCATAAATATATTGGCTAAACAAACAAACAATTACGCTGATATGGCACTTGATGTGGAAAAACACAATCGATGCATAGACGCTTAACAGTGGATCGCCAAAAATTTACCTAACCTCTGTCTAATTGAGCTCTCTCTGATCTGGCGATTTGAATGCGCCACATCCAAATCAGCTCCGGTGTGCGCAGCTGAAAACCTAATTGGCGCCGTGCCCATTTGACCTATTTTTCCTTTTTTTCCTCCTTTTCAATTTTTTTTATTGACTTACTGTCAACGACTTCCAGTTCCGGTTCACGACTCGACACGCGTCTTTCTTCAGCTCTTGATTCCTGACGTTTTTGGAGCGTTTTTTTATATGTTCTTTGTATTGGACGGCAGATATTCTGCTACAGAGAGAGCTGAACATGGCACCTAAGGCCGAACTGGCAGAAATTAAAGCGGTATTGGCAGATATCAAAGCCAAACAAGTGGACATCCAAGCCAAGCTAACTCCATTGTTGGCTATGGAGGCTAAGCTAACTCCATTGCTGGCTATGGAAGCCAAGCTAACACCTCCTTGGATTTGAATGAAATCGAGATCTGCCACACGCTTCCCAGGAAAAAGGAGTCAGATAAACCAGCGATCCTCATCAGGTTTGTGAATCAAAAGCACAAAATTGCTCTTATGAAGCAAAGAAAACTGCTAAAATATTCGGAGATTAATGATCACTTATCAAAACATAACGCATTGTTGGCTAAGCATGCCTGACACCTGAAGTGGAAAAAACAGATCCAGAGCACATGGGTGCTGAATTCCAGAATCTACGTAAAACCAATCGGTCCACCGGGCCTAGCCAAGGCTGTGGTCATCACCAACATGAAATACTTTGAGAAGTGTGTGATCACGGACGTCTGAGCCCTTATTTGAAGCGAAATAAGAATCAAATATGATTTCAAGAAAATATGGCGACCGGGATTTACCACTGACTCTTAGATCAACTTTGACCTGATTTTCAGCAGTGATTTCTGCCCTGCAGACAACACAAAGTCTGCAGTCATAACAACGAGGAGAACTTTATGATCTCTGATCTAACCTGAAGGACGGCTGTTAATCAGGAGCAGAACGCAGGAATACCGTCTTGGCCAAAAAGCATGAAACATATCACTTGACATAGTTTCTTGAAATGTGATTAATGTCAAAGGACCCACTAATGAAACAACCTGCACTTATTGATTTTCTACATCTGATTAAAATAAATGATCTTTCAGACACATGATTTATTGTTGTCTCTTTCTATACTTGATCTGAAGAAATGACTTGTCTGATGAAGATAATCAGCATCTACTTGATATTTACTGATTTTGATCTTTATGTTTTGTTTTATCTTTGTTTATTCTTTACTTTTTTCTTTAATTTCTATTACTGTTTTTATTATCATTTTTGATTAATTCACATCACTGATTTTTTTAAAGATAAAACAATTCCTAAAAAGAAAAAAAAAATGTCATTTTTTATCATTATTCTCTATCATAATAGTGTTTTACTTACATGCAAAGCAGTATGACTTATTGTGACTCAAAGATGTTTAATTACCTGTACACTGTCAGTACAGTATAAGTACCTGATTATTAGTTATGAACCGGTTGATATTTAATGTAAAGTAAATGGTATGGTCGAGTTAGGGTGGGATTATATAATTCCGCTTCCTCCCGCTCCCTTTCAAGCAGTCAATTTTCTAATGTCTAGTTATCCTATGTTTGACATGACTACTGTCACAAATCTTTGTGGGTGTTGATTGTGTTATACATGTCTTGTATATCTTGTCTGCTTGAAATAAACCATTTCACATCAAATTCAAATCAAATCAAACTTACTCAACTAAATTTGTTTTCTCTTAACTTTTAATAATTAATACATTTTTTATTGAAAATTTTTGTTTAATTTTCACCTTTTATGGTTTTGTTTTTCTACTTTATTTACTTTTTAATTAAAACCCTCTTGAAATATCAGTTCCACCTAATTTGACCAAACAGTTTTGAGGAGCGGAGGACCCAATCCACTGGCTACTGGCATGGGGGGCAGCACTACCTGTCAGGAGTCTGAATGAATGAAGAAGCTGAGCCTCCCTTGTTTTAGATGGGGAGTGACAGGATTTTTTAAGCTCAACAAGCACCAGCGAAGTCTAAAAATGTAGGAGTCCCATCGCCGCCATTGCAGGAGGCAAGTTTCACCCAGAATACAAAGAATGGAGCCAGACACACCTCGGTAAGCAGATCGACCTGAAAACACCTGGGGTCCAGATGTATCAACTCCAAAACTAAAATCAAAAATAAATTTTACCTTTGATTATTTGCCACTGACTCAAAAAGAAACATTTGTGAACAATAAAATAAAACATAAAAAAATAGCAAAGCTGCAAAACACCAGAATCTCAGGAAAAATTCAAATGGACAACAGTGCATCCACGTAGATGAGATATGTGAGAAAAGTAACATACTTGTTTGTGATTGGCCATATTTTTGTGGGGGTTTTCTTTCTATATTCTAAATCACAGTAACTGGGAAATTACAGTAGTGACAAGGGAAATTCCTACAATCCACTGCTTTTTACAATAAAACACTATACACCTTTTGTGCAGTACTTTACTGCTGATAATGCAGTAAAATACTGCACAGTTTACAAAAACCTGTTACAATACATAAATAAGTGTTGTGCCCTGGAGGCGTTCCTTCTCCCTCGTCAAGCACCACACCTGTTCCTGATCATCACCACCTGTTCATCATCACCATGGTTTTTTTAAGCAGTGTCAAACCTTCAGCCACTGTCAGATCGTTATGCCGCTTGTGTGTCAGTCTGTCTGCCACTACGTCATCTCGCCTGCCAACCAACCAGCCAGCCAGCCAGCCAGCCTGCCGCCCAACCAACCAACCAACCAACCAACCAACCAACCAACCAACCAACCAGCCAGCCTGTCAGCCCCGCTCTGTCAGCTCAGCCCGCCAGCCTGTCGGCCCCACTCTGTCAGCTCAGCCCGCCTGCCTGTCAGCTCAGCCCGCCAGCCTGTCGGCCCCACTCTGTCAGCTCAGCCCGCCTGCCTGTCAGCTCAGCCCGCCAGCCTGTCAACCCCGCTCTGTCAGCTCAGCCCGCCAGCCTGTCAGCCCCGCTCCGACAGCTAAGCTGTTCTGCCTGCCTGCCTACCTGCCTGCCCTGTCATCCTGCTCCACTATTCACCTATTCAATAAACATTCCTTCTCATCCTTTAAGACATGTCTGCTCTTGGGTTCCACCCACCTCCTTGGTCACAACAAGTGGAGAAATTAAAAAAGATAGCGCTAACAGTACCTGCTTTGAAAAAATGGAAAGAAAAATCTGAAAAGGAAAAAAATGTCAACCATCAGGTGCTACTGAATGATTTTTTTTTTTATCCCTGAGCTAGCAAAGCTTACCTAGTTCGTTCTGCAGGAAGCTGTCTGGGGGGTTCACGTACTTCATGGTGGACACGTCCAACTTCCAGTTGTGTTTGGTGCATTTCACCGTCCTGAGAAACAAGCAGCATGTAAGCTGCAGCACAAACTCCAGGACACACTTTCACTGTAGGCTCACCTGCCCCCCATATCCTCCATGTCCTGGATGAAGAGCCCCCCCTGGTGCTTGCAGAGGTTCTTGCAGGCCTTGAGCCCATCACTGTTCTTAAATATGATGTAACAGGAACCCTCTGGGCTCTTCCTGAAGTTGATTCCGTCTCTGAGCGCGTCCACAGCTTCTCTGTCCAGCGACAACACCACCTTTGCTGTTTGAGCGGACATTTCACCTGGGATGCAAGAAGGGGACAAAAGATCAAGGGGCCCAGTGGGGGAGTTCTGGAAAATGTCTTCCTAGTGAATCTGAATCTTTGACATGGATTACTGGACAGCTCAACCCCTCCCCTCTTGTGTTCCAAACAGAAATCATCTGGTTCCAAGAAGGTCAAAATTCCATTGACTTCTATGGAGAAATGTTTGATTGACAGCTTCTTCCGAGCTCCTTTCAATGGAAGGGGTGTGGACTTCCAACAAGCTCACTCACGATTGGGTACTGCAGTTCCCCTAAAACGTGGCTCAGACTCAGACTGATAAACTGTTGACTGGGTTCAAAATGGTGGGGCACGTTACAGAAAACAAGGGAGACGGATTTGGCTTCACGGGAGCCGAAAGTAAGGCATTTCCTATGAGTGACGTCATACCTCGATATGTCCATGGATAATTAACGGTCTGTCGTCTCTTGTTACAACAGGGGTCTCAAACTGGCGGCCCACAGACAAATTACAGCCCCAAGACAATATTGTCAGGAGGCAACACTCTGGCTCCCCCTCTGGTCATCAGTGAGAGCAATCACCTGAATACTGACTTCAGCCATCTCTACACCTGGTCCTCATCATGGCATCAGCCACCAAGACATTTAAGCACTGCTCAGTCTCACACACTTGGTGCAAAGTATTTCCTGTGTCATTCAGCCTGCATACCAAACATTCTATCTATTATGACCACCTAACCCTAACCCTAACCCTGCTTCGTTCCTGACTTTGCTCTTCGCCACCTGCCCTGACCTTCTGCCTGATCCTGGACTCCGACTTAGCTCCTTGGACTTATATTTTAGGCCTGGCTGCTTCCTGTCTGACTTTGCTTAGTGGCATTATTCCACTTGCAGACTTTGCTGCAAGTGGAACCAGTTGTCTGCCCGTTTTTTGTGACATATATTTTGCCTTATCCTGAAAGTTTCATGTTTCTGCAGGCCTCCAGTTTTGCATAAATGGCTTTTTACAGTGTTGTTTGCGGAACTGACCAACCGACCAATTCTGGTAGGGATTGGCTGTGGCTGTTTGGGGGCGTGACATTGACCAGGTTTGAAAGAAGAAAACATTTAGGGCAGAAAACCCGACACCCCCCTCTCCAAACCACATTAGTAATTTCTTTACTTTTCCTTTTAGAAAGTGTCTATTTGCATGTAGTTTTCTCAAAAAGTGCAGCCAGTGTTGAATTTTTTTTTTTCTCCTTAGAATTATAGTTACAATTAATACACCAAATGCTTCCTGAGTGTGTCTGCAACCCAGCTGCGCTCCTGCAGAGGATGGATTAACTAGAGAATAAATGTTGGTTTGAGCCCTTTTACTTTACTGGTTTTGATTGCGACTGTCAGTTATAACTGTGATGAACTTTGTGTGTGTTTACACTTTTCAAGCGACGCAACACCAAGAATATCTTTCTCACTCACTCACAAAAAAAAAAGTTTAGAAACAACTGCAATGATGTCTTCCAGTCAGGCTTCAGACAGCACCACAACACTGAGACGGCTCTGACCAAAGTGACTAATGATATATATTTGAATACAGACAATGGAAATATGTCAGTGGTAGTTTTATTGGATCTCAGTGCTGCATTTCATACCAAAACTGGGTGGGTCTCACTGGGCCAGTCCTCAACTGGTTCAAAACGTTCTTGGAAAACAGGAAATACTTTGTGTCAGTTGGTAACTTATCATTAGAGCCGGCAGAAATTGCATGTGGAGTTTCCCAAGGCTCCATCCTATTTAATATCTACATGCTCCCACTGGCCCAGGTTGTAAAGAACAACGGCATTAGTTACCATAGCTATGCAGATGAGACACAGATATATTATAATGACACCAGGAGACCGAGGCCCTGTACAGGCTCTTGGTAAATGCATTGAGGACATTCATGACTGGATGTGTCACAACTTACTTCAACGAAATAAAAACAAAACTGAAGTTATTGTCTTTGGGGCTAAAGAGAAACAGTTAGAAGTCACTACAGAGCTTCAATCTTTTCATCTCAATGCCACCAACCATGCCAGAACCTTGGGTATAATTAACAGACACAGACCTGAATTTTGATAAACACATTAATGCAGTGACAAAATCAGCCTACTATCATCTCAAAATATTTCAACGATTAAAGATCTGATGTCTAAGCAGAACCTGGGAAAACTAGTTCATGCTTTCATCTTTAGTCGACTTGACTACTTTAACAGTGTTTTCACAGGTCTACGAAAAAAAAAATCAGGAAACTATAGCTTATTCAGACCTCAGCTGCTGGTGTTCTCACAGGAACCAAAAAAGTAGACCACATCAGTCCGGTTCTGAGGTCTTTACACTGACTGCCTGTCTGCCAGAGAACAGACATTAAGGTTTGAAAAAAATCTCACATTTTGCCACAAAATGGCCACCAAGCAGAAGGTCATGTGGCCATCCTAGAATAATTTTAAAAGCTCTCTAACGTGTGTTTTGGTTTCGTTTGTGGATTTTGTATTTTTGAAAAAAAAAAAAAAAAAGGTTTTTGGCTCTATAAGCGATTTTCGGCCCGATTTTCGGGGGTTAACTTTTGACTGTAATGCCCAGACCAACTGCAAAAACCACATGGCCCTTGCATTCAGGGACTACTGCTGCGGACCATAATGACAAAAAAAACAAAAAAAAAACAAAAAACAAAAAACAGGAACGTGACAGGGCCAGCAGCAGCAGCCATAATAAAATTTTTTGAAAAAAAGGCTTCTGTGTCCCTGTTTACTGTAAAACACAGCAGTATGTGCGCTTGAAATGTTGAAACTGTTTTCAGAGTTGCACTGGACCCCGAGCAAGTGAGAGGTTTACCTAGAATGAATGTCTGTCCAATACCTGACTTTAAACTAACTTCACTGCGGACTTTGTTCTTAGTCTGTCTTGGTAATTAAAGGTTAGAATAAAATCAGTAAACAAATAGAGTTTTGGGTGAAACAAAGTACTGAGAGGTATATGAAAATGAGCAGAATACTCCAGAGCGAACCAGACTCTTTCATCAGTCATTAATTATCTTGTTTGTCTCGCGCTCAGGCGGATGTCTGCCATTCTCCGTGCACGGGCTAAGTGTGTTTCCTCCACCTACTCTTTTGCAGTTTGGTAAAGGTAGAGAGATATTTACAGATTCGGACTTCTGGGCTCAAATAACTCTTCTGATAAACGTTTAAACATGACAGCAAATATATCATCATTTTGTCTTAACACAGAGTGACCTAGAAGTGCATTTCAAAAGAAAAAAAATCTTTTTTTGCCTTTTAATGAGAAGTGTTCTCTTCAAGCTGCAGATGGAGACATGTCAGTGAGGCAGCTGCCACGGGAGCGTCTACAAAGTGCAAGGTTCAGGAACAGACCATTCTGTAAAAATCAATCATCTCTCAGAAAACAATAAATGTCTACATATGAGCCAGAAATTAAGACTTGTCACTATATTCATGTTACAGTAAATATTTTGAGAGAAAGTCATTCTTCATTATATTTCATTGATTGTTCTATTATCAATTTATAATTGAAATTTAAATCATGATAATAAAGATAATCAATAACTCTAAAAATACTTAAGTTACATTGACCAAACCTCCCATGGTTATTTATACAACGAGCATGCGTCTCACTAACGTATCTCCATCTGCAGCTTGAAGAGAACACAGATACGCAAAACTTTATTGATATTCTAAAAATGACTAAAAATCACAATTTTACAATTACACTGTTTCCATTAAATCATAGTTATGCAAATAAACACAAAGCAACTCATGCGAAAAGTCCTTCAAAACCACGGGTATGGATGAGAACAAGTTTTGTTTTAGGTCGATTCACAAAAGGGAGCATTTGGGTGACGCTTCTGAGGACCGCGTGCAGCGTAGCTAGACCATTGATAATGTATATAAATGTAAACAGACACACGAAGAAGCCTGTTCAGCAGTATAAATAAAATAACCAGTAAGCAGTTGGACCATTTTTTCTGTTTGATAACATCAGATCCATTCAGATTTCTGTCACGCTTCCACAACTCATCATCATCTGTCATAAGAGATGTCGGTGCAGACCATGGAGCTGCAAGTGTAACTGGTCCAGCTGGGCAGCAGCGGCAATTTTAAAGATATTTTGGTGATATTACAGAGGAGCTGTGACTCCAACAATTCTGTTTGACATGCAACTTTAAATGAGCTCTGACGCTGCAGGACCTCTCGTGGTGCCTGCTGTGCAGCGCCAAGTGCAGCCAATTCATTCCCAGAAGAGCATTTAATTCAAGTGTTTAATTCAAGTGTTTCTATTGCAGTTTAGCAGAGTATGTCTATTTTGATTTGCCTCCAAAAACCACCTCCTCCAAGCGCAAAATCTTTTCTTCAATAAATGCGAGTTCTTTTCAAAATTGTGGTGTTTCCATTAATGGAATTAAGTATCACAAATCCAATTTACGCAATTTAAGAGGTAATGGAAATGGGGAAAAAAAAAAAAAAAAGATATTTTTTCTTTTGAAATGCAATTTTAGCTCAACCTCTTGTGTTAATACAAAATGATGAGATACTTGATGTAATGTTTGAACCTTTATAAGAGGATTTACAGAGGCGGGAATCTGTGAACATCTGTGTATCTTTAAAAGTACCATATAAACAAAAAGTATCATTATTATTATTAGTAGTAGTAGTAGTATTAGTAGTACTATTAGTATTATTATTATTAACTTAAACAAACTCTCTGTTCCTGAAAGTTGGCTGGTTTGCGGATCTGACAGGTGGCCCGTGCCTCCAATGCCCAACTCTCAAACCTTTTATACGTTTCTTTTTATTCAAACAAAAGCGAAAAATTGAAGGAAAAAAACCCCAAGACAAATCTTACCTGGAGATGTTTTTCTGGTCTTATCTGTGCAGGAGACAAGAGTGTGCGCCAAAGTGCATGATCTGAACTGAGGACAGAGGGCGGAAGCTCTCTCATTATTGACACATAGAACTGGGCGCACGCACACGCACATTTACTATACGTCCTGGCTGTGGTGCATTTGTAAGAAGACAGAGTCTTTATGGAACCCCAAAATGTTCAATATATATGACACTGTACAATAACATATTCAGCAAATTAAATATCACAAATATATATAATGATTGCAACATTGTAAACAACCAGCACACCAACTTTAAACTAGAGAAATTATTATTAAATACTTTACATTTTGCTTTTAAAAAACTGCTTATTTCATAAAAACCCCTAAATATATTCATTTTTAATCATTTTGAATTATAGCTTATTTTCACAAACTCGAAATTTTAAATCAATATTTTATAAATGAGTTTTGTTTTTATTTAACATTACTGTTTTTCAGAATGACTAATTTATATCATAATTAAATTTTTCAACAGAATTAGCCTGGCTAAAAATCAAACCAGACGAGGTTGAGAAAATTTTGTGATTGGTTAGTCTTTTACTCAGACGTAAACTGAAAAAAAATTGCACACTGACTTAACTTAATACAATTCAAGTATTCTGTCGCAATTGATATTTTTACATGGACATAATGGAAAAAAATAATTTGGAATTAGCTATTTTTTATTCAGTCAATATGATCGGTTTCTGAAAATGAAGATCTTCTGAATGTATTCTTGAATAACTAGACCCTTTAAGCAGATGACAAATCCCAGTTTTTTCTTGATTCACAGTTCACATTTTTCCTCAACACGTAACAAATGATGACATTGATGACATCATCATGTCATAAATGATGTCATTATTGATATCACCTTGTCACAAATATGGTCAAAGATGACATCATGATGTCACAAATGATGTCATAAATGTCATTTCACAAATAATGTCATAAATGACATAATGTCAGAAATAATGTCAAAAACAACATCATGATTTCACAAATGAAGTAGTTGATGACATCATCATGTAACAAATGATGTTATTGAAAACATCAGGGTTTGGCGTTAGGGTTGAAAACACAAATTATGTCATATATTTTACAAACATCTCAAACACATAGTACAAACACAGTACAACAACGAATAACACAAGAACAAAATAACACAAAAACAAAACAACACAAGAACACAAATAATTCAACAACCCACCGAATAAATTATAACACAACAACACAAATTAGAAACACACAAAAACACAACAACACAAAACAACGACACTTAAAACAACAACAATTGACACAACAACACAGAAACACAACAACAAAAAACAACAACAAATGACAAAACAACACATATTAAAAAAACATGCATAACACTAACGCATAACACAACAACACATATTAGAAACACACAAAAAACACAACAACACATAGAACAACAACAATTGACACAACAACATAGAAGCACAACAACAAATGACAAAACAACACATATTAAAACAACATGCATAACACAATAACTCATAACACAACAACACATACAAGAGAAAAACACAACTCATAACACATCAACACAACACCGAAAGAATTATAACACAACACATATTAGAAACACACAAAACACACAACAACACCAAACAGCAACACATGACACAACAACACATGACACAACAACACAGAAACACAACAACAAAAAACAAAACAACACATATTAAAACAACATGCATAACACAATAACTCATAACACAACAACACATACAAGAGAAAAACACAACTCATAACACATTAACACAACACCGAAAGAATTATAACACAACACATATTAGAAACACACAAAACACACAACAACACCAAACAGCAACACATGACACAACAACACATGACACAACAACACAGAAACACAACAACAAAGAATACAATAACACAACACACAAAAACAACACATCAACACAAATAATACAACAACACATAATACAACAAAATTAATAGTACATGACACAACAACACAAACAACACAAATAACAACACATGTTGGGTAATGTGTTGTACTATGTGTTGTTGTGTTATTTGCATTGATGTGTTATGTGTTTCTGTTTGTTGTGTTAGGCGTTATTGTGGTATGTTGTTGTTATGTGTTGTTGTACTATGTGTTACATAGTTGTACTGTGTTGTTGTGTAATTTGTGTTATGTGTTTGTGTGTTATGTGTTGTGTTATGTTGTTGTATTATATATTGTTGTGTTATTAGTTTTGATGCGTTGTGTTGTGTGTTGTTGTATTATGGGTTTTTGTGTTTTGTGTTGATGTCTTATACGCTATTGTGTTATGCATGTTGTTGTACTATGCGTTGTTGTTTTAATGTGTTCTGAGTTGTCTGTTATGTGTTGTGTTTTTGTGTTATTGTATTGTTGTGTTGTTGTGTTATGTGTTGTTGTACTGTGTTGGTGTGTTTTTGTGTCATTTTTGTTGTTGTGTTATGTGTTGTCCTATTTCAGTGTTGTTGTGTCATGTGTTTTTGTGTGTTGTCTTGTTGTATTACTTGGTTGTTGTACTATGGGTTGTTGTTTTTTTGTGTTGTTGCGTCATGTGTTTTTGGGAGTTCTTGTCTTGGTTGTTGTTGTGATTTATGTTGATGTTTTATGTGTTGTTGTATTATTTGTGGTTGTACCATGTGTTGTTGTCTTATGTGTTGCTGTGTTATGCGTTGTTGTGTTTCTGTGTTGTTGTGTCATGTTTTTTTGTTTGTTGTCTTGTTTTTTTTGGTTGCTGTGCTATGTGCTGTTGTTTTGTTATGTGTTGTTATGGTATGTGTTGTGTTCTTGTGTTATTTATGTTGGTGTATTATGTGTTGTTGAAAACACAATAACGCATCACACAACATTACATAACACAACAAACCATAACAGAACAATTCAAAACACAACACATAACGCATCAACACGTGCTTTGTGTGTTGTCTTGTTGTTTTTAACAACACAGTACAATAACACATAGTAGAACAACACATAACACAACAAGACATAGTAGAACAACAAAAAACACTACAACACATAACAGAACAACACAATAACACAACAATATATAACCCAACACATATTACAACAACACATAATGCAACAACGCATAACATAACAAATAACACAACAACACATATTACAACACATAACGCAACAACACATAACATAACAACAGAATTAACAGTACAACAACACATGACACAAATAACACAACATCATATAGTACAACAACACATGTGCAACATTGCATAACACAACAAAACATATCACATCAACACAAAACACAACAACAAATAACACAACACCACAAATAACACAACAACTTCTAGTACTACAACATAGCACACAACTACACATAACACAACATCACACAACACAAATAACACAACACATACTAAAAAACACACATGAATACAACATATATCACAAGAACACAAAGTACAACAACATATAACACAACAGCACATAACAGAACAACACAAAAACACAAATAACACAACAAAAATTACAACAACACATAAGAATACAACTTATGACACAACAACACATAGTACAACGACAATATATAACACAACAACACTTAACACAACAACATGAATAACAACATCACATAGTACAACAACACATGTGCAACATTGCATAACACAAGAAAACATATTACATCAACACAAAACACAACTACACATAACACAACATCACACAACACGAATAACACAATACGTAGTAAAAAACACATATGAATACAACATATAACACAAGAACACAAAGTACAACAACATATAAAACAACAGCACATAACAGAACAACACAAAAACACAAATAACACAACAATAACTAAAACAACACATAAGAATACAACTTATGACACCACAACACATAGTACAACGACAATATATAACACAACAACACTTAACACAACATAAATAACAACACCACATAGTACAATAACACATACCACAACAAAACATAACACAACAACAAATAAACCAACAACACAAATAACATAACACCACATAGTACAATAACACATGACATAAATAACACAACATCACTTAGTACAACAATAAATAATACATAATAAATTAATATTAATACCACAACACATACCACAGAAGCAAATAACACAACAGCACAAAGAAAACAAAAACACATAATGAAACAATGGATAACACAAATAACACATTATCAAATAGTACAACAACACATAGTAAAACAAGAAAAAAACACAACACACAATACAACAACACAACAACACATAACGAAACAACACAAATAACACAACACCATATAGTACAAGAGCACAACAACACATAACACAACTACACATAACACAATTACACATAGCACAACAGCACATATACTACAACAACAGAAAATACAACAATTCATTCATTCAATACACAACATTACATAGTATAACAACACATAACACAGCAAAACACAACACAACACATACTACAACAACAAATAACCCAACAACACACATACTACAACAACAATTAACACACCACACGACAGCACATAATGCAACAAGACATAACACAACAACACATATAACACAACAACACAGTACAACAACACATAGCACAAATAACACAACATCACATAGTACAACAACACATACCACAACCACACAAAAACATAACATCACATAGTTCAACATTGCATGACACAAGAACACATACCATAACAACACAAAACAAAACAACATATAACACAACAACACAAATAACACATTACCACATAGTACAAGAACACAACACATAACACAACTGTCGAAGGTGCGAGCGGGTTAGGTAGAAAAAGTTGATTTTTTATGGTAGTTTCTTTCCCTTCTTTCAACTAACGGTATTCTTCCTAAACCACCGGCTATATTATTATGCCTACCCTTCATACGGTCCTAGACTACAAGACTGAATGGACCCTGGACGGTATAACAGGTAAGGAGTAGCCCAGAGTCTCTTGTAGTCGGAGTTATTCGTAGTTCACTCCTCACCCACTAGGGGTGGACTAAAGGACGCTGCGTGCTTCATTTAGAAGACGCTTTACTAGTGAAGAGATTTCTTTCAGTTCTTTGTAAGATTTACAGAAGAAAAGTCCTTGTCATGATTTGAGAGTCAATCCTCATGTGCATCCCCAAGCAATCTGTGTCCCTTCTAATGTTAACCTTTATCAGTAATTTAAGCCAGCATGGAACTCACCAGAGATGTGAAGAGATGATCCTTGTAGAGGTAGGCACAACAAAGAGCAATGTCTTGTCTTTTAGTAGGTTTATTGATGGATGCAATGGAGTAGATGGTCGCAGCGAGATGGAGCCGTGGGTTGAGCTGAGCTGGGTTGTGAGCTGAAGCTGCTCACAGGCTCTCATCTCGTACATTTATACAGTTTCAATACGTCAATTTGTGTGCATACAGGATGTATATATACAACAACACATAACACAACAACACATAGTACAACACATAGTACAACAATAAATAACTTAACAACAAAAATAACACAACACAAATAACACAACAACACATAAAACAACAACACATAGTACAACAATAAATAATACAACCACACATAGTACAACAATGCAAATCCCAACAACGCGTTTTGATCCCATCATATGAGGCAAAACTGCTGTGAGGCAATCATCACAGCTAATCAGCTGTGACCACATTATCTACAGCCAAATTGCTGTGATGCCATCATTAAAGGCCAAACAGCTGTGATGCCATCATTTAAGGTGAATGAGCTGTGATGATATAATTTAAAGCCAAACAGTTAAAATGACATCATCTAAGGCCAAACTGCTGTGATGGCATCTTTTACAGCAAATCAGCTGTAATCACATTATCTACAGTCAATCAGCTTTGATGCCTTCATTTAAAGCCAAACAGCTTTGATGCCTTCATTTAAAGCCAAACAGCTTTGATGCCATCATAGAAGTCAAAACAGTTTTGATTCCTCAATTTAAGGCCAAACAGCCATGATGATACAGTTTAAGGCCAAATTCTGTAATCCTCATACAAGACAAAACTGCTGTGATGTAATGATCTGTAGACTTTAAGCCGTAATAACATTATCAACAGCCAATCAGCTGTGATCACATTATCTACAGCAAATCAACTCTAATCACAATATCTACAGCATATCAGCTGTGATCACATTATCGACAGCCAATGAGCTGTGTTCACAATATATACAGCCAGTCATATGTGATGCCTTCATTTAAAGCCAAAAAGTTGTGACGTGATAAATGATGATGAAATGCCATCATATAAGGTCAAACTTGTGGGGTTCTGTACCCAGGACGGTGGTTGTTTTTTTGGTTTTTGTGCATTTCCTGTTTTACTTTGTTGATGGTGCATGCTTCCTGTGTTTTTACATGTCTTTTCGTTTCATGTCTTTTGACTCTTTCCTCACATTGTGTTCTCTCCCTCCCTAATATGGCACACCAGTTGGTACTTGTCTCATCATCTCCTTCTGTTTATAAGTCCTCGTCTCTCTTGCACTTGTTGTCGGGTGGTTTTGGCATCAGCATGAGTTCATGTTCTGCTTTCCTGATCTGACTGAAATAAAGCCTCTGCTGTTCCACATGAATTAATCTATGGAAGACACAAAACATGAAAGTAATAAAATTGGTCTATATATTTATTTATAACTCAACATTTTTCAAGTGCTCAGAATATGACTAGATGACTGATAGTTTTAATTCACATAAACACACCCATCACTTATGTTCTACAGTACTTTTTCATTCCCAATACCTTTTCCATGTTGGTAATTAACTCAGGATTCATGAACATGTCCACGTGTTAAACAACATGTTCGAGGTCTGGTCTCTCTCCACACTTTTCATAAAGCTCCCTCTAGAAGCACCTGGGCCCTGGTCCATTATGTATTATGGACCAAGCCGACCCGAGCTTCCCAGCAGTAAAATACTTCTGCTGCTCCAGGGACTGCAGATTATATGTGAAAACTAGCTTTCCCTGCTGGCCCTCAAAAACTCCAAGCGAGGTTGAAACATCAATCGTGAGCAACCTGCAAGACGAAGACTTATAAATACAAGTACATTTGTGCACCTATATCACAGTCAAGGATTTTACTGAAAGGTAATCTTCATTATTGATTTTTTTTAAAAGTCAAATATACCATAAAAACTCTCTCCTTGGACTCTCATAGTCATCAGCCATCTCCCCAACAAATGTCAGCAATGAAACCTTGTGCCAGTCAAAATAGGAATTTGACAAAGCCACAAATGCACTTTTTAAAATGTGCCTCCATCTTGCAACCATAAGACCAAAAACTGAAGCAGGTCTACCTGAGAATACATTCTTGAAAATCATTCAAACAAACAGTAGTGTCAATAAAAAGGACAACTGTAAAAACAGCACAAACCATGTTGAAATATTTCAAAATAAAAGAAAAGGGTCAGACTGTCATTGTTGATGTTACATTGCTAGAAACCTTGGATCACTTCTCTCAGCTCCTTTTCATCCTAAAAGTAAGTGTTGACTCAACATTTATTTACCACCAATACATAAAAGCATATTTACCATGATGCTCAAAAACCAAATCACATACCTTATGGTTAAAGCTTTTGGACTCCAGAAAGACATCCTCTGATTCAGAGGATTTTGAGGCAATATAAAATGCATTGCTGGGGGAAAAAAAAGAATATTTCTAAGTTTCAGGTTAACCCTTTAAATAGAAGCTCCATAGAGCAGAAGACCAGCTGGAAGTATGTTACACGTAAAGGCTGGAATTTAATAAACCTTAAAAATCCATGGTCTTAAATAAAATGTAATAAAAAAACAGAGAATGAAACTGGCTGCACAGTTATAGTCACACAAGAAAACTTATTTAGTGATGTCACTACAAATGAGGTATAGACTAATATGCCAAGAAGATCATATGAAGGGTTAATAGACATAATTTATTTTAAAATGACTAAGTTGTCTATTGTAGATCAGGAGATTTTTATTTTAAGATATGACAGCTACAATTTTCAATGAGTTCTGCAAAAATAATGTTAGGAATCAGCACAGCTTCCATAGACTCCTGGTGCTGTCAGTCTGCATCAGCCTCATTGTGTTGTCCTGGGGAACTGGCAGTCTAAAGAAGACGTAAAGAAAAAATCATGAACACTGAGTGACAATGCTCCTGCAGAAATGTCTAGTCAAAAGAATAAACAATTACATCAATTCTGGTTCTGTGTTTCCCTCCTCTGACCGTCTTCCATTCTGTCCTGCTGCAGGATCTCTACGGAGCAAATACATACATAAGAAATCTTCATATTCTTTATCACAACGTATACATTTTCATACAGGTACTTCAGATGTAATACAGGAACTTCAGATTTAATTTTTACTGCAAACTTACATTGGCGGTTGAGTGATGTCTTCACTGGCAGCAGATTTCTGCATTATAAATACATGTAAATGACTTTTTAAAAAATAATAAAAGGTAGATGCAAGTCTGACATTATAAAATATACTTATATGAACTAGTAGGAATCAACATAACATACTAGTAATAGCCAACATTTATTTATAAACTGTATGTGTTTATGCTTCTGATAATACACAATTTAAAGTATCAGCAATAGCTGGCTAGATTATATGAGTAATAAACAGGAAGTCATGAACCTGCAGAACACACCTTATAGATGTGTTCATTAAATGTGGAATACCTTTGGGAGGATGTACAAGTTTGAGCGTCCCAGTGCATTGGACTGCTGTATATCCCTGGGGCATGTCTCCTCCAGCGCCACTACCTCCCGACGGCCATTAACTCGGCAGAGCTGAAAGTGCTCTGGCAGATTTAGCAAGTTTTGGTGAAGGGTCTCAACAAATGCTTGGGCATTCAAGTAATCATGTCCTCACACACACTTTTTGTGTGTGTGTGACTTGAGTAAACCTTCTATGTGATTAGTAACTTTCAAAATTTCCAGTATGTGAACTCTCTCCCCCTGATCTCTGTGACATAGTCACTACTATCCCTCAAGTCCAAACTCCAAACTTGTCTGTTTAAATCTACTATTATGTTAGCTGCTATTTTTTTGTGTTTTGAATGAGTATTTTTGTTAACTTTTTGACCTTTGCTTTTGTTAAGTGTCCTCAGGTCCTTGAAAGTCATTTCATACATTATCTGTATTATTAATAATATATTTTAATTGATATAAATATCTGCTTTATGCTATATCTGTTTGCAGAAATCTACGAGTCATGTCGAGAAGAACTTTTATCTTGAGATGCAGACAGGTCCCTTATGATTACACATGTTGTCTTTTGATGGAAGATGCAGAATCTGGTGTCCAGACATTTACATTGACAAGGTGAGTTTAAAGTTAAATGTAAAATGAGCTTTAATACTGGCAAAAAGAGTTTGGCATTAACGCACTATGTAATTAACTATATTTAATGTAAACACACACCACAATTGAGACAAAGCCTACTACTCTTGTTCATGATCTGTTTCTCAAAAGAAATTACAATACAACAACATTTTAACCTAATCTGACTTTTCTTCTATAGATTAGAAACACTCCAAAGAAGTCTAATCTGGGCAAGAGGCAGACTGATCAGCGTTTCTGAAGCAGATCCACATCTTGGTAGTTTAAAAGAGATGATTCAGGTGGTCAAAATGGTCTCAGTCTGTACAACAACAAAAGTAGAATTATCTAAAGTTAGAGTCTCATTAGTTGTCAAGCACCTAGGTGTGTGAAATGTATTCTCCATATTAGACCAATCCCCTGGTTGAGCAGTGAGCTGCAGACTTAGCCATGCTCGGGAACCATTTGATGGTTTTTGTTATGTTAGCCACTGTACTTATAAATACACATACAATAACTGGGACCTACTTTATACTTCTGCCAGCTGTCTTATTAAAACTAAAACAAAGTGTTAGACCTACCATATAAACAAAAATAATAGTTATTTTACAAGATGGGTTTTATTATATTTTACACACACACTTCTGTTCTGGTGGCCCCAATACTCTTGCTACTTACAATAACAACTTCTTTTCCTGTGGTCTTTTCCCTTCTGGGGTCTCCACAGCTTCCTCCATCTTCGACTGTCTTCTGCATCCTCTCCTCTAACACCAGCTTCCTTCATGTCTTCATTCGCTGCATCAATAAACCTCCTCATTGGTCTTCCTCTAGACCTCTTTCCTGCAGTTCTAAACTCAGCATCCTTCTACCAATATATTCACCATCTCTCCTCTGAACATGACCGAACCATCTCAGTTTGGCCTTTCTGACTTTATCTCCAAATCGTCTATCAGATGTTCCTCTGATGGACTCATTCCTGATCCTATCCATCCTGGTCATTCTCAAAGAGAACCTCAGCATCTTCATCTCTGTTACCTCCAGTTCTGCTTCCTGTCTTTTCCTCAGTTGTGCTGTCTCTAGGCTGAACAACATGGCTGCACTTACCACACTTATTAAGGACTAAAAAAGCTAATCAGCAAAGTCAATTAATGTCACAACAAGGCTCACAGCACTATACAAAATAAAAGATACAGTTTGGGCAAAAAACATTGTTCAGTCACTAAATCTGAAAGTTGTCCTACTTAAAAACATGAGAGAGAGGTTGGTAATGTTCATTAGAGGAACAGGGAGGAAGCTGGCCAGAACTTCACTGGGTAATTGGTCCATGACTTAGAAGTCATACTCTAATTAGATTTAGATCTAATGTACAGGATTCTCATGAGTTCTTAAGAAGTGGCACGGTAGAAAAATCGCTTATGATAAAAAAAATGTTAGCGTCCAGTTAAGGATGCAGACAGGCTGGTAGAGGAGCTTGAGGGAAAGGCAGGGAGCAAGATTCATGACATAATATCAAGCTCCAACCTTCTGTGCATGAGCAGGGGCTGTAGTTGATGAAGGGCCGAAGTAAGAAGTTTATTTTGTTTGTGAATTATGTTCATTGGTTTTTTTTAAAGTTATTGTTTGTGTTTTACATTAAGAAGTACTTTGTTTTTGTTTTTTTTGTTTAAGAAATTATTGTTCTTGTAGTCTATAATTTTCCGATTATGCCTAAATGCGTGTTCAAGAATCGAGGTCTGGAACAATTTTGAGGTTTTCCACCAAAAGATTTATTCCTAACATGTAAATGCTAATGCCAGAGCTCTGGGTCTTCAAAATGTCCCTATCTGCTACTGTCTAAATGGATGTTCTAACATCAGGCACGGTGAAGAAGGCCCCTGTCTGACCCTTGACACATCAACTTAAACACAATGATCATGCAAACAGTAGGCTGGATCTTCTTCTCCGATTGGTCCTTCACGCCTTCTCCATCACTTGTAGTTTGTTGTGGACTCTGTCCCCAGATGAACTGTTTTTTTTTCCAGTGGTCTGTGAATCCCATCCTCCACATGAACTGGTTTAACAACCCCACATTCCTGTTGACACTTCTGCTCCTCCGCAGCAGCTGAAATGCAGCTCCTACAGCAGTTCTCATCAAAGAGCAGCTCAGATCTATAAAATCATTTCAACCTCTACAGAATAATCAGAATTACACAATATACTTTGCAAACTACAAATTCATTCAAACTTTTAATCACTAAGCATTTCAAATGAATCAAGCAAATCAGATTATGTTAAGTTTTATTGAACTGGAAACTGCTTCTGTTCTTCACCATTCATGCGGGTCACTAATTAGATTAGAGGCATTTGGAGAGAGATCACCGTTACTCCCACCATTTATCCCCCGCTTCACTGAATTTCTTAGGTTTGGTATTCAGAGCGCCGGGAGGCTTAGCAGTCCCCATGCCTCGATTGTCAGCCGACCAACGAGTCAGGAGGGCACCCCGGATGACTTCCCACAAGAGGCACAAAATGTGTGTAGTGGGGATCTCATTTCATGATATAAGATAGGATAAGATAGATACTTTATTCATCCCAAGCTGGGAAATTCAGTACAGTGTTGGACAGCTGCTACTGACGGTGCTACACGTCCAGAAAAAGACACATTGGGGGGAGTACAGGAATGATGTCAAAAATCAAGCATCTTCGATCTGTGTCACAGAAGAGCGGCATAAATTGAAGTACAAGCAAAAATACATCTACATATACACACGTGGACAAAATTGTTGGTACCCCTCAGTTAAAGAAGGGAAAACCCACAATTCTCACTGAAATTACTTGAAACTTACAAAAGTAACAATAAATAAAAATGTATTGAAAATTAAATAATCAAAATCAGCCATCACTTTTGAATTGCTGATTAACATAATTATTTAAAAAAACAAACTAATGAAACAGGCCTGGACAAAAATGATGGTACCTCTATAAAAGATTGAAAACTATTTGACCAGACTGACATGATTAACTCAGGTGTGTCCTTTAATTGACATCACAGGTGTTACCAAACTCATAATCAGTCAGTCTGCCTATTTAAAGGGAGACAAGTAGTCACTCTGCTGTTTGGTGAAAAGGTGTGAACCACACTGAACATGGACAACAGAAAGTGAAGGAGAGAATCGTCCCAGGACATTCGAAAACAAATTATAGATAAACATCTTAAAGGTAAAGGCTATAAGACCATCTCTAAACAGCTTGAACTTCCTGTGACAACAGTGGCTCATATTATTCAGAAATTCAAGACCCACGGGACAGTAGCCAACCTCTCTGGACGTGGCCGCAAGAGGAAAATTGATGACAAATTGAAGAGACGGATCGTTAGAATTGTATCCAAAGAGCCCAGAACAACCTCCAAAGAAATTAAAGGTGAACTCCAAGGCCAAGGTCCATCAGTGTCAGATCACACCATTCGTCGTTGTTTGAGCCAAAGTGGACTTCATGGGAGACGACCAAGGAGGACACCACTGCTGAAAAACAATCCTAAAAAAGCCAGACTGGAATTTGCAAAAATGCATGTTGACAAGCCCCAAAGCTTCTGGGAGAATGTCCTTTGGACAGATGAGACCAAACTGGAGCTTTTTGGTAAGGCACATCAACTCTATGTTCATCGACTCAAAAACCAAGCATACGAAGAAAAGAACACTGTCCCTACGGTGAAACATGGAGGAGGCTCAGTCATGTTTTGGGGCTGCTTTGCTGAATCTGGCACAGGGTGTCTTGAATGTGTGCAAGGTACAATGAAATCTGTAGACTATCAAGGCATTCTGGAGAGAAATGTGCTGCCTTGTGTCAGAAAGCTTGGTCTCAGTGGCAGGTCATGGGTCTTCCAACAGGACAACGATCCAAAACACACAGCCAAAAACCCCCAAGAATGGCTGAGAGAAAAGCGTTGGACTATTCTAAAGTGGCCTTCCATGAGCCCAGATCTGAATCCCATTGAACATCTGTGGAAGGAGCTGAAACATGCCATTTGGAGAAGACCCCCATCAAACCTGAGACAACTGGAGCAGTTTGCTCATGAGGAGTGGGCCAAAATACCTGTTGACAGCTGCAGAACGCTCATTGACAAATACAGAAATGGCTTCATTGCAGTGATTGCCTCAAAAGGTTGTGCAACAAAATATTAAGTTATGGGTACCATCATTTTTGTCCAGGCCTGTTTTAATATTTTGTTTTTTTAAATAATTATGTTAATCAGCAATTCAAAAGTGATGGCTGATTTTGATTATTTAATTTTCAAGAAATTTTTATTTATTGTTACTTTTGTAAGTTTCAAGTGATTTCAGTGAGAATTGTGGGTTTTTCCTTCTTTAATTGAGGGGTACCAACAATTTTGTCCACGTGTGTAAGCAATGTTTACACAACAGTCAGGTCAGAGTCACCAGAGCGTTTATATGTAGTGAAAGGGTTGTGGAAGGGGCAGGAATGTAGGTATGCATGACAACTGGTTCTGCTTATCCCACTTTCAGCGGATTTGTTTTGGTTCGCTCAAGGAAAGTGTCCTTGGCTTGGGGGAGCGTCTGATAAGTGATGATTGTTTAGACGCAGGCAAACATCTGCTGTCTGCCTGCTGAATGTCCAGGCTGCATATGGCGGAACAACCACAGATCTTGGGTCAATTTTCCAGGTTTCCTCCGACTCGAGCTGTAACTCGCTCCAAGTTGTTTTCCATTCTTCCCAGTAAGACCTCCATGCAGTACGTTCAAGCATGCAGTGCATCCACTTTGGACTCCAACGCTTGCAGTTTTTCAGTCTGAGACAGGCAGAAAATTCTCCATTTGTCCCATGGATCATTCGCATATCCAGCCGCAAACGTACCTCCTGGGCAAGTGGGATCTGCTGTCCCACTTTTCTTGGTGGAAAAGATTTTGTCTATCGCATTTGCAGCCCAACCGATCAGATCCATTTTCTTTGAAAGTGAGAAAACCAGAGTGGTTCCAGGTTATGGGGGGAGACGAGACAAAGAGCCTTGGTTGGGAAAGATAAGGGAGCGCAAAGAAAACCGTCTGCTCTTGGCGAGTGCCGGAAGAAGAAAAAAAGATATAGAATAAGAATATACGGCACGACCAGTCATCGTTAACAAACTAGTCATCCTTAGTATTGGCATTGCAGTAAAGGTGAAGGAGTGTACCATCCAGCTCCTGACAGGCTAATCACAGCTCGAGGCAAACGGAACCCACAGAATACAGACAGAGATGAAGTCCCTGCTACGGCAACCGTTTTGGGGAAGGAGCGTCACAAACTAAACGCACCCTCCTCCAAACACAATGCAGAGACCGTGGTCCTGGCTTGACCCAAGATAAGGAGGTGGAACCAAATGACCCCCCTACATGAAGGCATCAGCATCCTCTGTCAGATCAGCGGCTGCAGGTCACGTTCCGTGATCTGCACAGAAGAAACAGAAGCGCACCATCCAGATATATCAGATGACTCACCACACCCACCAGAAACCCCACCATGCCTGGAATCCAAAGAAGAGACAAGGCGATGTTTCAAACAAAGAAGGAGGCACCAGCAAATCCAATCCATGTGCTGGGCTTTGACAAGTGCAAAGATGAAGGAATTTAGTCCATGATCGATCATTCAAAAGCAATAACTGTATTTCAAGATCACAGCCGAGAGCCTGCTTTACCTTGATGTCCACAAATCACCTTGTCCTAATACCTCCTACCATCAAACTCAACGTTGCTTCCGTTGATGACAGAATAATGGTCAGGGGAGAATCAGTGATCTGTCTAAGTCACAAGTAAATGTAAAACATGACATAAATCTGCATCAACCACAGGGTCCAATGTGCTGAGTAACACAGTACCGCGAGCTGGCCTGACAACAAGAAGTGGTCATCGTAAAACCATGAGAATTTGGAACAACCAAGAAGAGAGCCACTGAGGGCTAAAGGCAACAGATAAACATGTAATAGCAAGAGGTGAGGACCCAAGCAAAGCCATGAGCCCTGACCCTGGACAAAAGAGAGACTGTGTGAAGTCATAACGAGAGTACCAGAGCGCCAGACGCAGGGCCTGACTCACAGCTTGGCTGTCATTGTAAGACACCTATTCAACCTTGAGGGAATTTCATCAATGGCTATGTGGGCATCTTAATATATTTCTGAAACACTTTTTTAAATGAATTGTATTGTATTTATTTATTTATTCTATTAATATTTTTAAATCATATTTTTAAAGTAAATTAACAAGGCAAATGTTGTATTCAGGAAAAAAAAAAAAACATATTCAAAACAGAAACAAATGCTACTGACACCACAACTGTGAAACATAAAACTAAAAGTTCTATTCATTCATATTAATTTTTGTTTGCTTTTTGGAGTCATACTGAACTGCTAAACATTTAACATTCTTCCTCAGTTCAATATGTATCTGTATGTTTATAAAAGATCCTGATATGAGATATGAAACACAATCAGTATTCAGTAAATAAGTCTAATTTTCTTCATTTTCTTGTAAATCTGACTGAAAGAGTCGGTGCCTCATCAGCCATAAACTGGTCTGTGGTGAGAGGATTTCATATCCAGATTTTATCTTGATTCTCTTCTGTCTCCAGGTACCATCATTACAAACATGTTAAAGTGGGTTGTTGTTATTGAGAATTTCTGAAATGGGGATGCAGACGACATTTACCCACAGAGCTTGTAAAATGTTGATAAATAGCTACAGTTCTTAGACTTAGTTGATGGGGGATTGACTCAGGCTTTCTTCATGTGTTAGATTCCTCACTTTTGCCTGTCTCTTGTCTCCTTTACTTTGTATCTTTCAACTTTGAGTGTCTATTCCTGTCTAGGCTTCCAAGTTAAATGCTTTGTTGAGCGTCTTATTATTTTCATGCATCGGTTTGTGGTTTGCTTTGTTCGTCATTATGGATAGCCTGCTTGCCAGCGACAAATGCACAGGTTTGATGGCTTGAGTCAATCGCTCTGAGAATGGACAGTTTTCCCTGATGTTTAGCAACTCAAGGTGAGTGACATTTCAATTGTTTTCTCTTGCATTTATCTTGTTATTATTTTGATTTCGCTATTATGCTGGTGTTCTTTGGGGCGGCTTCTCTGGATACTGGACTACGTTGTCGACGCCTTTGTGTTTCATGTGCAAATTGGTGTGACTGTGTCCCTAGGCAGTCTAGTAAGAGTGCTGTTGTTGTTGTATGTTCCAGAAAACAGCACAGGTTTGTGGATGTTGGCTAAAAAACAGCAGAACCATAAATAAAAACCACTCTGAATGGTTTTACTATAGATCAAAAGATGATTGCTGTGGAGCTTTAAGGCTAAATATCAGGCATGTGAATGTTGCAACAACTCACGATTCAATTGGATTCTGATTCTTGGGGTGCTGATTCGATTCTATATCAATTCTCAATTCAACAATTGAAAACACACAATTGAATTATTTTTGATAAAGAAATGGCATTTATTTATAATTCCATGCAAACATTTTTTATTATTTCAACAGTTTTAAGGCAGCGAAAGACTTTTCAAACTTATGTAGTTACAAAGAAAGTGCTTTGACCAATAATTTCCAATAACTGAAACATTTCAGTCTGGAAAATTTTGGTTTGAAAAAAATAAAGCAGCTTAAAAATTAAATATTTGACAGCATCTCAAATGACAAAATAGTAAAATAAAAGATACACAGATAATCTTATTAAGAGGACAAATATTAGTTAAAATACAAAAAAATATAAATGTAGTGCACATTCTTTTTTTGATAGATTACTAAAATAAACAGCAGTCACTTTGGTAATACACACACACATACATACAAAGACTTGAGCACATTTCAAATCTGTAAATAAATAAACACTGCAGTAGTCATTTGAAAGTGAATTCAAAGCTTAAACACCCGCTCAACAAAAAATTCTGAAAAAAATAGTTGAACATTCACTCACTGATAACCTTAAAAAGAAACAAATTTCCAGGTAATGTAAACTTTGAGACTAGGAAATAAAATATTTGTCACTTAACTTTTGCTTCGAAATGTTAACATTTTGATTGCATTTCCATATGCAGTAACTTGAATCAAAACATGTTACAAATCTAGCATAACTTAAATTAAAACCCCTGAGTTTCTGCTAACATTACCAACAAACACAAATAACAGTCTAATTTAGAACAAGTTTTTCACTGTAATGCCACCAATAGCAATAGCGCCACAAACTTTTGCTGTGTATGAGTGATTATCTCCATCATTAGCAATTTTTTTGGCAGAAAGACTAGTTGGTCAACATTCAAACATCCAAAGATTTCCATGTGGAGAAGCGTTCAAACCTCTTTGAACAAAGTTCCTTCTTACAGACATTTGTGGCTTAGGTTGTTAAATGAGATCACGCATCAACAGCCTTTTCAGGGTTTACAAGTTCAAACCTTTCGCTTTTCCCTGGTCCGGCATGTTTGAGGAGAAATGGTGGGCCTTTGAACCAGATGGACTGTGCGAGTTTAGATGCCGGAACTGCTCTTGTGGCCAGGTCAGCCGGGTTCTCATTAGAAGACATGTAGTGCCACTGCTGAGGAGAAGTTGTCGTATTCTGTGAACACTATTGTGCACGTTCACATGAAACCTCTTCGAGTCATTGTTAATGTGGCCAAGAACAACTTTGCCATCACAAAAGAAGGTCACATCATTGGGTTTGCAATCGAGTTCTTTGAGGATCTTTTTGGCCATTTCAACAGCTAAGACTGCACCACAAAGCTCTAGCTGCAGAATTGTAAATTTCTGGTTTGAGAGCCAATCTTGCTTTTCCCCGCACAAATCCGACTTCACACTTTCTGTCTGCTGTAATTACCTTCAAGTAAGCCACTGCTCCAATAGCCAAGCTTGATGCATCTGAGAACACAAATTATTCTGTGTGACGAGCAGAAGAGAGAGACTGTTTGGTGTAGTAATGTGGAAGCTGGAGGCTACTTAGATCTTTCAGTGTGTTTCTCCAACTTCTCCAGGGCTCCAGCTTTTCTGGAGAAAGTTCTGTGTCCCAATCGTGGACACCTGTAGAAAACTCTCGCAGTAACGCCCGACCGTTAATGGTCACGGGAGTTATAAAATCCAATGGATCAAACATACTATTTACTGTCGAAAAAACGGGTAAATGGCTTTTCTTCATTTGTTACTTTAAAGGTAAATGTATCTAGATCAATGTCCCAACATAAACCAAGACTTTTCTGCAGGGGAAGAGATTAGTTTCCTACCCCCAAGTCTTGTAGGCCCGTGGCAAGGTCTTTAGGATCAAAGGCTCACATTACCTGGGCACTGTTTGAGACCATTTTCTGGGTTTTGAGATTCGAGTAAGCCAATGACCTACGTGCGCTGCAGCAAGTTGATGACTTGTGCTTCTGTGGGGAGGGAAATGAGCCCATCGTCCACGTAAAAGTGCCTTTCAAAAAAATGACGTGAGTCAGACCCATGTTTCTTTTCACCTTCTTGGGCTGCTCTTCGGAGTCCATAAATCCCCACTGCAGGCGAAGGGCTGTTCCCAAAGACATGTACTCTCATGTGATATTCAATCACCTCCTTAGACCGATCGTTGTCTTTGTGCCAGAAGAATCAAAGGTAATCTTTACTCACCAAAAAGGCATAAAACATCTGCTGGACATCCGCTGATGCTGCAAAAGGCTCCTTCCTGAATATGAGAAGCACTCCAACCAGACTGTTATTTAAGTCAGGGCCTGGAAGCAGAACTTTATTAAGAGAAACGCCATCCACTTGTGCACTCGAATCAAACTCTACATGTATTTGACCTGGCTTTTGGGAATGGTAAACTCCAAAAACAGGCAAGTACCAACACTGTTCATTTTCTGCAAGAGGTGGGGCAATTTCTGCATGTCTGTTTTCAAAAAGTCTTTTCATGAAGCCCACAAACTCATCTTTCATTCCTGGATTTTTATTGTGTGTGCGATGCAGAGAGTGAAAGCGCTAAAGTGTAATTGTTTAGCAGACGAGTTCTTAATGTTCTGAAAGGTAGGGGGCTGACCAACTGCCGTGTTTATCTCTGCTGAACTCACTTATCATGTTGAGGAACACTTCATCTTTGAAAGACAAAGCTGGTTCATTATCGTTTGGTGTTATAGTATATGCGCTTATCTGGGGAAGGGTGCTTCCTGCTTTGAAGATCTGGGGAAGCTTTGAAGATACATATTGGCATGCACGCCTGCTTTGAAAACATCCTTATCAAGATGACACACGCTCATGGGCCTGCAGGAGGGGACCGGCCCTCCCTTTCTGCATGCTATGTGCAAGTGTATAAAGACGGAGTGATCTGAAGGTCAGGCGCTGTCAGGCTCTCCAGTCACCGTGTCAAGGTAGGGAAATGAAAATGAGGAACTGCTAAAGGCTTGACCCTGATGGCCTACAACCTGTCTATCCTGCAGGCTTTCCTGGAGTGCACGGGTCTCACAGGTAATCCCAGGAAGTGCCATTGGTTTCTGCTGGAGAGGCCAAAGTGTGGACTCAAGCTGAACAGCTGCGCCGCCTGGATGATCGGAGGCACGGCCCTTCCCTTCCTGGACGCGACTCAGACCACTCGCTACCTGGGTGTGAACTTTGACCCTCTGTCTGGGGTCATCCCGTGTGATCTTGTTGGCATGGCCTCCGGGCTATTTGACAAGATCACCAGAGCTCCCCTCAAACCCACGCAGCGAGCCCACATTTGGAACACCTTCGCTGCACCCAGGCTGATGTTTCCGGCTGAGTCGACCAACGTCACAACGACCGTGCTGAGGGAGGTGGACTGCAGGATCAGGTTAGCCATCAAGAAGTGGCTCCACCTAGAGGCCTTCACGACCGACGGTCTTCTGTACTCACGTCACTGAGCTGGAGGCCTATGCATGGTCAGGCTCGAGGCGTCCGTTCAGGCTGCCAGACTCAGGAGGCTCCTGAAGTTTTTCGATTCCAGTTCTGAGAGCACCAGGGTCTACAACCTGGACTATGTCTGAAAGCGATGGGACCTCTACACCAAGACCCTGGGTGTCTCTCCTGGTGAGGTCGCGAGTTTGGAGAGCATCAGATCTCATCAGCACGCTGTCTGGAGCTACCTGGAGGAGCCATGAGTTCCGTCGCTGGTGCGGGCTTTGCTTTCCAGGGGTTGGCACGGGTGTTTTAAAGGCTGATCCTATCTCCAACTCATGGATCCAGGTTAAAAGCAAGTGGCCAATGAGACAGTCCGAGTTTATCCTGGCCATCAAAGCTCGGAGCCTCACAGTGCCGACAGCCAACCTTAAGAAAGTAGGCAAGACTGGAGCCCATGCTCAAGTGCAGTGCAGGTTGTGCCACACGCACCCATGGGCAGGTGTGGTGGCTTTATCAGGAACCGCATGCTGGCTCACAAGATCTGCCGGATGTTGGGGGACATTGCAACCAAAGCAGGCTGGTGCATGATGTCTGAGCCACGCATCAGGATGCCTTGTTCCTGATCTGGTCATGGTGAGGGGGGAAGAGGCCTTGGTGCTGGACGTCACCATCTGCTTTGAGAGGAACTCTGATACTCTCAGAGAAGGCCGCCTCCGAAAGAAGGAGAAGTATGAGCCCCTCAGAGCCTTGATCCTGGCAAAGAACAGTGACATCAAGAGGGTGACTGTGGATGGCTTTCCTTTGGGGGCGCGAGGGAAGTGGTACTCCAACAACATTAGTATCCTCCTAAAGCTGGGTCAGTCCAGGAGGGCAGCTTCCAGAATGCCAGGATCATGAGCAAGCGGGCTTTGCTCTCCACTCTGGATACCTATAAGGCTTTCAGGAACATGGTCTGAGCAGGTCAGTCCTAGTGGGCTCTCTCTATATTATCCACTCTTATCAGATGATGGTTCCACTCGCTGTCCTTTTTTTTTTAACTGCTGGTGTCACATAGTGGATATCTTTGTAATGTATTTCCTTTTTCTATTGTTTTTTAGTATGTTCAATTTCTATCACCCAAGCTTTGTATTTTTATTCTAATGTATGAGAGTTAGTACACGTTTTATTGCTTCTGCTTTTTATGCTTTGTCTTTAGTTTTTATTGTGAATGTTGTAATAAACCGGCATGATAAGTGTATCTCAGTTGCTTTTGGGTTGTTATTCTCTGTGTTTTAATTTGTCAGCTTCTTCACAGTCTAGACAGGGTGAATAGGAAGTTCGGATCTTCGGAGCGCTGTTGTAAATCAAGTCATTTATTAAAGTTCATGTCATTGAACATAACTACAGAGTGCCGGTCAAGGAAGCTCATAGGTGTATAACTAGATGTCTCAAAGTGTTGATCAGCCAGTCAAAACACCTTACAGTTGATCTGGTGTATAGTCTCGGTGCATAGGTTTTGTTAGCGAGTTATTTTCCTTATCCGGAGCCTGGAAGACCTCCCCAATTCTTGGGTAACTTTCGGTGGAGTACAGGTCATTTTGAATTAGTTGTCCAAAGTGTATATAGGCTCTCGTGCTGAACGTGAGATTAAGACCCTTCACAGAGCTGCGACAAAGCTACGTGCTATTCGAATCCAGCTGGAGTCCTCCCTATTCGTCAGTCTTCCACATCTCTTCACTGGACTACTTCCTTCTACAAGGACACAGGTGTGAGGGCCTGAGAGAGTCATCCTGAGATAGTGCGTCTCCTGGGGTCTCTTAGCAGGTCATGAGTTGACATTTCCTCTTTAAACTGCAGATCATCGACAAACGCACAAGTTGGTTGACTCGAGTGATTCGCCAAGAGACTGGACGGTCTCCCTGTGTCGTTCAGCTGCTCAAGGTGAGTGACAGCCTGATTGTATTATAACTAGATTGACCTTTTATCAGTTCGTTAGTTCGGCTTATGGGTTGCTATACCATGGTCTTACTCCTATTGTAACTCTTAGTTACGGGGTTAAGATAGTGTGCAGTATTGGCTTAGTATGTGGGTTAATTGAGGCTCATGTGTTCACTTAAGTTTGGTCTGCCGCGGGCTGTTATTGGTAGGAGTTTGATTGTTGGCTTGGGTACACTTACATACACATATATGTAAATGTTGAAGGTACTTATCTTGTATTAGTTTGGCTTTTAGTGTCTTTCTACCTCCACTGGCTGCTCTTCTGTTCATCAAGAATGCTGGATTAATCTCACTTGGAATTGTCTGTTTATGCTGTTTGCTGTGGCATTGCAATGTTGCGGGTTTTAAAGCTGAGACACACACACATGTGGTTGGTTTTTTCACTCTATATGTTTATTACTCCTTACATGTTGTTGCTAATCTCTGTGCTATATTAATTACGACTCATTGGTCCTTCTTTGTGACTCGCTGGTATGGTGTCCACTGTGGCACTTTGATGTCACTTATTCTTTGCTCTATATATGGCTGTGTCGTCTGTTGGCTTGAGAGTCTTTGTAGGTTATAGACTGTTAGAATCACATATTTTAGCTATGTTTATTGTTCGCTGCATACAATTCTTCAAGGTTTTGCTTCTCCTTTTGGTCGACTCATCACCGACAAACTCACAGGTTTGTTGACGTTGAGTCAAATCGCCCTGGACTGGACAGTTTTCCTGTGTTGTTTAGCTATTCAAGGTGAGTGATACTTCAGTAGTTTCTTCAAACTTCAATCTTTATTTATTTGTACAGTACCTTTTCTTGTTATGAAAACCCAGGAAGCTTTATATGAAAAAAAAAAGAATAATAAAATAAAAATTAAATGTATAATTATAAGATATATAAAAATAATAATTAAAATAAAACGATAATAAAAAAAAAATACAATTACAATTACAACCACCCTTCCCTCCCCAGCTCCTCCCTCCATCCACCAGCCCCCACAATACATGACACCCTTCACAGGAAAACTGAACAAAGACTAAAAACTGACGCTCTAAGGAAAAAGTTTGGCTCAGTACTGTTGTGGAGAAACGATATTACGAGGATCTGTTTATTCCAAGGTCCAGTCCAACCACAGGGGTCATCACCGCAGAGCCCACCCAACACAGTACAGACCAAAGCCCCCTCTACATGGAGGTACCCCAGCTGCTCCCCTAAGAATTAGCACCAGCTTACCCATAGGCAGGAGGGCCCCAGAACAGCGGATGTCATGAGGAAACACTGAAGTTAAAGAATAAATAAATAAAAAGCATTTTTTTAAAAATGATAATTAAAAATTAAAATGGTTAGCATATTAAAATAATAATTGTGTACATAAATTAACTATAAAATTATTCAACTAAAAGTTAATAAATACATTTTACAAAAAGAGGAAAAGATCAAATTAAATAATTCCTGAAGTCATAAAAAAGCTGAATTAAAAAGGTGAGTTTTGAGCCTCTTCTTTAAAACCTCTTTGGTCTCTGCGGCCCTGAGGCTCTCTGGCAGGCCATTCCAGAGGCGAGGACCATAATGGTGTAATGAGGCCTCCCCAAAGATTTTCGTCCTCACCTTAGGGACAGCTAAGAGGCCGTTGCCAGAGGACCTCTGGGTCCGCGAGGGTTCATATTTTAAAAGAACTTTAAAATCAATCCTGAAACGCACAGGGAGCCAATGCAGCGATTTTAAAATGGGTGTAATGTGTTCCCGCCCCCTGGTCCTCATCAGAACTCGTGCCGCTGAGTTCTGTAATAATTGTAAATTTGAAAGAGACTTTTTGGGTAACCCAGAGAGCAGGGCATTACAGTGATCTAAACGACTAAAAATAAAAGCATCAGCACCTCTGTGCTGGCAAGAGAGAGGAATGGACGGACTCTGGCAATGTTTTTAAGATCATAAAATCCTGTCTTCACAACATTTCTGTTATGCAGGATAAAATTCAGTTCAGAGTCAAAAAGTACGCCCAGATTTCTCACACAGTGGGAAGGTTTAAAGTTTGTGAGTTTGGGTAAAATCATTTCTTGTCTTCAGGACCATTAATTAAAACTTCTGTTTTATCCAGGTTGAGCTGTAAGAAGTTTTCTGCCATCCACGACTTTATATCTAAAATACAATTTAAAAGAGTGTTTATAGGTTTAAGGTCATCAGGAGACACAGCGATGTAAAGCTGTGTATCATCAGCGTAGCTGTGAAAGTTAACCCCGAGTCTTCTGATGACATCCCCAAGAGGCAACGTGTATAAATTAAAAAGCATAGGTCCTAAAATCAACCCTTGGGGAACCCCGCAACTTATTTTGTGGATTCTAGAGGAGCATGTATCCATACTTACATAAAAATGTCGATCTGTTTGGATAAGAATGGAACCAGTTAAGAACAGTTCCTGAGAGGCCAACCCGACTCCTAAATCTGTTTAATAAAATCTGGTGATCTACTGTATCATAGGCGGCACTAAGATCCAGCAGCACCAGAATAGAACATTTCTGCGTGTAAGAATTGTTTCTGAGGTCAGTTAAAATCTTTAAAAGGGCTGTCTCAGTACTGTGATTTGTCCTAAAACCAGATTGACATTTTTCAAAAATATTATGTTTATTTAAAAAAATCATGCAACTGAGTAAAAACTATTTTTTCAATAATTTTACCTAAAAATGGTAAGTTGGATACAGGTCTATAATTATCCATAATATTTGGATCCAATTAATTCTTCTTCAGAAGGGGCCTCACCACCGCCGTCTTACAGGCAGCGGGGAAGACACCCGTCTGAAGAGAGCAGTTTATTATGGCTAAAAGTTCCGGCTCGAAGAATCCATAACAGGTTTTTAAAAGAGAAGTGGGAATGAGGTCTAAAAGACAGTTTGTAGTGTTTGCTTGGGAAAAAACTCGACCAAGCATCATCTCATCAACCAGGACAAAACTCTCCAGTGTTTCCTCAGGTAAAGTCAACGCCACGGATCTATTACAATTAGTGCTATGAACCGGTTGAAGGTTAGATCTGATAGCAGTGACTTTACTCCTGAAGTGGTCTGCAAAGTCCTCACATGTAGTCTGTGAGTGAGGCATTGTCGATTTTTTAAAATTTTTGTTTGATAAAAAATCAATTACTTTAAAAAGAAACTGGGGTTTGTGTTTACTGTCTGTGACGAGATTAAAAAAGTCATAGTCGACTGTTAAACAGGCAAGGACACTTTATTTTTCCAAAGATCAACTGAAAATTTACAACCATGCTGTCAAATTGTTTTTTCTAAACTTTCTCTCTGCTCGTCTGCAAATTCTCTTAAGAGTTAGAGTAGCCCAATATCTCCAGGGTGTCTTTGGATTCGGATTCAGGATTTTTGTTTTCAGTGGAGCTACTAGATCGATGGCAGACTTCAGTCTGTCGTTAAAGTTGTCAGTTAAGGAATCGCAGGATTGAGGTAAAATCTAAGCAGGACTTTGTTTTAAAATGTCAATATAATTTGCAGCCACTTCAGGATTTATATATCGTTTCGTCACAGTTCTCACTGAGGCCTCCTGCTGGATAAAACCAGTCACCTTAAAACACACACAGTAATGGTCTGACACAGCCAAGTCAACAACAGAAGACACACCAGCAGACAGGCCGTAGGTAATGACCAAGTCCAGGGTGTGTCCTCGGTTGTGAGTAGGCTGTAGCACATGTTGGGTAAAATCCATACAATTTAAAATATTTAGAAACTCAAAGGCAAAAGGATCTGTCAAGTTGCCAACATGAAGATTAAAATCTCTAGTAATTAAAATCCTATTATGCCTTAAGAAAATGATGGATAAAAACTTAGAAAATTATTGTAGGAACCCGTAGGGAGGATTTGGTGGTCTGTAAACAGTGACTGCTAAAATAGGTGGTTGGCAGAACAAGACTGAATGATGCTCAATTGAAGAATACACAGTTGAAGCAAAAACTTCAGTTTTAAAACCTTGTTGAGCAATTGATGCAGTTCTACCACCTCTCTTACCTCCCTGATTGAAAATAAAAAGTTACAGTTAGGTGGAGAAGCCTCAGTAGGAATAGCTGGAGCATCAGTACCAAGCCAGGTTTCAGTTCAAAACAGTTCAAATTATGGTCAACAATCAGATCATTCATTATAAAATACTTCTTTGACAGAGACCTGATGTTTAAGAGAGCCATCTTCAGTGTAGCAGGTGAATCCAAAGATGATTTTGTATTTAATTTCCTTTCTGTATTTGGTGTTGTTTGTATGTGGTGGAGGCATCTGATGGTAGGAATGTGTGACTTTGAATTTGGATATTTCGGATGCCTGCTAGTGATGTGTACTGGAATAAAATATGTTGATATGGAGGAAGTGTGTGTGTTGTGGTCGAACCGTCAGCTGGAAGGAACAGTGCAGGATTGGAGAGTGAGTTCAAGGTTCATCCTGAGGAAATGAGAGCCTGTATGGTTTGGATGTAAGCCATCTGGTTTGAAAAGGTTCACTCTATTGTAAAATGTGGTGAAGTTTTCAATGTAGTGAACGTTTATGGAGTGGCAGTACCTTTTTAACCAGATATGGAGCTGACGGATTCGAGAGAATTTTATGTCACTGTAGCGTGGTGCAGGTAGGAGACCAGATATGATGCATTGTAAGTTCAACTGTTGGATGTGGCAAATGAGGTGATGAAGTCAGTTTTCAACGTCTCCGACTGCTGGAACTTGCATTGTCATTGGTACCTGCGTGTATTATAACAGATGTAGCTGAGGGGTGTTTAGTGGTGATCTGGTGGGCATAGGGATGAATGTCCTTTACTGATGCTCCTGAGATGGAGTGAGTGAAGCACCTCTTAATTTTGGCATGCAAGACAATGGAGTCTCCCAGGATGAGGACTGGGTTGTGCGCCGATCTAGAGGTCAGTTTGGGGCTCCCAGCACGGAAAGCTGGGGCTCGGACAGACAGCAATCCTGGGTGAAGCTTCGCAGGTGGGACCCCAGAGCATCGGGCAAGATGTTCTCCAAACCCCCGGAAGGCTAGCCTGCGCGTCGGGTTGCCGCTTCACGGAGCAGCCGGCGGCGCTTCATTCTCGTGGTGGAGACCGGAGGGACAGCGGCGTCAGGAGGTGGAGACGGCGCCGCAGCTCCGGGAACAGGTGAGCTTCGCCCTGGCTCCCGCGAAGAGTGTCAGGAGGCCATGACACAATCAGGCTCCTTCGAAGCGGGTCCGGAGGCTGCAGTGGACGCCGCTGATGGATCCAGAGCTCTGACCGTAGCCAAGGAGGCGAAAGCAGGAGGTGCCGTCGGGACGATTCCTGGGTCTTCAGCTAGCGGGGCATAGCGGTTGGCTAGAGCCAAATTCGTTCTGCTAGCACGGCGTTCCGGCCCATGGTTCCTCCGGTTTCGGCGTGTCACCTCTGCCCAGGACAGCTTCGGGGTTGAGCTGAGAGTCGGGTCCCTCGGGTTTTCTTGGAGGTCAGGTGGAAACCGAGCAGACTCCCCAGGACTGGAGTTGGCTGGTGCCTGGAACTCGTCATTCAGCTCCAATCCGTCCAAAATGACACCACGAAGCTGCACAACATTGCTGTCGGAGCTGGTAGAGTAAGCTTCAGCTTTAGTAGCCTTTCCTCCAGACCATGGAAGGGTCTGTGTTATGGAGCGACTGGCCTGATCTTCGATCTGCGTTTGCTGGATGGCTGACTTCTGGAGGTACAAAATGTAATTCGACTGGGAAGATGTAACTGACAGTATTTTATCAATTAGTTGGTATTTCTCCTTAAGCTCAGATCTTAGTTTTTTCTTATCTGATATATTTTTGTTCAAGTACCATTAATTCTGCTTTAAGTGTTGTTATGCTTTGAGTTGACTTAATTTGGACATTGAAGTGGAGGTGGCAGTGCATTGGGCATTTTAAGGTTAGGTTTAAAGGCGTGTTGAAGGTTGGTGGTCGACTTTAGGGGAATTTTTGCGTAAACTGTTGTGATCATAACTCTAGTTGGTGTTCCTATTAAGCTTTCTCAGTGGAGTATAATTGCTGTGGTATGGTCTTTTTCCTTCTCTTTTGCTCCCTCTAGTGTACAATTGTGGGCTGCTATTAACATATATCATTATGTAGCTTCATATATATTTGTCTTCTGTTGTGGCTGAATCCCCTTTTCAAGGTGTTTGGCTTCTCTTTGGTGGTTTACTTTCCAGTTTGTACACACAGGTTGTTGGCTTGAATTAATCGCCCCTTAGACTGGCTGCCTCCTCCTGTAGACTTGCAATTCAAGGTGAGTGAAGCGGCTATTGTTCGCTTACTTTACATTGTTATGGTATTATTTTGATTCAGCTATTTGGTCGCTATACCGGGGGTTGTCATAATTGTAGGCCTTGTGTAAATGTGGCAGGGCTGTGATCAGTCTTAAGCGGGTCTGTTGGGCTTGTTTTAGCAGGATTTGGTCAACATTAATTAGTTTTACATGTAATAAAATTGATTGTGCCTTTTATCAGGTTTTCCGCTTTGTCACGGTGTAAGACTGGGTTGCTGAACTTGGCCAGGTTGCGCAGGATCCTCTTGGTGGTGCAGCAGATGTCCTTGAATGACCGTGTGAACAAAATGGAGCTTGACGACTGCTCCAGATGTTTCTCGAGAGGCTGACTAACCACATCAACGACAGAAGGAATGGCAATAGTCTAGGTAAACGCCACCTTAGCTGTAGAAGGGGCAGTCCCTGAGGATCCAGCAAGGGTATTGTCACTGCCACCCCCCACCCCCACCCCCCGTCCTCTGCTTTCCACGCCTCTTGGAGCAACCCTCCTCTCCTATCGACTTAGCCTGATGATATGCAATAGGATGAGCTCTCCTAATGTGGTTAGTCAAGCCCCTTTGGGATCCAAAAATGCTCTCACAGTGCCCACAGCGGTAGATGCTACCACAGCCTCCTTGGAATGCTTGCTGCTGCATGCTGCAGCGTGTATTTTGGCAGCAGTGATGGATTTGGAGAGGCGAGTGCATCTGCTGCAGACCAGGGAAATCCGCCAGGGGCAGTGCACCCTCTGGAAGTGCCGGTGGGCATCGCTCAGGCCACTTCAGCTTGGTGTTACAGAGAGGGCACAAACAGAGTCCATGACATTCTCAGTCCAACTGCCACATCACAAGGGAGCCTGCCCTTGTCAGCTGCAGCAACCCGCCAGCTACTGTCCAAGCTAAAAAAGAGAACTTGCAAGGGGATGGATGGCAGCACTTTGATGGGTCTGAAGAGGGCCCTCCCATCCTGAAAGTCCAGTTTGAGTCGTCCTGGGGTCAACACAGTCTCCCAAACCCGACCGTGCAGCAAAGGTCCCTTGCTGGGTGTCACGGGGGCACTGTGTGTTTGTCCCTTGCCGGCTGAGGACTTAGGAGAGCACGGTAGGGATAAAGCTCTTGCTGTCATTGTCCGTGTAGAGGAGCCGGTGCAAGTGATCTTGATGGAGTTGGCAGCCTGGTCTTCCCCAAAACGATCTTGGACTGAGGTAGAGTGTTGAGGGTGGGCGCTCAACCAAACACCAACAGAGCTGGACATCGAAGAAAGCACTGGGTTGTAGATGAAAATATGTCTCATTGAAAGTATACAAAGTATACAAACACTGAAAAAAGGGTGAGCATACAAACCTAGGGTGTGAGATGGCAGAGCCTAGGTGCTGGCGGTCACATGGTGGAGGACACACGACACTGTCACAAGGCTGGACAACACAGCGAGTAGTGGATTAGGGATAAAAATATCTCATACTCCAAAAATTAAACTACAGTACTTAAAACTACTGTACTTAAAGTAAAGAATAAAAGGAGATCCTACAAACTTGTGTGTGATTGAAGGTACTGTTTCCCGTCAATATAAATTGATGAATGGACACCACACTGCCACAACACAGGACAACACAGCAAGCAGTGAGTTAGGGGGAAAAAAATCCAATTGCAAAAAAAGTACACAAGCACTGAAAAAAAATGTGAACCTACAAACCTGTGGTGTGAGATTGAAGGTCCTGTTTCCCGTTAGGAGGAATAGATGATTAGACACCACACAACACTGGACAACACAACAAGCAGTGGAGATGATTAAAATGAAATGTGACAGTGAAATATGTATTAGTGTACATAAGTGTATATAAAAGTATGTATAAGTGTTGAGCCTGGAGGTCATTCAACACCAAAGGTGCAAATGGTCATTCCCCTGACTGGAAACTAAGGATCAGGTGTGACAGCAGCAAGCAGAACGGATAAGTAGAGCAGATAACCATGGATAGGTACTTCAAAGGCATAAGCTGAGCACAGACCACAGGAAACAGAGACCCTGAACAGTTGAGGACACTCACCTTAATTGGCTGCAATTAACCGTGGTGCACAAAGGCTTGGACTGAATACCCACGTCAATAAAGCCTGTAATCCTTGTCAAATGGACTATACCAGTATTGAAGTTGCTATGGCATGAGGGTGTACACCAAAAAAACACCAGCTCAACATCTGCAACACATGAAATCTGTATAGCCAACATAGCAAAGCACCAGAGCAAGCAGAAAAAACGCAGACACAGAACTCATCGTCCAGACTGCATACACCAAACCCATAGAACATCAAGTTAGATGGACTGAAACCAAACTTGAGCACAGCAAAAATCATGAGAGCAGCATAAAAATGTAGCAAGACATTTAATACCAAAACCGCACAAGAGAAAAACCTGCAGCATGAGCATGTGTGTGTGTGCAACCCAAGCCAAGAGTCAAAGTCATCAACATTGCAGTGTCACGGCGGACACATCTTGTGAACACCAAGCAAGAATGTTGCGCACATGAGAAACCAAACCTGGATTCAAACTCACGGCAACAAACGACCATAGAGAGACACTACTCCACTAGGTTACCGTGCAGCTGGAGCAAGCAGGCTCATCTGTCTAAAAGAAAACACCAAAAAGAACCCATTCTCCTTCAAAACATCACACATGCAAGACAAAGCCTGGAATTGAAAGCACAAGTCTGACAAGCAAGGGCAAACACTCTCCCCCAGGGCCACGATGGGAAAGCATGACAAGGCAATCAGAACATGTCATTGGAAAAGTCATGAGTTCTAAGCAGTCAATCCACCTGTGTGGGAGTGACATTCGAGCTAGCTCTCAGTCAAAATACAACAGACTCCGGGCCAGACACTATCCACTAGACCGCTAAGCCAGTATGCCAGCAAACAGACTTGAATGGGCCCACAGACTGCCACAATAAACACTCAAAGTCAAAGCATCAGTCTGCGCAATGGAACAGACCCATTCTGGCCCATTCATGAAGCCCCTCCTTAAGAACTACATTTCCCAGAAGCCCCCCTGGGTCACAAATTCTGAAAGCCAGCAACAAGGGCTTCGATTCGATGTAAGAACCAGGTCTGTGCTGCAAACCGTAACCGAGCGACGGCCAAAACAAATCCCCAAGCAAAAACCACTGCTCAAACTGACATCTCAGAGGGCAAGTTCAGGATGTTGCCATGGATACGAGCAGAAAACGGCGCTCAAAATCGGCAGTTTGCTCAAATAAGGGGGCTTTTTGGCCAAAAAACTCCGCCAAACATACAAAGAAACACAAGTCAACACCCCCAAACACCTCTGACCAGTCAAAAATGACAGAAAATCCAGTCGCTCAAAACTTCACCGGCCGCTCAGCCATCAAAGCCTCACTGCACTGCCAATCTCAACCACCAGAGGACACAGAAATTACACAGAAATTTCCCCCACCCGCCCTCAACTCAGATCACGTAGAGGGAGGGGGGAAAGGCAAGAAAAAGTCAAGCTAGCTTAAAAATATCAATCAAACTGACCTATGAAGAGCTTTGAAGCCCCCCACACAATCAACTACACAGATGCAACTCTAGATGCGCAAAATCTAACTCTCAAAGCTGTAGGGCAAATACTTTTGCCCCCACAGCCCCTAGACTGACACTAAGTAGCCCCATTTCTCCTATACCTGCCAATGTTAAATTTTCCAGCTGGTTTGAACTGATTATGATAACATGCTTGAACCTACAGACAAGAAACTTTTACGCATTGTAGCCCAAAGCCTTGTGATGCTTACAAGGGTTCAACATTTCTGATAAGTGAAAGACTTTTGAAGATATGAACATTTGTTTGGAGGTAGTTCAAATAGCCGCTTTGCCAAAGGATAACATGGGGTTTTAAGCTCATCATATGATCAACTTTTTAGTGCCACTTCTGATTGAATTCACATAAAGACTTTAAACTTGACATAAATAAAATGTATATCAATGGATTACTGAACTCTTGGGCTTTGTAAAACTGAAAAAATTATTCTGTTCAGACGTATGGTTGACGAATGGCGGTCATTTGTTTGGAGCAGGCGTTCAAATGCTGATTCTGTCAAGTCATGCTCCCAAGGTGCACCTGCTCACCCCTCCCCTCACCTACTCTCCTCCCAAGCTGCTGCTGCTCACCCCTCCCCTCCTCTCCCGCCTCACAGACTCAGAATGAAGCACTTTAAGGACCACTTCTGTCATTCAGTCACACAATCCTAATATGCCTGCAAAGTTTATACTATGAAAAACCATCCTGTTGTTTAAGAGTGCAATATCTGCAAAGCTGATCACATTTAACAATTCATACTGTTTAATACTGAATCATCATGACACACGCAAGAATCTTTATTTGTTAATCCTTTATTTCTTCTTTGTGCACACACACACATGCAGCAGGTGTTTTCTTTTGCACAGTTTGTCTCAACATGTCTTGCTACCTCAACTTGCTGCCCTCATGTTTATCGCTGTGCTTAAGTTTGTGCTATATTTACTGTTCTCTATTGTTCCTTCTTTGTGGATCTGTGGTAGG